>JAECZD010000040.1:57500-65000 GCA_024349325.1 Pogonomyrmex californicus
ACGTCGTGCGAAAGCAACACGCCGCGAGCGGACTTTAACGCACGAACGGCCGTGCGCGCCACGTCGTGCGAAAGCAACACGCCGCGAGCGGACTTTAACGCACGAACGGCCGTGCGCGCCACGTCGTGCGAAAGCAACACGCCGCGAGCGGACTTTAACGCACGAACGGCCGTGCGCGCCACGTCGTGCGAAAGCAACACGCCGCGAGCGGACTTTAACGCACGAACGGCCGTGCGCGCCACGTCGTGCGAAAGCAACACGCCGCGAGCGGACTTTAACGCACGAACGGCCGTGCGCGCCACGTCGTGCGAAAGCAACACGCCGCGAGCGGACTTTAACGCACGAACGGCCGTGCGCGCCACGTCGTGCGAAAGCAACACGCCGCGAGCGGACTTTAACGCACGAACGGCCGTGCGCGCCACGTCGTGCGAAAGCAACACGCCGCGAGCGGACTTTAACGCACGAACGGCCGTGCGCGCCACGTCGTGCGAAAGCAACACGCCGCGAGCGGACTTTAACGCACGAACGGCCGTGCGCGCCACGTCGTGCGAAAGCAACACGCCGCGAGCGGACTTTAACGCACGAACGGCCGTGCGCGCCACGTCGTGCGAAAGCAACACGCCGCGAGCGGACTTTAACGCACGAACGGCCGTGCGCGCCACGTCGTGCGAAAGCAACACGCCGCGAGCGGACTTTAACGCACGAACGGCCGCGCCACGTCGTGCGAAAGCAACACGCCGCGAGCGGACTTTAACGCACGAACGGCCGTGCGCGCCACGTCGTGCGAAAGCAACACGCCGCGAGCGGACTTTAACGCACGAACGGCCGTGCGCGCCACGTCGTGCGAAAGCAACACGCAGCGCGCGAGCTTGTGTTGTGCCTGTACGCGGGAGGCGCGATTAAAGTATCAATCATTCGTGTGCTACAATTTTATAATCATGTGTCCTTAATATATCAATACTTATATAATTGCATAATAAAATATAATATTACAATATAAACATTATATTTCGTTATATGAGCTTAAAAATTAACATAATTGTAATAACTGAGCATTATGCACCTTCTATTACAGAAACACTAAAAGTATTCCCACGCAAACACTCCAATGCGTGTGATCCGTTATTAGAGACGGCATTCATGCATGAGTACTTTAAAAGTAAAAATATATACACGGACAACAGCAACACTTTATACAAAGGCATCAATCCAGATATCAATGACGAATATATGTTTATTTACTAAGACGAAAGTTATTTATTGCGCTGCCCGTCTGTCGGAGGTACCGCCGAGAGCGAAAGCAACATGCCGCGAGCCGACTTTCGCATCGCCCGTACGCCGGAGGTACCGCCGAGAGCGAAAGCAACACGCCGCGAGCCGACTTTATCGTGCTATCCGATCGGAGGTACCGCCCGAGCGAGCGTCCGGAGGTACCGCCGAGAGAGAAAGCAACACGCCGCGAGCCGACTTTCGCATCGCCCGTACGCCGGAGGTACCGCCGAGAGCGAAAGCAACACGCCGCGAGCCGACTTTATCGTGCGACACCGTCGGAGGTACCGCCCGAGCCCGTCGGAGGTACCGCCGAGAACGAAAGCAACACGCCGCGCGCGGACTTTATCGTGCCATCCGGTCGGAGGTACCGCCCGAGCGAGCGTCCGGAGGTACCGACGAGAACGAAAGCAACACGCCGCGCGCGGACTTTATCGTGCTATCCGGTCGGAGGTACCGCCGAGAGCGAAAGCAACACGCCGCGAGCCGACTTTCGCATCGCCCGTACGCCGGAGGTACCGCCGAGAGCGAAAGCAACACGCCGCGAGCCGACTTTATCGTGCGACACCGTCGGAGGTACCGCCCGAGCCCGTCGGAGGTACCGCCGAGAACGAAAGCAACACGCCGCGCGCGGACTTTATCGTGCCATCCGGTCGGAGGTACCGCCCGAGCGAGCGTCCGGAGGTACCGCCGAGAGCGAAAGCAACACGCCGCGCGCGGACTTTATCGTGCTATCCGGTCGGAGGTACCGCCGAGAGCGAAAGCAACACGCCGCGAGCCGACTTTCGCATCGCCCGTACGCCGGAGGTACCGCCGAGAGCGAAAGCAACACGCCGCGAGCCGACTTTATCGTGCGACACCGTCGGAGGTACCGCCCGAGCCCGTCGGAGGTACCGCCGAGAACGAAAGCAACACGCCGCGCGCGGACTTTATCGTGCCATCCGGTCGGAGGTACCGCCCGAGCGAGCGTCCGGAGGTACCGCCGAGAACGAAAGCAACACGCCGCGCGCGGACTTTATCGTGCCATCCGGTCGGAGGTACCGCCGAGAGCGAAAGCAACACGCCGCGAGCCGACTTTCGCATCGCCCGTACGCCGGAGGTACCGCCGAGAGCGAAAGCAACACGCCGCGAGCCGACTTTATCGTGCGACACCGTCGGAGGTACCGCCCGAGCCCGTCGGAGGTACCGCCGAGAACGAAAGCAACACGCCGCGCGCGGACTTTATCGTGCCATCCGGTCGGAGGTACCGCCCGAGCGAGCGTCCGGAGGTACCGCCGAGCGAAAGCAACACGCCGCGCGCGGACTTTATCGTGCTATCCGGTCGGAGGTACCGCCGAGAGCGAAAGCAACACGCCGCGAGCCGACTTTCGCATCGCCCGTACGCCGGAGGTACCGCCGAGAGCGAAAGCAACACGCCGCGAGCCGACTTTATCGTGCGACACCGTCGGAGGTACCGCCCGAGCCCGTCGGAGGTACCGCCGAGAACGAAAGCAACACGCCGCGCGCGGACTTTATCGTGCCATCCGGTCGGAGGTACCGCCCGAGCGAGCGTCCGGAGGTACCGCCGAGAGCGAAAGCAACACGCCGCGATCCGACTTTATCGTGCGACACCGTCGGAGGTACCGCCGAGAACGAAAGCAACACGCCGCGAGCCGACTTTATCGTGCGACACCGTCGGAGGTACCGCTCGAGCCCGTCGGAGGTACCGCCGAGAACGAAAGCAACACGCCGCGCGCGGACTTTATCGTGCTATCCGGTCGGAGGTACAGCCCGAGCGAGCGTCCGGAGGTACCGCCGAGAACGAAAGCAACACGCCGCGTTTATCGTGCTATCCGGTCGGAGGTACAGCCCGAGCGAGCGTCCGGAGGTACCGCCGAGAACGAAAGCAACACGCCGCGCGCGGACTTTATCGTGCTATCCGGTCGGAGGTACCGCCGAGAGCGAAAGCAACACGCCGCGAGCCGACTTTTGCATCGCCCGTACGCCGGAGGTACCGCCGAGAGCGAAAGCAACACGCCGCGAGCCGACTTTTGCATCGCCCGTACGCCGGAGGTACCGCCGAGAGCGAAAGCAACACGCCGCGAGCCGACTTTTGCATCGCCCGTACGCCGGAGGTACCGCCGAGAGCGAAAGCAACACGCCGCGAGCCGACTTTGCATCGCCCGTACGCCGGAGGTACCGCCGAGAGCGAAAGCAACACGCCGCGAGCCGACTTTATGACACCGTCGGAGGTACCGCTCGAGCCCGTCGGAGGTACCGCCGAGAACGAAAGCAACACGCCGCGCGCGGACTTTATCGTGCCATCCGGTCGGAGGTACCGCCCGAGCGAGCGTCCGGAGGTACCGCCGAGAGCGAAAGCAACACGCCGCGATCCGACTTTATCGTGCGACACCGTCGGAGGTACCGCCGAGAACGAAAGCAACACGCCGCGAGCCGACTTTATCGTGCGACACCGTCGGAGGTACCGCTCGAGCCCGTCGGAGGTACCGCCGAGAACGAAAGCAACACGCCGCGCGCGGACTTTATCGTGCTATCCGGTCGGAGGTACAGCCCGAGCGAGCGTCCGGAGGTACCGCCGAGAACGAAAGCAACACGCCGCGCGCGGACTTTATCGTGCTATCCGGTCGGAGGTACAGCCCGAGCGAGCGTCCGGAGGTACCGCCGAGAACGAAAGCAACACGCCGCGCCGGACTTTATCGTGCTATCCGGTCGGAGGTACCGCCGAGAGCGAAAGCAACACGCCGCGAGCCGACTTTTGCATCGCCCGTACGCCGGAGGTACCGCCGAGAGCGAAAGCAACACGCCGCGAGCCGACTTTTGCATCGCCCGTACGCCGGAGGTACCGCCGAGAGCGAAAGCAACACGCCGCGAGCCGACTTTTGCATCGCCCGTACGCCGGAGGTACCGCCGAGAGCGAAAGCAACACGCCGCGAGCCGACTTTTGCATCGCCCGTACGCCGGAGGTACCGCCGAGAGCGAAAGCAACACGCCGCGAGCCGACTTTATCTTGCGACACCGTCGGAGGTACCGCTCGAGCCCGTCGGAGGTACCGCCGAGAACGAAAGCAACACGCCGCGCGCGGACTTTATCGTGCTATCCGGTCGGAGGTACCGCCGAGAGCGAAAGCAACACGCCGCGAGCCGACTTTATCGTGCGACACCGTCGGAGGTACCGCCCGAGCGAGCGTCCGGAGGTACCGCCGAGAGCGAAAGCAACACGCCGCGAGCCGACTTTTGCATCGCCCGTACGCCGGAGGTACCGCCGAGAGCGAAAGCAACACGCCGCGAGCCGACTTTATCGTGCGACACCGTCGGAGGTACCGCTCGAGCCCGTCGGAGGTACCGCCGAGAACGAAAGCAACACGCCGCGCGCGGACTTTATCGTGCTATCCGGTCGGAGGTACCGCCGAGAGCGAAAGCAACACGCCGCTAGCCGACTTTATCGTGCGACACCGTCGGAGGTACCGCCCGAGCGAGCGTCCGGAGGTACCGCCGAGAGCGAAAGCAACACGCCGCGAGCCGACTTTTGCATCGCCCGTACGCCGGAGGTACCGCCGAGAGCGAAAGCAACACGCCGCGAGCCGACTTTATCGTGCGACACCGTCGGAGGTACCGCTCGAGCCCGTCGGAGGTACCGCCGAGAACGAAAGCAACACGCCGCGCGCGGACTTTATCGTGCTATCCGGTCGGAGGTACAGCCCGAGCGAGCGTCCGGAGGTACCGCCGAGAACGAAAGCAACACGCCGCGCGCGGACTTTATCGTGCTATCCGGTCGGAGGTACAGCCCGAGCGAGCGTCCGGAGGTACCGCCGAGAACGAAAGCAACACGCCGCGCGCGGACTTTATCGTGCTATCCGGTCGGAGGTACCGCCGAGAGCGAAAGCAACACGCCGCGAGCCGACTTTCGCATCGCCCGTACGCCGGAGGTACCGCCGAGAGCGAAAGCAACACGCCGCGAGCCGACTTTCGCATCGCCCGTACGCCGGAGGTACCGCCGAGAGCGAAAGCAACACGCCGCGAGCCGACTTTTGCATCGCCCGTACGCCGGAGGTACCGCCGAGAGCGAAAGCAACACGCCGCGAGCCGACTTTTGCATCGCCCGTACGCCGGAGGTACCGCCGAGAGCGAAAGCAACACGCCGCGAGCCGACTTTATCGTGCGACACCGTCGGAGGTACCGCCGAGAACGAAAGCAACACGCCGCGCGCGGACTTTATCGTGCTATCCGATCGGAGGTACCGCCCGAGCGAGCGTCCGGAGGTACCGCCGAGAACGAAAGCAACACGCCGCTATCCGACTTTATCGTGCGACACCGTCGGAGGTACCGCCGAGAACGAAAGCAACACGCCGCGCGCGGACTTTATCGTGCTATCCGGTCGGAGGTACCGCCGAGAGCGAAAGCAACACGCCGCGAGCCGACTTTCGCATCGCCCGTACGCCGGAGGTACCGCCGAGAGCGAAAGCAACACGCCGCTAGCCGACTTTATCGTGCGACACCGTCGGAGGTACCGCCCGAGCGAGCGTCCGGAGGTACCGCCGAGAGCGAAAGCAACACGCCGCGAGCCGACTTTTGCATCGCCCGTACGCCGGAGGTACCGCCGAGAGCGAAAGCAACACGCCGCGAGCCGACTTTATCGTGCGACACCGTCGGAGGTACCGCTCGAGCCCGTCGGAGGTACCGCCGAGAACGAAAGCAACACGCCGCGCGCGGACTTTATCGTGCTATCCGGTCGGAGGTACAGCCCGAGCGAGCGTCCGGAGGTACCGCCGAGAACGAAAGCAACACGCCGCGCGCGGACTTTATCGTGCTATCCGGTCGGAGGTACAGCCCGAGCGAGCGTCCGGAGGTACCGCCGAGAACGAAAGCAACACGCCGCGCGCGGACTTTATCGTGCTATCCGGTCGGAGGTACCGCCGAGAGCGAAAGCAACACGCCGCGAGCCGACTTTCGCATCGCCCGTACGCCGGAGGTACCGCCGAGAGCGAAAGCAACACGCCGCGAGCCGACTTTCGCATCGCCCGTACGCCGGAGGTACCGCCGAGAGCGAAAGCAACACGCCGCGAGCCGACTTTTGCATCGCCCGTACGCCGGAGGTACCGCCGAGAGCGAAAGCAACACGCCGCGAGCCGACTTTTGCATCGCCCGTACGCCGGAGGTACCGCCGAGAGCGAAAGCAACACGCCGCGAGCCGACTTTATCGTGCGACACCGTCGGAGGTACCGCCGAGAACGAAAGCAACACGCCGCGCGCGGACTTTATCGTGCTATCCGATCGGAGGTACCGCCCGAGCGAGCGTCCGGAGGTACCGCCGAGAACGAAAGCAACACGCCGCTATCCGACTTTATCGTGCGACACCGTCGGAGGTACCGCCGAGAACGAAAGCAACACGCCGCGCGCGGACTTTATCGTGCTATCCGGTCGGAGGTACCGCCGAGAGCGAAAGCAACACGCCGCGAGCCGACTTTCGCATCGCCCGTACGCCGGAGGTACCGCCGAGAGCGAAAGCAACACGCCGCGAGCCGACTTTATCGTGCGACACCGTCGGAGGTATCGCCCGTGCCCGTCGGAGGTACCGCCGAGCCGGTCGGAGGTACCGCCGAGCCCGTCGGTGTTCCTTACAAGTATCCGTTTTCGACCATCGGGACGCCCGATTTTGTCTAACGTCATCTCTTTTTCTTTGATTCATCCCGTCTGTGCGGTCGTTTTGTCGCTGTCGACCCGTTGGGGTCGATCATCGTAAGCCGATCGTTCGCAGCGACTAAGTCCCGTTCGCCTCGTTTCATCGGCGCTCGCGCCCATAAGCGGCCGTGCGTAAGACCGTGCGTCGCCGACCGCTTGGCCGGCCGGTTGGGTACTATAAGAGGTGCGGTGCGCTCGGCGAGCGAGCGTTGTCGGATCGTCGTGCGGGTGCGTTTGGCGTGCTTCGCACGTTCAGTACGATGTGTCTCGGCTCTCCTGAGTCGTGCCGCATTATTAGAAATTATATTTCTAGACACAGCATTGCCACGAGTCGGCGTCGTAAGACCGAATGGCTCCTATGTGGCGCGCACTGTTTATCAGTGTTGGCTGCGCGATCTTCCCTCGTTCGTAGACGAACGCGATCGGATGTATCGTTGCACTTACCGAGCATCGACTCCACCGTTACCGAGTGGCGGAAAGCGAGAGATCGCTCTTCACGCTTACTTGTAAACCGTAGCGAAAATTTTCGACCGTGCTTAAACGCACCGGCGAC
>JAECZD010000040.1:75000-80000 GCA_024349325.1 Pogonomyrmex californicus
TGCGAAAGCAACACGCCGCGAGCGGACTTTAACGCACGAACGGCCGTGCGCGCCACGTCGTGCGAAAGCAACACGCCGCGAGCGGACTTTAACGCACGAACGGCCGTGCGCGCCACGTCGTGCGAAAGCAACACGCCGCGAGCGGACTTTAACGCACGAACGGCCGTGCGCGCCACGTCGTGCGAAAGCAACTCGCAGCGCGCGAGCTTGTGTTGTGCCTGTACGCGGGAGGCGCGATTAAAGTATCAATCATTCGTGTGCTACAATTTTATAATCATGTGTCCTTAATATATCAATACTTATATAATTGCATAATAAAATATAATATTACAATATAAACATTATATTTCGTTATATGAGCTTAAAAATTAACATAATTGTAATAACTGAGCATTATGCACCTTCTATTACAGAAACACTAAAAGTATTCCCACGCAAACACTCCAATGCGTGTGATCCGTTATTAGAGACGGCATTCATGCATGAGTACTTTAAAAGTAAAAATATATACACGGACAACAGCAACACTTTATACAAAGGCATCAATCCAGATATCAATGACGAATATATGTTTATTTACTAAGACGAAAGTTATTTATTGCGCTGCCCGTCTGTCGGAGGTACCGCCGAGAGCGAAAGCAACATGCCGCGAGCCGACTTTCGCATCGCCCGTACGCCGGAGGTACCGCCGACGCCGGAGCCGACTTTATCGTGCTATCCGATCGGAGGTACCGCCCGAGCGAAGCAGACAACACGCCGCGAGCCGACTTTCGCATCGCCCCGGAGCAGCCGCCGCGAGAGTGCGACACGCCCGAGCCCGTCGGAGGTACCGCCGAGAACGAAAGCAACACGCCGCGCGCGGACTTTATCGTGCCATCCGGTCGGAGGTACCGCCCGAGCGAGCGTCCGGAGGTACCGACGAGAACGAAAGCAACACGCCGCGCGCGGACTTTATCGTGCTATCCGGTCGGAGGTACCGCCGAGAGCGAAAGCAACACGCCGCGAGCCGACTTTCGCATCGCCCGTACGCCGGAGGTACCGCCGAGAGCGAAAGCAACACGCCGCGAGCCGACTTTATCGTGCGACACCGTCGGAGGTACCGCCCGAGCCCGTCGGAGGTACCGCCGAGAACGAAAGCAACACGCCGCGCGCGGACTTTATCGTGCCATCCGGTCGGAGGTACCGCCCGAGCGAGCGTCCGGAGGTACCGCCGAGAGCGAAAGCAACACGCCGCGCGCGGACTTTATCGTGCTATCCGGTCAGAGGTACCGCCGAGAGCGAAAGCAACACGCCGCGAGCCGACTTTCGCATCGCCCGTACGCCGGAGGTACCGCCGAGAGCGAAAGCAACACGCCGCGAGCCGACTTTATCGTGCGACACCGTCGGAGGTACCGCCCGAGCCCGTCGGAGGTACCGCCGAGAACGAAAGCAACACGCCGCGCGCGGACTTTATCGTGCCATCCGGTCGGAGGTACCGCCCGAGCGAGCGTCCGGAGGTACCGCCGAGAGCGAAAGCAACACGCCGCGATCCGACTTTATCGTGCGACACCGTCGGAGGTACCGCCGAGAACGAAAGCAACACGCCGCGAGCCGACTTTATCGTGCGACACCGTCGGAGGTACCGCTCGAGCCCGTCGGAGGTACCGCCGAGAACGAAAGCAACACGCCGCGCGCGGACTTTATCGTGCTATCCGGTCGGAGGTACAGCCCGAGCGAGCGTCCGGAGGTACCGCCGAGAACGAAAGCAACACGCCGCGCGCGGACTTTATCGTGCTATCCGGTCGGAGGTACAGCCCGAGCGAGCGTCCGGAGGTACCGCCGAGAACGAAAGCAACACGCCGCGCGCGGACTTTATCGTGCTATCCGGTCGGAGGTACCGCCGAGAGCGAAAGCAACACGCCGCGAGCCGACTTTTGCATCGCCCGTACGCCGGAGGTACCGCCGAGAGCGAAAGCAACACGCCGCGAGCCGACTTTTGCATCGCCCGTACGCCGGAGGTACCGCCGAGAGCGAAAGCAACACGCCGCGAGCCGACTTTTGCATCGCCCGTACGCCGGAGGTACCGCCGAGAGCGAAAGCAACACGCCGCGAGCCGACTTTTGCATCGCCCGTACGCCGGAGGTACCGCCGAGAGCGAAAGCAACACGCCGCGAGCCGACTTTATCTTGCGACACCGTCGGAGGTACCGCTCGAGCCCGTCGGAGGTACCGCCGAGAACGAAAGCAACACGCCGCGCGCGGACTTTATCGTGCCATCCGGTCGGAGGTACCGCCCGAGCGAGCGTCCGGAGGTACCGCCGAGAGCGAAAGCAACACGCCGCGATCCGACTTTATCGTGCGACACCGTCGGAGGTACCGCCGAGAACGAAAGCAACACGCCGCGAGCCGACTTTATCGTGCGACACCGTCGGAGGTACCGCTCGAGCCCGTCGGAGGTACCGCCGAGAACGAAAGCAACACGCCGCGCGCGGACTTTATCGTGCTATCCGGTCGGAGGTACAGCCCGAGCGAGCGTCCGGAGGTACCGCCGAGAACGAAAGCAACACGCCGCGCGCGGACTTTATCGTGCTATCCGGTCGGAGGTACAGCCCGAGCGAGCGTCCGGAGGTACCGCCGAGAACGAAAGCAACACGCCGCGCGCGGACTTTATCGTGCTATCCGGTCGGAGGTACCGCCGAGAGCGAAAGCAACACGCCGCGAGCCGACTTTTGCATCGCCCGTACGCCGGAGGTACCGCCGAGCGCGAAAGCAACACGCCGCGAGCCGACTTTTGCATCGCCCGTACGCCGGAGGTACCGCCGAGAGCGAAAGCAACACGCCGCGAGCCGACTTTTGCATCGCCCGTACGCCGGAGGTACCGCCGAGAGCGAAAGCAACACGCCGCGAGCCGACTTTTGCATCGCCCGTACGCCGGAGGTACCGCCGAGAGCGAAAGCAACACGCCGCGAGCCGACTTTATCGTGCGACACCGTCGGAGGTACCGCTCGAGCCCGTCGGAGGTACCGCCGAGAACGAAAGCAACACGCCGCGCGCGGACTTTATCGTGCTATCCGGTCGGAGGTACCGCCGAGAGCGAAAGCAACACGCCGCGAGCCGACTTTATCGTGCGACACCGTCGGAGGTACCGCCCGAGCGAGCGTCCGGAGGTACCGCCGAGAGCGAAAGCAACACGCCGCGAGCCGACTTTAGCATCGCCCGTACGCCGGAGGTACCGCCGAGAGCGAAAGCAACACGCCGCGAGCCGACTTTATCGTGCGACACCGTCGGAGGTACCGCTCGAGCCCGTCGGAGGTACCGCCGAGAACGAAAGCAACACGCCGCGCGCGGACTTTATCGTGCTATCCGGTCGGAGGTACCGCCCGAGCGAGCGTCCGGAGGTACCGCCGAGAGCGAAAGCAACACGCCGCGAGCCGACTTTTGCATCGCCCGTACGCCGGAGGTACCGCCGAGAGAAAGCAACACGCCGCGAGCCGACTTTATCGTGCGACACCGTCGGAGGTACCGCTCGAGCCCGTCGGAGGTACCGCCGAGAACGAAAGCAACACGCCGCGCGCGGACTTTATCGTGCTATCCGGTCGGAGGTACCGCCGAGAGCGAAAGCAACACGCCGCTAGCCGACTTTATCGTGCGACACCGTCGGAGGTACCGCCCGAGCGAGCGTCCGGAGGTACCGCCGAGAGCGAAAGCAACACGCCGCGAGCCGACTTTTGCATCGCCCGTACGCCGGAGGTACCGCCGAGAGCGAAAGCAACACGCCGCGAGCCGACTTTATCGTGCGACACCGTCGGAGGTACCGCTCGAGCCCGTCGGAGGTACCGCCGAGAACGAAAGCAACACGCCGCGCGCGGACTTTATCGTGCTATCCGGTCGGAGGTACAGCCCGAGCGAGCGTCCGGAGGTACCGCCGAGAACGAAAGCAACACGCCGCGCGCGGACTTTATCGTGCTATCCGGTCGGAGGTACAGCCCGAGCGAGCGTCCGGAGGTACCGCCGAGAACGAAAGCAACACGCCGCGCGCGGACTTTATCGTGCTATCCGGTCGGAGGTACCGCCGAGAGCGAAAGCAACACGCCGCGAGCCGACTTTCGCATCGCCCGTACGCCGGAGGTACCGCCGAGAGCGAAAGCAACACGCCGCGAGCCGACTTTCGCATCGCCCGTACGCCGGAGGTACCGCCGAGAGCGAAAGCAACACGCCGCGAGCCGACTTTTGCATCGCCCGTACGCCGGAGGTACCGCCGAGAGCGAAAGCAACACGCCGCGAGCCGACTTTTGCATCGCCCGTACGCCGGAGGTACCGCCGAGAGCGAAAGCAACACGCCGCGAGCCGACTTTATCGTGCGACACCGTCGGAGGTACCGCCGAGAACGAAAGCAACACGCCGCGCGCGGACTTTATCGTGCTATCCGATCGGAGGTACCGCCCGAGCGAGCGTCCGGAGGTACCGCCGAGAACGAAAGCAACACGCCGCGATCCGACTTTATCGTGCGACACCGTCGGAGGTACCGCCGAGAACGAAAGCAACACGCCGCGCGCGGACTTTATCGTGCTATCCGGTCGGAGGTACCGCCGAGAGCGAAAGCAACACGCCGCGAGCCGACTTTCGCATCGCCCGTACGCCGGAGGTACCGCCGAGAGCGAAAGCAACACGCCGCTAGCCGACTTTATCGTGCGACACCGTCGGAGGTACCGCCCGAGCGAGCGTCCGGAGGTACCGCCGAGAGCGAAAGCAACACGCCGCGAGCCGACTTTTGCATCGCCCGTACGCCGGAGGTACCGCCGAGAGCGAAAGCAACACGCCGCGAGCCGACTTTATCGTGCGACACCGTCGGAGGTACCGCTCGAGCCCGTCGGAGGTACCGCCGAGAACGAAAGCAACACGCCGCGCGCGGACTTTATCGTGCTATCCGGTCGGAGGTACAGCCCGAGCGAGCGTCCGGAGGTACCGCCGAGAACGAAAGCAACACGCCGCGCGCGGACTTTATCGTGCTATCCGGTCGGA
>JAECZD010000040.1:92500-97500 GCA_024349325.1 Pogonomyrmex californicus
CTATCCGATCGGAGGTACCGCCCGAGCGAGCGTCCGGAGGTACCGCCGAGAGAGAAAGCAACACGCCGCGAGCCGACTTTCGCATCGCCCGTACGCCGGAGGTACCTCCGAGAGCGAAAGCAACACGCCGCGAGCCGACTTTATCGTGCGACACCGTCGGAGGTACCGCCCGAGCCCGTCGGAGGTACCGCCGAGAACGAAAGCAACACGCCGCGCGCGGACTTTATCGTGCCATCCGGTCGGAGGTACCGCCCGAGCGAGCGTCCGGAGGTACCGACGAGAACGAAAGCAACACGCCGCGCGCGGACTTTATCGTGCTATCCGGTCGGAGGTACCGCCGAGAGCGAAAGCAACACGCCGCGAGCCGACTTTCGCATCGCCCGTACGCCGGAGGTACCGCCGAGAGCGAAAGCAACACGCCGCGAGCCGACTTTATCGTGCGACACCGTCGGAGGTACCGCCCGAGCCCGTCGGAGGTACCGCCGAGAACGAAAGCAACACGCCGCGCGCGGACTTTATCGTGCCATCCGGTCGGAGGTACCGCCCGAGCGAGCGTCCGGAGGTACCGCCGAGAGCGAAAGCAACACGCCGCGCGCGGACTTTATCGTGCTATCCGGTCAGAGGTACCGCCGAGAGCGAAAGCAACACGCCGCGAGCCGACTTTCGCATCGCCCGTACGCCGGAGGTACCGCCGAGAGCGAAAGCAACACGCCGCGAGCCGACTTTATCGTGCGACACCGTCGGAGGTACCGCCCGAGCCCGTCGGAGGTACCGCCGAGAACGAAAGCAACACGCCGCGCGCGGACTTTATCGTGCCATCCGGTCGGAGGTACCGCCCGAGCGAGCGTCCGGAGGTACCGCCGAGAGCGAAAGCAACACGCCGCGATCCGACTTTATCGTGCGACACCGTCGGAGGTACCGCCGAGAACGAAAGCAACACGCCGCGAGCCGACTTTATCGTGCGACACCGTCGGAGGTACCGCTCGAGCCCGTCGGAGGTACCGCCGAGAACGAAAGCAACACGCCGCGCGCGGACTTTATCGTGCTATCCGGTCGGAGGTACAGCCCGAGCGAGCGTCCGGAGGTACCGCCGAGAACGAAAGCAACACGCCGCGCGCGGACTTTATCGTGCTATCCGGTCGGAGGTACAGCCCGAGCGAGCGTCCGGAGGTACCGCCGAGAACGAAAGCAACACGCCGCGCGCGGACTTTATCGTGCTATCCGGTCGGAGGTACCGCCGAGAGCGAAAGCAACACGCCGCGAGCCGACTTTTGCATCGCCCGTACGCCGGAGGTACCGCCGAGCGCGAAAGCAACACGCCGCGAGCCGACTTTTGCATCGCCCGTACGCCGGAGGTACCGCCGAGAGCGAAAGCAACACGCCGCGAGCCGACTTTTGCATCGCCCGTACGCCGGAGGTACCGCCGAGAGCGAAAGCAACACGCCGCGAGCCGACTTTTGCATCGCCCGTACGCCGGAGGTACCGCCGAGAGCGAAAGCAACACGCCGCGAGCCGACTTTATCTTGCGACACCGTCGGAGGTACCGCTCGAGCCCGTCGGAGGTACCGCCGAGAACGAAAGCAACACGCCGCGCGCGGACTTTATCGTGCCATCCGGTCGGAGGTACCGCCCGAGCGAGCGTCCGGAGGTACCGCCGAGAGCGAAAGCAACACGCCGCGATCCGACTTTATCGTGCGACACCGTCGGAGGTACCGCCGAGAACGAAAGCAACACGCCGCGAGCCGACTTTATCGTGCGACACCGTCGGAGGTACCGCTCGAGCCCGTCGGAGGTACCGCCGAGAACGAAAGCAACACGCCGCGCGCGGACTTTATCGTGCTATCCGGTCGGAGGTACAGCCCGAGCGAGCGTCCGGAGGTACCGCCGAGAACGAAAGCAACACGCCGCGCGCGGACTTTATCGTGCTATCCGGTCGGAGGTACAGCCCGAGCGAGCGTCCGGAGGTACCGCCGAGAACGAAAGCAACACGCCGCGCGCGGACTTTATCGTGCTATCCGGTCGGAGGTACCGCCGAGAGCGAAAGCAACACGCCGCGAGCCGACTTTTGCATCGCCCGTACGCCGGAGGTACCGCCGAGAGCGAAAGCAACACGCCGCGAGCCGACTTTTGCATCGCCCGTACGCCGGAGGTACCGCCGAGAGCGAAAGCAACACGCCGCGAGCCGACTTTTGCATCGCCCGTACGCCGGAGGTACCGCCGAGAGCGAAAGCAACACGCCGCGAGCCGACTTTTGCATCGCCCGTACGCCGGAGGTACCGCCGAGAGCGAAAGCAACACGCCGCGAGCCGACTTTATCTTGCGACACCGTCGGAGGTACCGCTCGAGCCCGTCGGAGGTACCGCCGAGAACGAAAGCAACACGCCGCGCGCGGACTTTATCGTGCTATCCGGTCGGAGGTACCGCCGAGAGCGAAAGCAACACGCCGCGAGCCGACTTTATCGTGCGACACCGTCGGAGGTACCGCCCGAGCGAGCGTCCGGAGGTACCGCCGAGAGCGAAAGCAACACGCCGCGAGCCGACTTTTGCATCGCCCGTACGCCGGAGGTACCGCCGAGAGCGAAAGCAACACGCCGCGAGCCGACTTTATCGTGCGACACCGTCGGAGGTACCGCTCGAGCCCGTCGGAGGTACCGCCGAGAACGAAAGCAACACGCCGCGCGCGGACTTTATCGTGCTATCCGGTCGGAGGTACCGCCGAGAGCGAAAGCAACACGCCGCTAGCCGACTTTATCGTGCGACACCGTCGGAGGTACCGCCCGAGCGAGCGTCCGGAGGTACCGCCGAGAGCGAAAGCAACACGCCGCGAGCCGACTTTTGCATCGCCCGTACGCCGGAGGTACCGCCGAGAGCGAAAGCAACACGCCGCGAGCCGACTTTATCGTGCGACACCGTCGGAGGTACCGCTCGAGCCCGTCGGAGGTACCGCCGAGAACGAAAGCAACACGCCGCGCGCGGACTTTATCGTGCTATCCGGTCGGAGGTACAGCCCGAGCGAGCGTCCGGAGGTACCGCCGAGAACGAAAGCAACACGCCGCGCGCGGACTTTATCGTGCTATCCGGTCGGAGGTACAGCCCGAGCGAGCGTCCGGAGGTACCGCCGAGAACGAAAGCAACACGCCGCGCGCGGACTTTATCGTGCTATCCGGTCGGAGGTACCGCCGAGAGCGAAAGCAACACGCCGCGAGCCGACTTTCGCATCGCCCGTACGCCGGAGGTACCGCCGAGAGCGAAAGCAACACGCCGCGAGCCGACTTTCGCATCGCCCGTACGCCGGAGGTACCGCCGAGAGCGAAAGCAACACGCCGCGAGCCGACTTTTGCATCGCCCGTACGCCGGAGGTACCGCCGAGAGCGAAAGCAACACGCCGCGAGCCGACTTTTGCATCGCCCGTACGCCGGAGGTACCGCCGAGAGCGAAAGCAACACGCCGCGAGCCGACTTTATCGTGCGACACCGTCGGAGGTACCGCCGAGAACGAAAGCAACACGCCGCGCGCGGACTTTATCGTGCTATCCGATCGGAGGTACCGCCCGAGCGAGCGTCCGGAGGTACCGCCGAGAACGAAAGCAACACGCCGCTATCCGACTTTATCGTGCGACACCGTCGGAGGTACCGCCGAGAACGAAAGCAACACGCCGCGCGCGGACTTTATCGTGCTATCCGGTCGGAGGTACCGCCGAGCGCGAAAGCAACACGCCGCGAGCCGACTTTCGCATCGCCCGTACGCCGGAGGTACCGCCGAGAGCGAAAGCAACACGCCGCTAGCCGACTTTATCGTGCGACACCGTCGGAGGTACCGCCCGAGCGAGCGTCCGGAGGTACCGCCGAGAGCGAAAGCAACACGCCGCGAGCCGACTTTTGCATCGCCCGTACGCCGGAGGTACCGCCGAGAGCGAAAGCAACACGCCGCGAGCCGACTTTATCGTGCGACACCGTCGGAGGTACCGCTCGAGCCCGTCGGAGGTACCGCCGAGAACGAAAGCAACACGCCGCGCGCGGACTTTATCGTGCTATCCGGTCGGAGGTACAGCCCGAGCGAGCGTCCGGAGGTACCGCCGAGAACGAAAGCAACACGCCGCGCGCGGACTTTATCGTGCTATCCGGTCGGAGGTACAGCCCGAGCGAGCGTCCGGAGGTACCGCCGAGAACGAAAGCAACACGCCGCGCGCGGACTTTATCGTGCTATCCGGTCGGAGGTACCGCCGAGAGCGAAAGCAACACGCCGCGAGCCGACTTTCGCATCGCCCGTACGCCGGAGGTACCGCCGAGAGCGAAAGCAACACGCCGCGAGCCGACTTTCGCATCGCCCGTACGCCGGAGGTACCGCCGAGAGCGAAAGCAACACGCCGCGAGCCGACTTTTGCATCGCCCGTACGCCGGAGGTACCGCCGAGAGCGAAAGCAACACGCCGCGAGCCGACTTTTGCATCGCCCGTACGCCGGAGGTACCGCCGAGAGCGAAAGCAACACGCCGCGAGCCGACTTTATCGTGCGACACCGTCGGAGGTACCGCCGAGAACGAAAGCAACACGCCGCGCGCGGACTTTATCGTGCTATCCGATCGGAGGTACCGCCCGAGCGAGCGTCCGGAGGTACCGCCGAGAACGAAAGCAACACGCCGCTATCCGACTTTATCGTGCGACACCGTCGGAGGTACCGCCGAGAACGAAAGCAACACGCCGCGCGCGGACTTTATCGTGCTATCCGGTCGGAGGTACCGCCGAGAGCGAAAGCAACACGCCGCGAGCCGACTTTCGCATCGCCCGTACGCCGGAGGTACCGCCGAGAGCGAAAGCAACACGCCGCGAGCCGACTTTATCGTGCGACACCGTCGGAGGTATCGCCCGTGCCCGTCGGAGGTACCGCCGAGCCGGTCGGAGGTACCGCCGAGCCCGTCGGTGTTCCTTACAAGTATCCGTTTTCGACCATCGGGACGCCCGATTTTGTCTAACGTCATCTCTTTTTCTTTGATTCATCCCGT
>JAECZD010000040.1:107500-115000 GCA_024349325.1 Pogonomyrmex californicus
CTTTAACGCACGAACGGCCGTGCGCGCCACGTCGTGCGAAAGCAACACGCCGCGAGCGGACTTTAACGCACGAACGGCCGTGCGCGCCACGTCGTGCGAAAGCAACACGCCGCGAGCGGACTTTAACGCACGAACGGCCGTGCGCGCCACGTCGTGCGAAAGCAACACGCCGCGAGCGGACTTTAACGCACGAACGGCCGTGCGCGCCACGTCGTGCGAAAGCAACACGCCGCGAGCGGACTTTAACGCACGAACGGCCGTGCGCGCCACGTCGTGCGAAAGCAACACGCCGCGAGCGGACTTTAACGCACGAACGGCCGTGCGCGCCACGTCGTGCGAAAGCAACACGCCGCGAGCGGACTTTAACGCACGAACGGCCGTGCGCGCCACGTCGTGCGAAAGCAACACGCCGCGAGCGGACTTTAACGCACGAACGGCCGTGCGCGCCACGTCGTGCGAAAGCAACACGCCGCGAGCGGACTTTAACGCACGAACGGCCGTGCGCGCCACGTCGTGCGAAAGCAACACGCCGCGAGCGGACTTTAACGCACGAACGGCCGTGCGCGCCACGTCGTGCGAAAGCAACACGCCGCGAGCGGACTTTAACGCACGAACGGCCGTGCGCGCCACGTCGTGCGAAAGCAACACGCCGCGAGCGGACTTTAACGCACGAACGGCCGTGCGCGCCACGTCGTGCGAAAGCAACACGCCGCGAGCGGACTTTAACGCACGAACGGCCGTGCGCGCCACGTCGTGCGAAAGCAACACGCCGCGAGCGGACTTTAACGCACGAACGGCCGTGCGCGCCACGTCGTGCGAAAGCAACACGCCGCGAGCGGACTTTAACGCACGAACGGCCGTGCGCGCCACGTCGTGCGAAAGCAACACGCCGCGAGCGGACTTTAACGCACGAACGGCCGTGCGCGCCACGTCGTGCGAAAGCAACACGCCGCGAGCGGACTTTAACGCACGAACGGCCGTGCGCGCCACGTCGTGCGAAAGCAACACGCCGCGAGCGGACTTTAACGCACGAACGGCCGTGCGCGCCACGTCGTGCGAAAGCAACACGCCGCGAGCGGACTTTAACGCACGAACGGCCGTGCGCGCCACGTCGTGCGAAAGCAACACGCCGCGAGCGGACTTTAACGCACGAACGGCCGTGCGCGCCACGTCGTGCGAAAGCAACACGCCGCGAGCGGACTTTAACGCACGAACGGCCGTGCGCGCCACGTCGTGCGAAAGCAACACGCCGCGAGCGGACTTTAACGCACGAACGGCCGTGCGCGCCACGTCGTGCGAAAGCAACACGCCGCGAGCGGACTTTAACGCACGAACGGCCGTGCGCGCCACGTCGTGCGAAAGCAACACGCCGCGAGCGGACTTTAACGCACGAACGGCCGTGCGCGCCACGTCGTGCGAAAGCAACACGCCGCGAGCGGACTTTAACGCACGAACGGCCGTGCGCGCCACGTCGTGCGAAAGCAACACGCCGCGAGCGGACTTTAACGCACGAACGGCCGTGCGCGCCACGTCGTGCGAAAGCAACACGCCGCGAGCGGACTTTAACGCACGAACGGCCGTGCGCGCCACGTCGTGCGAAAGCAACACGCCGCGAGCGGACTTTAACGCACGAACGGCCGTGCGCGCCACGTCGTGCGAAAGCAACACGCCGCGAGCGGACTTTAACGCACGAACGGCCGTGCGCGCCACGTCGTGCGAAAGCAACACGCCGCGAGCGGACTTTAACGCACGAACGGCCGTGCGCGCCACGTCGTGCGAAAGCAACACGCCGCGAGCGGACTTTAACGCACGAACGGCCGTGCGCGCCACGTCGTGCGAAAGCAACACGCCGCGAGCGGACTTTAACGCACGAACGGCCGTGCGCGCCACGTCGTGCGAAAGCAACACGCCGCGAGCGGACTTTAACGCACGAACGGCCGTGCGCGCCACGTCGTGCGAAAGCAACACGCCGCGAGCGGACTTTAACGCACGAACGGCCGTGCGCGCCACGTCGTGCGAAAGCAACACGCCGCGAGCGGACTTTAACGCACGAACGGCCGTGCGCGCCACGTCGTGCGAAAGCAACACGCCGCGAGCGGACTTTAACGCACGAACGGCCGTGCGCGCCACGTCGTGCGAAAGCAACACGCCGCGAGCGGACTTTAACGCACGAACGGCCGTGCGCGCCACGTCGTGCGAAAGCAACACGCCGCGAGCGGACTTTAACGCACGAACGGCCGTGCGCGCCACGTCGTGCGAAAGCAACACGCCGCGAGCGGACTTTAACGCACGAACGGCCGTGCGCGCCACGTCGTGCGAAAGCAACACGCCGCGAGCGGACTTTAACGCACGAACGGCCGTGCGCGCCACGTCGTGCGAAAGCAACACGCCGCGAGCGGACTTTAACGCACGAACGGCCGTGCGCGCCACGTCGTGCGAAAGCAACACGCCGCGAGCGGACTTTAACGCACGAACGGCCGTGCGCGCCACGTCGTGCGAAAGCAACACGCCGCGAGCGGACTTTAACGCACGAACGGCCGTGCGCGCCACGTCGTGCGAAAGCAACACGCCGCGAGCGGACTTTAACGCACGAACGGCCGTGCGCGCCACGTCGTGCGAAAGCAACACGCCGCGAGCGGACTTTAACGCACGAACGGCCGTGCGCGCCACGTCGTGCGAAAGCAACACGCCGCGAGCGGACTTTAACGCACGAACGGCCGTGCGCGCCACGTCGTGCGAAAGCAACACGCCGCGAGCGGACTTTAACGCACGAACGGCCGTGCGCGCCACGTCGTGCGAAAGCAACACGCCGCGAGCGGACTTTAACGCACGAACGGCCGTGCGCGCCACGTCGTGCGAAAGCAACACGCCGCGAGCGGACTTTAACGCACGAACGGCCGTGCGCGCCACGTCGTGCGAAAGCAACACGCCGCGAGCGGACTTTAACGCACGAACGGCCGTGCGCGCCACGTCGTGCGAAAGCAACACGCCGCGAGCGGACTTTAACGCACGAACGGCCGTGCGCGCCACGTCGTGCGAAAGCAACACGCCGCGAGCGGACTTTAACGCACGAACGGCCGTGCGCGCCACGTCGTGCGAAAGCAACACGCCGCGAGCGGACTTTAACGCACGAACGGCCGTGCGCGCCACGTCGTGCGAAAGCAACACGCCGCGAGCGGACTTTAACGCACGAACGGCCGTGCGCGCCACGTCGTGCGAAAGCAACACGCCGCGAGCGGACTTTAACGCACGAACGGCCGTGCGCGCCACGTCGTGCGAAAGCAACACGCCGCGAGCGGACTTTAACGCACGAACGGCCGTGCGCGCCACGTCGTGCGAAAGCAACACGCCGCGAGCGGACTTTAACGCACGAACGGCCGTGCGCGCCACGTCGTGCGAAAGCAACACGCCGCGAGCGGACTTTAACGCACGAACGGCCGTGCGCGCCACGTCGTGCGAAAGCAACACGCCGCGAGCGGACTTTAACGCACGAACGGCCGTGCGCGCCACGTCGTGCGAAAGCAACACGCCGCGAGCGGACTTTAACGCACGAACGGCCGTGCGCGCCACGTCGTGCGAAAGCAACACGCCGCGAGCGGACTTTAACGCACGAACGGCCGTGCGCGCCACGTCGTGCGAAAGCAACACGCCGCGAGCGGACTTTAACGCACGAACGGCCGTGCGCGCCACGTCGTGCGAAAGCAACACGCCGCGAGCGGACTTTAACGCACGAACGGCCGTGCGCGCCACGTCGTGCGAAAGCAACACGCCGCGAGCGGACTTTAACGCACGAACGGCCGTGCGCGCCACGTCGTGCGAAAGCAACACGCCGCGAGCGGACTTTAACGCACGAACGGCCGTGCGCGCCACGTCGTGCGAAAGCAACACGCCGCGAGCGGACTTTAACGCACGAACGGCCGTGCGCGCCACGTCGTGCGAAAGCAACACGCCGCGAGCGGACTTTAACGCACGAACGGCCGTGCGCGCCACGTCGTGCGAAAGCAACACGCCGCGAGCGGACTTTAACGCACGAACGGCCGTGCGCGCCACGTCGTGCGAAAGCAACACGCCGCGAGCGGACTTTAACGCACGAACGGCCGTGCGCGCCACGTCGTGCGAAAGCAACACGCCGCGAGCGGACTTTAACGCACGAACGGCCGTGCGCGCCACGTCGTGCGAAAGCAACACGCCGCGAGCGGACTTTAACGCACGAACGGCCGTGCGCGCCACGTCGTGCGAAAGCAACACGCCGCGAGCGGACTTTAACGCACGAACGGCCGTGCGCGCCACGTCGTGCGAAAGCAACACGCCGCGAGCGGACTTTAACGCACGAACGGCCGTGCGCGCCACGTCGTGCGAAAGCAACACGCCGCGAGCGGACTTTAACGCACGAACGGCCGTGCGCGCCACGTCGTGCGAAAGCAACACGCCGCGAGCGGACTTTAACGCACGAACGGCCGTGCGCGCCACGTCGTGCGAAAGCAACACGCCGCGAGCGGACTTTAACGCACGAACGGCCGTGCGCGCCACGTCGTGCGAAAGCAACACGCCGCGAGCGGACTTTAACGCACGAACGGCCGTGCGCGCCACGTCGTGCGAAAGCAACACGCCGCGAGCGGACTTTAACGCACGAACGGCCGTGCGCGCCACGTCGTGCGAAAGCAACACGCCGCGAGCGGACTTTAACGCACGAACGGCCGTGCGCGCCACGTCGTGCGAAAGCAACACGCCGCGAGCGGACTTTAACGCACGAACGGCCGTGCGCGCCACGTCGTGCGAAAGCAACACGCCGCGAGCGGACTTTAACGCACGAACGGCCGTGCGCGCCACGTCGTGCGAAAGCAACACGCCGCGAGCGGACTTTAACGCACGAACGGCCGTGCGCGCCACGTCGTGCGAAAGCAACACGCCGCGAGCGGACTTTAACGCACGAACGGCCGTGCGCGCCACGTCGTGCGAAAGCAACACGCCGCGAGCGGACTTTAACGCACGAACGGCCGTGCGCGCCACGTCGTGCGAAAGCAACACGCCGCGAGCGGACTTTAACGCACGAACGGCCGTGCGCGCCACGTCGTGCGAAAGCAACACGCCGCGAGCGGACTTTAACGCACGAACGGCCGTGCGCGCCACGTCGTGCGAAAGCAACACGCCGCGAGCGGACTTTAACGCACGAACGGCCGTGCGCGCCACGTCGTGCGAAAGCAACACGCCGCGAGCGGACTTTAACGCACGAACGGCCGTGCGCGCCACGTCGTGCGAAAGCAACACGCCGCGAGCGGACTTTAACGCACGAACGGCCGTGCGCGCCACGTCGTGCGAAAGCAACACGCCGCGAGCGGACTTTAACGCACGAACGGCCGTGCGCGCCACGTCGTGCGAAAGCAACACGCCGCGAGCGGACTTTAACGCACGAACGGCCGTGCGCGCCACGTCGTGCGAAAGCAACACGCCGCGAGCGGACTTTAACGCACGAACGGCCGTGCGCGCCACGTCGTGCGAAAGCAACACGCCGCGAGCGGACTTTAACGCACGAACGGCCGTGCGCGCCACGTCGTGCGAAAGCAACACGCCGCGAGCGGACTTTAACGCACGAACGGCCGTGCGCGCCACGTCGTGCGAAAGCAACACGCCGCGAGCGGACTTTAACGCACGAACGGCCGTGCGCGCCACGTCGTGCGAAAGCAACACGCCGCGAGCGGACTTTAACGCACGAACGGCCGTGCGCGCCACGTCGTGCGAAAGCAACACGCCGCGAGCGGACTTTAACGCACGAACGGCCGTGCGCGCCACGTCGTGCGAAAGCAACACGCCGCGAGCGGACTTTAACGCACGAACGGCCGTGCGCGCCACGTCGTGCGAAAGCAACACGCCGCGAGCGGACTTTAACGCACGAACGGCCGTGCGCGCCACGTCGTGCGAAAGCAACACGCCGCGAGCGGACTTTAACGCACGAACGGCCGTGCGCGCCACGTCGTGCGAAAGCAACACGCCGCGAGCGGACTTTAACGCACGAACGGCCGTGCGCGCCACGTCGTGCGAAAGCAACACGCCGCGAGCGGACTTTAACGCACGAACGGCCGTGCGCGCCACGTCGTGCGAAAGCAACACGCCGCGAGCGGACTTTAACGCACGAACGGCCGTGCGCGCCACGTCGTGCGAAAGCAACTCGCAGCGCGCGAGCTTGTGTTGTGCCTGTACGCGGGAGGCGCGATTAAAGTATCAATCATTCGTGTGCTACAATTTTATAATCATGTGTCCTTAATATATCAATACTTATATAATTGCATAATAAAATATAATATTACAATATAAACATTATATTTCGTTATATGAGCTTAAAAATTAACATAATTGTAATAACTGAGCATTATGCACCTTCTATTACAGAAACACTAAAAGTATTCCCACGCAAACACTCCAATGCGTGTGATCCGTTATTAGAGACGGCATTCATGCATGAGTACTTTAAAAGTAAAAATATATACACGGACAACAGCAACACTTTATACAAAGGCATCAATCCAGATATCAATGACGAATATATGTTTATTTACTAAGACGAAAGTTATTTATTGCGCTGCCCGTCTGTCGGAGGTACCGCCGAGAGCGAAAGCAACATGCCGCGAGCCGACTTTCGCATCGCCCGTACGCCGGAGGTACCGCCGAGAGCGAAAGCAACACGCCGCGAGCCGACTTTATCGTGCTATCCGATCGGAGGTACCGCCCGAGCGAGCGTCCGGAGGTACCGCCGAGAGAGAAAGCAACACGCCGCGAGCCGACTTTCGCATCGCCCGTACGCCGGAGGTACCTCCGAGAGCGAAAGCAACACGCCGCGAGCCGACTTTATCGTGCGACACCGTCGGAGGTACCGCCCGAGCCCGTCGGAGGTACCGCCGAGAACGAAAGCAACACGCCGCGCGCGGACTTTATCGTGCCATCCGGTCGGAGGTACCGCCCGAGCGAGCGTCCGGAGGTACCGACGAGAACGAAAGCAACACGCCGCGCGCGGACTTTATCGTGCTATCCGGTCGGAGGTACCGCCGAGAGCGAAAGCAACACGCCGCGAGCCGACTTTCGCATCGCCCGTACGCCGGAGGTACCGCCGAGAGCGAAAGCAACACGCCGCGAGCCGACTTTATCGTGCGACACCGTCGGAGGTACCGCCCGAGCCCGTCGGAGGTACCGCCGAGAACGAAAGCAACACGCCGCGCGCGGACTTTATCGTGCCATCCGGTCGGAGGTACCGCCCGAGCGAGCGTCCGGAGGTACCGCCGAGAGCGAAAGCAACACGCCGCGCGCGGACTTTATCGTGCTATCCGGTCAGAGGTACCGCCGAGAGCGAAAGCAACACGCCGCGAGCCGACTTTCGCATCGCCCGTACGCCGGAGGTACCGCCGAGAGCGAAAGCAACACGCCGCGAGCCGACTTTATCGTGCGACACCGTCGGAGGTACCGCCCGAGCCCGTCGGAGGTACCGCCGAGAACGAAAGCAACACGCCG
>JAECZD010000040.1:127500-135000 GCA_024349325.1 Pogonomyrmex californicus
CGGACTTTAACGCACGAACGGCCGTGCGCGCCACGTCGAGCGAAAGCAACACGCCGCGAGCGGACTTTAACGCACGAACGGCCGTGCGCGCCACGTCGTGCGAAAGCAACACGCCGCGAGCGGACTTTAACGCACGAACGGCCGTGCGCGCCACGTCGTGCGAAAGCAACACGCCGCGAGCGGACTTTAACGCACGAACGGCCGTGCGCGCCACGTCGTGCGAAAGCAACACGCCGCGAGCGGACTTTAACGCACGAACGGCCGTGCGCGCCACGTCGTGCGAAAGCAACACGCCGCGAGCGGACTTTAACGCACGAACGGCCGTGCGCGCCACGTCGTGCGAAAGCAACACGCCGCGAGCGGACTTTAACGCACGAACGGCCGTGCGCGCCACGTCGTGCGAAAGCAACACGCCGCGAGCGGACTTTAACGCACGAACGGCCGTGCGCGCCACGTCGTGCGAAAGCAACACGCCGCGAGCGGACTTTAACGCACGAACGGCCGTGCGCGCCACGTCGTGCGAAAGCAACACGCCGCGAGCGGACTTTAACGCACGAACGGCCGTGCGCGCCACGTCGTGCGAAAGCAACACGCCGCGAGCGGACTTTAACGCACGAACGGCCGTGCGCGCCACGTCGTGCGAAAGCAACACGCCGCGAGCGGACTTTAACGCACGAACGGCCGTGCGCGCCACGTCGTGCGAAAGCAACACGCCGCGAGCGGACTTTAACGCACGAACGGCCGTGCGCGCCACGTCGTGCGAAAGCAACACGCCGCGAGCGGACTTTAACGCACGAACGGCCGTGCGCGCCACGTCGTGCGAAAGCAACACGCCGCGAGCGGACTTTAACGCACGAACGGCCGTGCGCGCCACGTCGTGCGAAAGCAACACGCCGCGAGCGGACTTTAACGCACGAACGGCCGTGCGCGCCACGTCGTGCGAAAGCAACACGCCGCGAGCGGACTTTAACGCACGAACGGCCGTGCGCGCCACGTCGTGCGAAAGCAACACGCCGCGAGCGGACTTTAACGCACGAACGGCCGTGCGCGCCACGTCGTGCGAAAGCAACACGCCGCGAGCGGACTTTAACGCACGAACGGCCGTGCGCGCCACGTCGTGCGAAAGCAACACGCCGCGAGCGGACTTTAACGCACGAACGGCCGTGCGCGCCACGTCGTGCGAAAGCAACACGCCGCGAGCGGACTTTAACGCACGAACGGCCGTGCGCGCCACGTCGTGCGAAAGCAACACGCCGCGAGCGGACTTTAACGCACGAACGGCCGTGCGCGCCACGTCGTGCGAAAGCAACACGCCGCGAGCGGACTTTAACGCACGAACGGCCGTGCGCGCCACGTCGTGCGAAAGCAACACGCCGCGAGCGGACTTTAACGCACGAACGGCCGTGCGCGCCACGTCGTGCGAAAGCAACACGCCGCGAGCGGACTTTAACGCACGAACGGCCGTGCGCGCCACGTCGTGCGAAAGCAACACGCCGCGAGCGGACTTTAACGCACGAACGGCCGTGCGCGCCACGTCGTGCGAAAGCAACACGCCGCGAGCGGACTTTAACGCACGAACGGCCGTGCGCGCCACGTCGTGCGAAAGCAACACGCCGCGAGCGGACTTTAACGCACGAACGGCCGTGCGCGCCACGTCGTGCGAAAGCAACACGCCGCGAGCGGACTTTAACGCACGAACGGCCGTGCGCGCCACGTCGTGCGAAAGCAACACGCCGCGAGCGGACTTTAACGCACGAACGGCCGTGCGCGCCACGTCGTGCGAAAGCAACACGCCGCGAGCGGACTTTAACGCACGAACGGCCGTGCGCGCCACGTCGTGCGAAAGCAACACGCCGCGAGCGGACTTTAACGCACGAACGGCCGTGCGCGCCACGTCGTGCGAAAGCAACACGCCGCGAGCGGACTTTAACGCACGAACGGCCGTGCGCGCCACGTCGTGCGAAAGCAACACGCCGCGAGCGGACTTTAACGCACGAACGGCCGTGCGCGCCACGTCGTGCGAAAGCAACACGCCGCGAGCGGACTTTAACGCACGAACGGCCGTGCGCGCCACGTCGTGCGAAAGCAACACGCCGCGAGCGGACTTTAACGCACGAACGGCCGTGCGCGCCACGTCGTGCGAAAGCAACACGCCGCGAGCGGACTTTAACGCACGAACGGCCGTGCGCGCCACGTCGTGCGAAAGCAACACGCCGCGAGCGGACTTTAACGCACGAACGGCCGTGCGCGCCACGTCGTGCGAAAGCAACACGCCGCGAGCGGACTTTAACGCACGAACGGCCGTGCGCGCCACGTCGTGCGAAAGCAACACGCCGCGAGCGGACTTTAACGCACGAACGGCCGTGCGCGCCACGTCGTGCGAAAGCAACACGCCGCGAGCGGACTTTAACGCACGAACGGCCGTGCGCGCCACGTCGTGCGAAAGCAACACGCCGCGAGCGGACTTTAACGCACGAACGGCCGTGCGCGCCACGTCGTGCGAAAGCAACACGCCGCGAGCGGACTTTAACGCACGAACGGCCGTGCGCGCCACGTCGTGCGAAAGCAACACGCCGCGAGCGGACTTTAACGCACGAACGGCCGTGCGCGCCACGTCGTGCGAAAGCAACACGCCGCGAGCGGACTTTAACGCACGAACGGCCGTGCGCGCGTCGTGCGAAAGCAACACGCCGCGAGCGGACTTTAACGCACGAACGGCCGTGCGCGCCACGTCGTGCGAAAGCAACACGCCGCGAGCGGACTTTAACGCACGAACGGCCGTGCGCGCCACGTCGTGCGAAAGCAACACGCCGCGAGCGGACTTTAACGCACGAACGGCCGTGCGCGCCACGTCGTGCGAAAGCAACACGCCGCGAGCGGACTTTAACGCACGAACGGCCGTGCGCGCCACGTCGTGCGAAAGCAACACGCCGCGAGCGGACTTTAACGCACGAACGGCCGTGCGCGCCACGTCGTGCGAAAGCAACACGCCGCGAGCGGACTTTAACGCACGAACGGCCGTGCGCGCCACGTCGTGCGAAAGCAACACGCCGCGAGCGGACTTTAACGCACGAACGGCCGTGCGCGCCACGTCGTGCGAAAGCAACACGCCGCGAGCGGACTTTAACGCACGAACGGCCGTGCGCGCCACGTCGTGCGAAAGCAACACGCCGCGAGCGGACTTTAACGCACGAACGGCCGTGCGCGCCACGTCGTGCGAAAGCAACACGCCGCGAGCGGACTTTAACGCACGAACGGCCGTGCGCGCCACGTCGTGCGAAAGCAACACGCCGCGAGCGGACTTTAACGCACGAACGGCCGTGCGCGCCACGTCGTGCGAAAGCAACACGCCGCGAGCGGACTTTAACGCACGAACGGCCGTGCGCGCCACGTCGTGCGAAAGCAACACGCCGCGAGCGGACTTTAACGCACGAACGGCCGTGCGCGCCACGTCGTGCGAAAGCAACACGCCGCGAGCGGACTTTAACGCACGAACGGCCGTGCGCGCCACGTCGTGCGAAAGCAACACGCCGCGAGCGGACTTTAACGCACGAACGGCCGTGCGCGCCACGTCGTGCGAAAGCAACACGCCGCGAGCGGACTTTAACGCACGAACGGCCGTGCGCGCCACGTCGTGCGAAAGCAACACGCCGCGAGCGGACTTTAACGCACGAACGGCCGTGCGCGCCACGTCGTGCGAAAGCAACACGCCGCGAGCGGACTTTAACGCACGAACGGCCGTGCGCGCCACGTCGTGCGAAAGCAACACGCCGCGAGCGGACTTTAACGCACGAACGGCCGTGCGCGCCACGTCGTGCGAAAGCAACACGCCGCGAGCGGACTTTAACGCACGAACGGCCGTGCGCGCCACGTCGTGCGAAAGCAACACGCCGCGAGCGGACTTTAACGCACGAACGGCCGTGCGCGCCACGTCGTGCGAAAGCAACACGCCGCGAGCGGACTTTAACGCACGAACGGCCGTGCGCGCCACGTCGTGCGAAAGCAACACGCCGCGAGCGGACTTTAACGCACGAACGGCCGTGCGCGCCACGTCGTGCGAAAGCAACACGCCGCGAGCGGACTTTAACGCACGAACGGCCGTGCGCGCCACGTCGTGCGAAAGCAACACGCCGCGAGCGGACTTTAACGCACGAACGGCCGTGCGCGCCACGTCGTGCGAAAGCAACACGCCGCGAGCGGACTTTAACGCACGAACGGCCGTGCGCGCCACGTCGTGCGAAAGCAACACGCCGCGAGCGGACTTTAACGCACGAACGGCCGTGCGCGCCACGTCGTGCGAAAGCAACACGCCGCGAGCGGACTTTAACGCACGAACGGCCGTGCGCGCCACGTCGTGCGAAAGCAACACGCCGCGAGCGGACTTTAACGCACGAACGGCCGTGCGCGCCACGTCGTGCGAAAGCAACACGCCGCGAGCGGACTTTAACGCACGAACGGCCGTGCGCGCCATGTCGTGCGAAAGCAACACGCCGCGAGCGGACTTTAACGCACGAACGGCCGTGCGCGCCACGTCGTGCGAAAGCAACACGCCGCGAGCGGACTTTAACGCACGAACGGCCGTGCGCGCCACGTCGTGCGAAAGCAACACGCCGCGAGCGGACTTTAACGCACGAACGGCCGTGCGCGCCACGTCGTGCGAAAGCAACACGCCGCGAGCGGACTTTAACGCACGAACGGCCGTGCGCGCCACGTCGTGCGAAAGCAACACGCCGCGAGCGGACTTTAACGCACGAACGGCCGTGCGCGCCACGTCGTGCGAAAGCAACACGCCGCGAGCGGACTTTAACGCACGAACGGCCGTGCGCGCCACGTCGTGCGAAAGCAACACGCCGCGAGCGGACTTTAACGCACGAACGGCCGTGCGCGCCACGTCGTGCGAAAGCAACACGCCGCGAGCGGACTTTAACGCACGAACGGCCGTGCGCGCATCGTGCGAAAGCAACACGCCGCGAGCGGACTTTAGCGAACGGCCGTGCGCCACGTCGTGCGAAAGCAACACGCCGCGAGCGGACTTTAACGAACGGCCGTGCGCGCCGGTCGTGCGAAAGCAACACGCCGCGAGCGGACTTTAACGCACGAACGGCCGTGCGCGCCACGTCGTGCGAAAGCAACACGCCGCGAGCGGACTTTAACGCACGAACGGCCGTGCGCGCCACGTCGTGCGAAAGCAACACGCCGCGAGCGGACTTTAACGCACGAACGGCCGTGCGCGCCACGTCGTGCGAAAGCAACACGCCGCGAGCGGACTTTAACGCACGAACGGCCGTGCGCGCCACGTCGTGCGAAAGCAACACGCAGCGCGCGAGCTTGTGTTGTGCCTGTACGCGGGAGGCGCGATTAAAGTATCAATCATTCGTGTGCTACAATTTTATAATCATGTGTCCTTAATATATCAATACTTATATAATTGCATAATAAAATATAATATTACAATATAAACATTTCGTTATATGAGCTTAAAAATTAACATAATTGTAATAACTGAGCATTATGCACCTTCTATTACAGAAACACTAAAAGTATTCCCACGCAAACACTCCAATGCGTGTGATCCGTTATTAGAGACGGCATTCATGCATGAGTACTTTAAAAGTAAAAATATATACACGGACAACAGCAACACTTTATACAAAGGCATCAATCCAGATATCAATGACGAATATATGTTTATTTACTAAGACGAAAGTTATTTATTGCGCTGCCCGTCTGTCGGAGGTACCGCCGAGAGCGAAAGCAACATGCCGCGAGCCGACTTTCGCATCGCCCGTACGCCGGAGGTACCGCCGAGAGCGAAAGCAACACGCCGCGAGCCGACTTTATCGTGCTATCCGATCGGAGGTACCGCCCGAGCGAGCGTCCGGAGGTACCGCCGAGAGAGAAAGCAACACGCCGCGAGCCGACTTTCGCATCGCCCGTACGCCGGAGGTACCGCCGAGAGCGGCAACACGCCGCGAGCCGACTTTATCGTGCGACACCGTCGGAGGTACCGCCCGAGCCCGTCGGAGGTACCGCCGAGAACGAAAGCAACACGCCGCGCGCGGACTTTATCGACCATCCGGTCAGGTACCGCCCGAGCGAGCGTCCGGAGGTACCGACGAGAACGAAAGCAACACGCCGCGCGCGGACTTTATCGTGCTATCCGGTCGGAGGTACCGCCGAGAGCGAAAGCAACACGCCGCGAGCCGACTTTCGCATCGCCCGTACGCCGGAGGTACCGCCGAGAGCGAAAGCAACACGCCGCGAGCCGACTTTATCGTGCGACACCGTCGGAGGTATCGCCCGTGCCCGTCGGAGGTACCGCCGAGCCGGTCGGAGGTACCGCCGAGCCCGTCGGTGTTCCTTACAAGTATCCGTTTTCGACCATCGGGACGCCCGATTTTGTCTAACGTCATCTCTTTTTCTTTGATTCATCCCGTCTGTGCGGTCGTTTTGTCGCTGTCGACCCGTTGGGGTCGATCATCGTAAGCCGATCGTTCGCAGCGACTAAGTCCCGTTCGCCTCGTTTCATCGGCGCTCGCGCCCATAAGCGGCCGTGCGTAAGACCGTGCGTCGCCGACCGCTTGGCCGGCCGGTTGGGTACTATAAGAGGTGCGGTGCGCTCGGCGAGCGAGCGTTGTCGGATCGTCGTGCGGGTGCGTTTGGCGTGCTTCGCACGTTCAGTACGATGTGTCTCGGCTCTCCTGAGTCGTGCCGCATTATTAGAAATTATATTTCTAGACACAGCATTGCCACGAGTCGGCGTCGTAAGACCGAATGGCTCCTATGTGGCGCGCACTGTTTATCAGTGTTGGCTGCGCGATCTTCCCTCGTTCGTAGACGAACGCGATCGGATGTATCGTTGCACTTACCGAGCATCGACTCCACCGTTACCGAGTGGCGGAAAGCGAGAGATCGCTCTTCACGCTTACTTGTAAACCGTAGCGAAAATTTTCGACCGTGCTTAAACGCACCGGCGACTCGTTCCTCGACGTCTGAGCATCGCGCCGTCGATCTAGCGTCAGGGCGAGGCGGCTATACGCCGCTACTTTGGGAGAATGAGAACAACACATGATCTTTATATAACAAATATGATCTTCATAAGATAATTTTAACGGAGTAGAGCTCCAACGAGCGTCTGTCTCCAGCTGTATATATTGCGATAAGAGAGTGTCGCCGACCGGCTTATGGGCGCCGGCGGTAATAACGGCACGTCGAGAGTATCTCGAACGAAGTGCGCCCGTCACGTTCGCGGACGTGATGGGGCGCGCGTCGCTCCACGCGAGCGACCGAACTCACGAAGTTCCCTGGTTGATCCTGCCAGTAGTCATATGCTTGTCTCAAAGATTAAGCCATGCATGTCTCAGTGCATGCCGAATTAAGGTGAAACCGCGAATGGCTCATTAAATCAGTTATGGTTCATTAGATTGTACCCACATTTACTTGGATAACTGTGGTAATTCTAGAGCTAATACATGCAAAACAGAGTCCCGACCAGTGATG
>JAECZD010000040.1:145000-150000 GCA_024349325.1 Pogonomyrmex californicus
GCTGCCCGTCTGTCGGAGGTACCGCCGAGAGCGAAAGCAACATGCCGCGAGCCGACTTTCGCATCGCCCGTACGCCGGAGGTACCGCCGAGAGCGAAAGCAACACGCCGCGAGCCGACTTTATCGTGCTATCCGATCGGAGGTACCGCCCGAGCGAGCGTCCGGAGGTACCGCCGAGAGAGAAAGCAACACGCCGCGAGCCGACTTTCGCATCGCCCGTACGCCGGAGGTACCGCCGAGAGCGAAAGCAACACGCCGCGAGCCGACTTTATCGTGCGACACCGTCGGAGGTACCGCCCGAGCCCGTCGGAGGTACCGCCGAGAACGAAAGCAACACGCCGCGCGCGGACTTTATCGTGCCATCCGGTCGGAGGTACCGCCCGAGCGAGCGTCCGGAGGTACCGACGAGAACGAAAGCAACACGCCGCGCGCGGACTTTATCGTGCTATCCGGTCGGAGGTACCGCCGAGAGCGAAAGCAACACGCCGCGAGCCGACTTTCGCATCGCCCGTACGCCGGAGGTACCGCCGAGAGCGAAAGCAACACGCCGCGAGCCGACTTTATCGTGCGACACCGTCGGAGGTACCGCCCGAGCCCGTCGGAGGTACCGCCGAGAACGAAAGCAACACGCCGCGCGCGGACTTTATCGTGCCATCCGGTCGGAGGTACCGCCCGAGCGAGCGTCCGGAGGTACCGCCGAGAGCGAAAGCAACACGCCGCGCGCGGACTTTATCGTGCTATCCGGTCGGAGGTACCGCCGAGAGCGAAAGCAACACGCCGCGAGCCGACTTTCGCATCGCCCGTACGCCGGAGGTACCGCCGAGAGCGAAAGCAACACGCCGCGAGCCGACTTTATCGTGCGACACCGTCGGAGGTACCGCCCGAGCCCGTCGGAGGTACCGCCGAGAACGAAAGCAACACGCCGCGCGCGGACTTTATCGTGCCATCCGGTCGGAGGTACCGCCCGAGCGAGCGTCCGGAGGTACCGCCGAGAGCGAAAGCAACACGCCGCGATCCGACTTTATCGTGCGACACCGTCGGAGGTACCGCCGAGAACGAAAGCAACACGCCGCGAGCCGACTTTATCGTGCGACACCGTCGGAGGTACCGCTCGAGCCCGTCGGAGGTACCGCCGAGAACGAAAGCAACACGCCGCGCGCGGACTTTATCGTGCTATCCGGTCGGAGGTACAGCCCGAGCGAGCGTCCGGAGGTACCGCCGAGAACGAAAGCAACACGCCGCGCGCGGACTTTATCGTGCTATCCGGTCGGAGGTACAGCCCGAGCGAGCGTCCGGAGGTACCGCCGAGAACGAAAGCAACACGCCGCGCGCGGACTTTATCGTGCTATCCGGTCGGAGGTACCGCCGAGAGCGAAAGCAACACGCCGCGAGCCGACTTTTGCATCGCCCGTACGCCGGAGGTACCGCCGAGAGCGAAAGCAACACGCCGCGAGCCGACTTTGCATCGCCCGTACGCCGGAGGTACCGCCGAGAGCGAAAGCAACACGCCGCGAGCCGACTTTTGCATCGCCCGTACGCCGGAGGTACCGCCGAGAGCGAAAGCAACACGCCGCGAGCCGACTTTTGCATCGCCCGTACGCCGGAGGTACCGCCGAGCGCGAAAGCAACACGCCGCGAGCCGACTTTATCTTGCGACACCGTCGGAGGTACCGCTCGAGCCCGTCGGAGGTACCGCCGAGAACGAAAGCAACACGCCGCGCGCGGACTTTATCGTGCTATCCGGTCGGAGGTACCGCCCGAGCGAGCGTCCGGAGGTACCGCCCGAAAGCAACACGCCGCGATCCGACTTTATCGCGACACCGTCGGAGGTACCGCCGAGAACGAAAGCAACACGCCGCGAGCCGACTTTATCGTGCGACACCGTCGGAGGTACCGCTCGAGCCCGTCGGAGGTACCGCCGAGAACGAAAGCAACACGCCGCGCGCGGACTTTATCGTGCTATCCGGTCGGAGGTACAGCCCGAGCGAGCGTCCGGAGGTACCGCCGAGAACGAAAGCAACACGCCGCGCGCGGACTTTATCGTGCTATCCGGTCGGAGGTACAGCCCGAGCGAGCGTCCGGAGGTACCGCCGAGAACGAAAGCAACACGCCGCGCGCGGACTTTATCGTGCTATCCGGTCGGAGGTACCGCCGAGAGCGAAAGCAACACGCCGCGAGCCGACTTTTGCATCGCCCGTACGCCGGAGGTACCGCCGAGAGCGAAAGCAACACGCCGCGAGCCGACTTTTGCATCGCCCGTACGCCGGAGGTACCGCCGAGAGCGAAAGCAACACGCCGCGAGCCGACTTTATCGTGCGACACCGTCGGAGGTACCGCTCGAGCCCGTCGGAGGTACCGCCGAGAACGAAAGCAACACGCCGCGCGCGGACTTTATCGTGCCATCCGGTCGGAGGTACCGCCCGAGCGAGCGTCCGGAGGTACCGCCGAGAGCGAAAGCAACACGCCGCGAGCCGACTTTATCGTGCGACACCGTCGGAGGTACCGCCGAGAGCGAAAGCAACACGCCGCGAGCCGACTTTATCGTGCGACACCGTCGGAGGTACCGCTCGAGCCCGTCGGAGGTACCGCCGAGAACGAAAGCAACACGCCGCGCGCGGACTTTATCGTGCTATCCGGTCGGAGGTACAGCCCGAGCGAGCGTCCGGAGGTACCGCCGAGAACGAAAGCAACACGCCGCGCGCGGACTTTATCGTGCTATCCGGTCGGAGGTACAGCCCGAGCGAGCGTCCGGAGGTACCGCCGAGAACGAAAGCAACACGCCGCGCGCGGACTTTATCGTGCTATCCGGTCGGAGGTACCGCCGAGAGCGAAAGCAACACGCCGCGAGCCGACTTTAGCATCGCCCGTACGCCGGAGGTACCGCCGAGAGCGAAAGCAACACGCCGCGAGCCGACTTTTGCATCGCCCGTACGCCGGAGGTACCGCCGAGAGCGAAAGCAACACGCCGCGAGCCGACTTTTGCATCGCCCGTACGCCGGAGGTACCGCCGAGAGCGAAAGCAACACGCCGCGAGCCGACTTTGCATCGCCCGTACGCCGGAGGTACCGCCGAGAGCGAAAGCAACACGCCGCGAGCCGACTTTATCTTGCGACACCGTCGGAGGTACCGCTCGAGCCCGTCGGAGGTACCGCCGAGAACGAAAGCAACACGCCGCGCGCCGACTTTATCGTGCTATCCGGTCGGAGGTACCGCCGAGAGCGAAAGCAACACGCCGCGAGCCGACTTTATCGTGCGACACCGTCGGAGGTACCGCCCGAGCGAGCGTCCGGAGGTACCGCCGAGAGCGAAAGCAACACGCCGCGAGCCGACTTTTGCATCGCCCGTACGCCGGAGGTACCGCCGAGAGCGAAAGCAACACGCCGCGAGCCGACTTTATCGTGCGACACCGTCGGAGGTACCGCTCGAGCCCGTCGGAGGTACCGCCGAGAACGAAAGCAACACGCCGCGCGCGGACTTTATCGTGCTATCCGGTCGGAGGTACCGCCGAGAGCGAAAGCAACACGCCGCTAGCCGACTTTATCGTGCGACACCGTCGGAGGTACCGCCCGAGCGAGCGTCCGGAGGTACCGCCGAGAGCGAAAGCAACACGCCGCGAGCCGACTTTTGCATCGCCCGTACGCCGGAGGTACCGCCGAGAGCGAAAGCAACACGCCGCGAGCCGACTTTATCGTGCGACACCGTCGGAGGTACCGCTCGAGCCCGTCGGAGGTACCGCCGAGAACGAAAGCAACACGCCGCGCGCGGACTTTATCGTGCTATCCGGTCGGAGGTACAGCCCGAGCGAGCGTCCGGAGGTACCGCCGAGAACGAAAGCAACACGCCGCGCGCGGACTTTATCGTGCTATCCGGTCGGAGGTACAGCCCGAGCGAGCGTCCGGAGGTACCGCCGAGAACGAAAGCAACACGCCGCGCGCGGACTTTATCGTGCTATCCGGTCGGAGGTACCGCCGAGAGCGAAAGCAACACGCCGCGAGCCGACTTTCGCATCGCCCGTACGCCGGAGGTACCGCCGAGAGCGAAAGCAACACGCCGCGAGCCGACTTTCGCATCGCCCGTACGCCGGAGGTACCGCCGAGAGCGAAAGCAACACGCCGCGAGCCGACTTTTGCATCGCCCGTACGCCGGAGGTACCGCCGAGAGCGAAAGCAACACGCCGCGAGCCGACTTTTGCATCGCCCGTACGCCGGAGGTACCGCCGAGAGCGAAAGCAACACGCCGCGAGCCGACTTTATCGTGCGACACCGTCGGAGGTACCGCCGAGAACGAAAGCAACACGCCGCGCGCGGACTTTATCGTGCTATCCGATCGGAGGTACCGCCCGAGCGAGCGTCCGGAGGTACCGCCGAGAACGAAAGCAACACGCCGCTATCCGACTTTATCGTGCGACACCGTCGGAGGTACCGCCGAGAACGAAAGCAACACGCCGCGCGCGGACTTTATCGTGCTATCCGGTCGGAGGTACCGCCGAGAGCGAAAGCAACACGCCGCGAGCCGACTTTCGCATCGCCCGTACGCCGGAGGTACCGCCGAGAGCGAAAGCAACACGCCGCGAGCCGACTTTATCGTGCGACACCGTCGGAGGTATCGCCCGTGCCCGTCGGAGGTACCGCCGAGCCGGTCGGAGGTACCGCCGAGCCCGTCGGTGTTCCTTACAAGTATCCGTTTTCGACCATCGGGACGCCCGATTTTGTCTAACGTCATCTCTTTTTCTTTGATTCATCCCGTCTGTGCGGTCGTTTTGTCGCTGTCGACCCGTTGGGGTCGATCATCGTAAGCCGATCGTTCGCAGCGACTAAGTCCCGTTCGCCTCGTTTCATCGGCGCTCGCGCCCATAAGCGGCCGTGCGTAAGACCGTGCGTCGCCGACCGCTTGGCCGGCCGGTTGGGTACTATAAGAGGTGCGGTGCGCTCGGCGAGCGAGCGTTGTCGGATCGTCGTGCGGGTGCGTTTGGCGTGCTTCGCACGTTCAGTACGATGTGTC
>JAECZD010000040.1:152500-155000 GCA_024349325.1 Pogonomyrmex californicus
CCGTAGGTGAACCTGCGGAAGGATCATTAACGTTACGGAGGTCCTGCTCTGCCATCTCGGTCTCCGGGCACACTGGAGAGAAACGCCGAGCGCAGCAGTCGGCGACTGTAAGTAAGAAGGAACAGACAATACGAGAGATATGAAACACGAGGAATTGACGGCTTGTCGCCGCGGATGTGCCGGGACGCGTCGCGCCGCTCCACCGTTGTTCTCCGGAGATATCGGAGATGACGGGTCGAGAGCGGACCGGTCCCCGGGCGCGTCCGTGCGCGCACCCAGAGACTGCGCATCCGAGCGCGCGCGTCTGTCAGGGTGAGGCATCTCCGATCCTACCCTGCCCAATGATATAATACAACGAGGAGAGGGAGAGGTCTTAACTGACAATCTCTCTCTCTCTCTCTCGCCGTGGTCTCGCCGCGCAGGTGGCCGTCCGCGTTCCGCTCTCGCGACGCCGAGAGCCGCGACGCGTGGGCGCGCCGGCCTCGCAGCCGAGCCCAGGCGGGCGACCTGCCCGGGACAACACCCGTCCGACGGGTTCGTCGAGCGCGGCCGACCGAGCGTTCCGAAGTGAAAAGGAACGTCGACGGCGACGGTGACGACGGACGTGTTCGCGGCGGTGGTGGAAGCCCGGCGGTCGGCGGACTCCACGGAAGAAGCGTGGCGCCTCGCGCGCCGCCCGTTGCTCGAGCCTCCGGCTTGACTTCAGGCGCGGCGCCAGGCGCGAGCCGGTGGTAACCTACACGATGAAAGCGAGCGCGCACGAGCGCCGCTTCTCGAGGGCACCGCGCCAGAACCACTGGCGCCGGGAGCCCGATGGTTTTTCAATGATTTCCGCCCCGGCCCATCGCCTCTCGCGCTATGGGACGCTTCCCGTTTCCGCCGGGATGCCGGACGGGTCGCTCGCGGCCCGTCGCCGGTGTCCCGATCGTGCCGTAGCCCCCGTAAACGGGGCGGCGGTCCGCGCGTGCTCGGACGCGCGGCCAGGCTGATCGAAGGGCCATCACGCTCGCGCCCCGGAGGGAACGGAGAGAGAGAGAACTCTGTCCCCGGTGGGCAGCGAGCGTAGATATACAAAACACGTTGGGACTGTATACCTTCGAGTCGCGTTCTCCAGGGAGACGCGACGAGAGAAAGGAAAATGCGATTACCCTGAACGGTGGATCACTTGGCTCGTGGGTCGATGAAGAACGCAGCTAATTGCGCGTCAACTTGTGAACTGCAGGACACATGAACATCGACATTTCGAACGCACATTGCGGTCCACGGATACAATTCCCGGACCACGCCTGGCTGAGGGTCGTTTTAGTACCCAGAGACTGCTTGCGCCCGCGTTCGCGCGCTTCGCCTCGCGTCGCCGACGACGGCGACCGGGCGACGGCAGCGCGCACCGGCGTACGAGCGATCGTTGGACGTTCGCCCCATGCCGCGCGAAAGATGCGGTGAGAGGAGAGACGCAGCCGGGAAGCCCTTGCGCGCCACGCGTAAGGCCGCCAGTCCCGCCGGGCTCTTCCGCCGCGCGCACGCCGGCTGGGCGTCGTCCGAAATGACATTGATACGTGACGAAGGCTGACCGGGGCGCCGAGCGACCGGGCGCGAGGATAGAGGAGAGAAATAGAGGAGACTCTCGCGAGACGTGTACGCGGGTAGAGGAGGATCCATCGGCCGACGGAGAGGCGCCCTTCCGCGAGAGCGGGAACCGGGCACTCCCTACGTTGTCGCGCAGGCCTCCCCCGCGTCGCGCGCGGAGATCCGATTCTTGCCTTACGCTCCGCCCGTGTGTCGTTCCCCCCGCGGGGATCGCGAGCCGACCGCGTGTCCGAGTCCACGAAGTTCCTCTCCATATCTCTCTCGAGCGAGAGAGCAGAGACGCGACCTGGGACCGGCACGCTTCGTCGTGTACTCGTTACGAGCCCCGTCGTCCGCCCGAACTGTCACCCACACTGACTTTGACGACCTCAGAGCAGGCGAGATTACCCGCTGAATTTAAGCATATTACTAAGCGGAGGAAAAGAAACTAACCAGGATTTCCTTAGTAGCGGCGAGCGAACAGGAAAGAGCCCAGCACCGAATCCCGCGGTTCCGCCGCAGGGAAATGTGGTGTTTGGGAGGGTCCGCTTATCCCGAGGCGTCGCGTCGCGTCCAAGTCCATCTTGAATGGGGCCACTTACCCGCAGAGGGTGCCAGGCCCGTAGCGACCGATGCCCGTCTCGGGAGGATCTCTCCTTAGAGTCGGGTTGCTTGAGAATGCAGCTCTAAGTGGGTGGTAAACTCCATCTAAGGCTAAATACGACCACGAGACCGATAGCGAACAAGTACCGTGAGGGAAAGTTGAAAAGAACTTTGAAGAGAGAGTTCAAGAGTACGTGAAACCGTTCAGGGGTAAACCTAAGAAACCCAAAAGAACGAACGGGGAGATTCATCGTCAGCGACGCTGGCTTCGCGTCGGTGTGCGATGCCCCGCGGGGCCCTCGCGGCTCGCGCGCGGGCACGCCGCCGTGCG
>JAECZD010000040.1:160000-162500 GCA_024349325.1 Pogonomyrmex californicus
ACTTTCGCATCGCCCGTACGCCGGAGGTACCGCCGAGAGCGAAAGCAACACGCCGCGAGCCGACTTTATCGTGCGACACCGTCGGAGGTACCGCCCGAGCCCGTCGGAGGTACCGCCGAGAACGAAAGCAACACGCCGCGCGCGGATCGTGCCATCCGGTCGGAGGTACCGCCCGAGCGAGCGTCCGGAGGTACCGCCGAGAGCGAAAGCAACACGCCGCGCGCGGACTTTATCGTGCTATCCGGTCGGAGGTACCGCCGAGAGCGAAAGCAACACGCCGCGAGCCGACTTTCGCATCGCCCGTACGCCGGAGGTACCGCCGAGAGCGAAAGCAACACGCCGCGAGCCGACTTTATCGTGCGACACCGTCGGAGGTACCGCCCGAGCCCGTCGGAGGTACCGCCGAGAACGAAAGCAACACGCCGCGCGCGGACTTTATCGTGCCATCCGGTCGGAGGTACCGCCCGAGCGAGCGTCCGGAGGTACCGCCGAGAGCGAAAGCAACACGCCGCGATCCGACTTTATCGTGCGACACCGTCGGAGGTACCGCCGAGAACGAAAGCAACACGCCGCGAGCCGACTTTATCGTGCGACACCGTCGGAGGTACCGCTCGAGCCCGTCGGAGGTACCGCCGAGAACGAAAGCAACACGCCGCGCGCGGACTTTATCGTGCTATCCGGTCGGAGGTACAGCCCGAGCGAGCGTCCGGAGGTACCGCCGAGAACGAAAGCAACACGCCGCGCGCGGACTTTATCGTGCTATCCGGTCGGAGGTACAGCCCGAGCGAGCGTCCGGAGGTACCGCCGAGAACGAAAGCAACACGCCGCGCGCGGACTTTATCGTGCTATCCGGTCGGAGGTACCGCCGAGAGCGAAAGCAACACGCCGCGAGCCGACTTTTGCATCGCCCGTACGCCGGAGGTACCGCCGAGAGCGAAAGCAACACGCCGCGAGCCGACTTTTGCATCGCCCGTACGCCGGAGGTACCGCCGAGAGCGAAAGCAACACGCCGCGAGCCGACTTTTGCATCGCCCGTACGCCGGAGGTACCGCCGAGAGCGAAAGCAACACGCCGCGAGCCGACTTTTGCATCGCCCGTACGCCGGAGGTACCGCCGAGAGCGAAAGCAACACGCCGCGAGCCGACTTTATCTTGCGACACCGTCGGAGGTACCGCTCGAGCCCGTCGGAGGTACCGCCGAGAACGAAAGCAACACGCCGCGCGCGGACTTTATCGTGCCATCCGGTCGGAGGTACCGCCCGAGCGAGCGTCCGGAGGTACCGCCGAGAGCGAAAGCAACACGCCGCGATCCGACTTTATCGTGCGACACCGTCGGAGGTACCGCCGAGAACGAAAGCAACACGCCGCGAGCCGACTTTATCGTGCGACACCGTCGGAGGTACCGCTCGAGCCCGTCGGAGGTACCGCCGAGAACGAAAGCAACACGCCGCGCGCGGACTTTATCGTGCTATCCGGTCGGAGGTACAGCCCGAGCGAGCGTCCGGAGGTACCGCCGAGAACGAAAGCAACACGCCGCGCGCGGACTTTATCGTGCTATCCGGTCGGAGGTACAGCCCGAGCGAGCGTCCGGAGGTACCGCCGAGAACGAAAGCAACACGCCGCGCGCGGACTTTATCGTGCTATCCGGTCGGAGGTACCGCCGAGAGCGAAAGCAACACGCCGCGAGCCGACTTTTGCATCGCCCGTACGCCGGAGGTACCGCCGAGAGCGAAAGCAACACGCCGCGAGCCGACTTTTGCATCGCCCGTACGCCGGAGGTACCGCCGAGAGCGAAAGCAACACGCCGCGAGCCGACTTTAGCATCGCCCGTACGCCGGAGGTACCGCCGAGAGCGAAAGCAACACGCCGCGAGCCGACTTTTGCATCGCCCGTACGCCGGAGGTACCGCCGAGAGCGAAAGCAACACGCCGCGAGCCGACTTTATCTTGCGACACCGTCGGAGGTACCGCTCGAGCCCGTCGGAGGTACCGCCGAGAACGAAAGCAACACGCCGCGCGCGGACTTTATCGTGCTATCCGGTCGGAGGTACCGCCGAGAGCGAAAGCAACACGCCGCGAGCCGACTTTATCGTGCGACACCGTCGGAGGTACCGCCCGAGCGAGCGTCCGGAGGTACCGCCGAGAGCGAAAGCAACACGCCGCGAGCCGACTTTAGCATCGCCCGTACGCCGGAGGTACCGCCGAGAGCGAAAGCAACACGCCGCGAGCCGACTTTATCGTGCGACACCGTCGGAGGTACCGCTCGAGCCCGTCGGAGGTACCGCCGAGAACGAAAGCAACACGCCGCGCGCGGACTTTATCGTGCTATCCGGTCGGAGGTACCGCCGAGAGCGAAAGCAACACGCCGCGAGCCGACTTTATCGTGCGACACCGTCGGAGGTACCGCCCGAGCGAGCGTCCGGAGGTACCGCCGAGAGCGAAAGCAACACGCCGCGAGCCGACTTTTGCATCGCCCGTACGCCGGAGGTACCGCCGAGAGCG
>JAECZD010000040.1:175000-180000 GCA_024349325.1 Pogonomyrmex californicus
TCCTTAATATATCAATACTTATATAATTGCATAATAAAATATAATATTACAATATAAACATTATATTTCGTTATATGAGCTTAAAAATTAACATAATTGTAATAACTGAGCATTATGCACCTTCTATTACAGAAACACTAAAAGTATTCCCACGCAAACACTCCAATGCGTGTGATCCGTTATTAGAGACGGCATTCATGCATGAGTACTTTAAAAGTAAAAATATATACACGGACAACAGCAACACTTTATACAAAGGCATCAATCCAGATATCAATGACGAATATATGTTTATTTACTAAGACGAAAGTTATTTATTGCGCTGCCCGTCTGTCGGAGGTACCGCCGAGAGCGAAAGCAACATGCCGCGAGCCGACTTTCGCATCGCCCGTACGCCGGAGGTACCGCCGAGAGCGAAAGCAACACGCCGCGAGCCGACTTTATCGTGCTATCCGATCGGAGGTACCGCCCGAGCGAGCGTCCGGAGGTACCGCCGAGAGAGAAAGCAACACGCCGCGAGCCGACTTTCGCATCGCCCGTACGCCGGAGGTACCTCCGAGAGCGAAAGCAACACGCCGCGAGCCGACTTTATCGTGCGACACCGTCGGAGGTACCGCCCGAGCCCGTCGGAGGTACCGCCGAGAACGAAAGCAACACGCCGCGCGCGGACTTTATCGTGCCATCCGGTCGGAGGTACCGCCCGAGCGAGCGTCCGGAGGTACCGACGAGAACGAAAGCAACACGCCGCGCGCGGACTTTATCGTGCTATCCGGTCGGAGGTACCGCCGAGAGCGAAAGCAACACGCCGCGAGCCGACTTTCGCATCGCCCGTACGCCGGAGGTACCGCCGAGAGCGAAAGCAACACGCCGCGAGCCGACTTTATCGTGCGACACCGTCGGAGGTACCGCCCGAGCCCGTCGGAGGTACCGCCGAGAACGAAAGCAACACGCCGCGCGCGGACTTTATCGTGCCATCCGGTCGGAGGTACCGCCCGAGCGAGCGTCCGGAGGTACCGCCGAGAGCGAAAGCAACACGCCGCGCGCGGACTTTATCGTGCTATCCGGTCGGAGGTACCGCCGAGAGCGAAAGCAACACGCCGCGAGCCGACTTTCGCATCGCCCGTACGCCGGAGGTACCGCCGAGAGCGAAAGCAACACGCCGCGAGCCGACTTTATCGTGCGACACCGTCGGAGGTACCGCCCGAGCCCGTCGGAGGTACCGCCGAGAACGAAAGCAACACGCCGCGCGCGGACTTTATCGTGCCATCCGGTCGGAGGTACCGCCCGAGCGAGCGTCCGGAGGTACCGCCGAGAGCGAAAGCAACACGCCGCGATCCGACTTTATCGTGCGACACCGTCGGAGGTACCGCCGAGAACGAAAGCAACACGCCGCGAGCCGACTTTATCGTGCGACACCGTCGGAGGTACCGCTCGAGCCCGTCGGAGGTACCGCCGAGAACGAAAGCAACACGCCGCGCGCGGACTTTATCGTGCTATCCGGTCGGAGGTACAGCCCGAGCGAGCGTCCGGAGGTACCGCCGAGAACGAAAGCAACACGCCGCGCGCGGACTTTATCGTGCTATCCGGTCGGAGGTACAGCCCGAGCGAGCGTCCGGAGGTACCGCCGAGAACGAAAGCAACACGCCGCGCGCGGACTTTATCGTGCTATCCGGTCGGAGGTACCGCCGAGAGCGAAAGCAACACGCCGCGAGCCGACTTTTGCATCGCCCGTACGCCGGAGGTACCGCCGAGAGCGAAAGCAACACGCCGCGAGCCGACTTTTGCATCGCCCGTACGCCGGAGGTACCGCCGAGAGCGAAAGCAACACGCCGCGAGCCGACTTTTGCATCGCCCGTACGCCGGAGGTACCGCCGAGAGCGAAAGCAACACGCCGCGAGCCGACTTTTGCATCGCCCGTACGCCGGAGGTACCGCCGAGAGCGAAAGCAACACGCCGCGAGCCGACTTTATCTTGCGACACCGTCGGAGGTACCGCTCGAGCCCGTCGGAGGTACCGCCGAGAACGAAAGCAACACGCCGCGCGCGGACTTTATCGTGCCATCCGGTCGGAGGTACCGCCCGAGCGAGCGTCCGGAGGTACCGCCGAGAGCGAAAGCAACACGCCGCGATCCGACTTTATCGTGCGACACCGTCGGAGGTACCGCCGAGAACGAAAGCAACACGCCGCGAGCCGACTTTATCGTGCGACACCGTCGGAGGTACCGCTCGAGCCCGTCGGAGGTACCGCCGAGAACGAAAGCAACACGCCGCGCGCGGACTTTATCGTGCTATCCGGTCGGAGGTACAGCCCGAGCGAGCGTCCGGAGGTACCGCCGAGAACGAAAGCAACACGCCGCGCGCGGACTTTATCGTGCTATCCGGTCGGAGGTACAGCCCGAGCGAGCGTCCGGAGGTACCGCCGAGAACGAAAGCAACACGCCGCGCGCGGACTTTATCGTGCTATCCGGTCGGAGGTACCGCCGAGAGCGAAAGCAACACGCCGCGAGCCGACTTTTGCATCGCCCGTACGCCGGAGGTACCGCCGAGAGCGAAAGCAACACGCCGCGAGCCGACTTTTGCATCGCCCGTACGCCGGAGGTACCGCCGAGAGCGAAAGCAACACGCCGCGAGCCGACTTTATCGTGCGACACCGTCGGAGGTACCGCCCGAGCCCGTCGGAGGTACCGCCGAGAACGAAAGCAACACGCCGCGCGCGGACTTTATCGTGCCATCCGGTCGGAGGTACCGCCCGAGCGAGCGTCCGGAGGTACCGCCGAGAGCGAAAGCAACACGCCGCGAGCCGACTTTATCGTGCGACACCGTCGGAGGTACCGCCGAGAGCGAAAGCAACACGCCGCGAGCCGACTTTATCGTGCGACACCGTCGGAGGTACCGCCCGAGCCCGTCGGAGGTACCGCCGAGAGCGAAAGCAACACGCCGCGAGCCGACTTTATCGCTATCCGGTCGGAGGTACAGCCCGAGCGAGCGTCCGGAGGTACCGCCGAGAACGAAAGCAACACGCCGCGAGCGGACTTTATCGTGCGATCCGTCGGAGGTAGCCCGAGCGAGCGTCGGAGGTACCGCCGAGAACGAAAGCAACACGCCGCGCGCGGACTTTATCGTGCTATCCGGTCGGAGGTACCGCCGAGAGCGAAAGCAACACGCCGCGAGCCGACTTTTGCATCGCCCGTACGCCGGAGGTACCGCCGAGAGCGAAAGCAACACGCCGCGAGCCGACTTTTGCATCGCCCGTACGCCGGAGGTACCGCCGAGAGCGAAAGCAACACGCCGCGAGCCGACTTTGCATCGCCCGTACGCCGGAGGTACCGCCGAGAGCGAAAGCAACACGCCGCGAGCCGACTTTGCATCGCCCGTACGCCGGAGGTACCGCCGAGAGCGAAAGCAACACGCCGCGAGCCGACTTTATCGTGCGACACCGTCGGAGGTACCGCTCGAGCCCGTCGGAGGTACCGCCGAGAACGAAAGCAACACGCCGCGCGCGGACTTTATCGTGCTATCCGGTCGGAGGTACCGCCGAGAGCGAAAGCAACACGCCGCGAGCCGACTTTATCGTGCGACACCGTCGGAGGTACCGCCCGAGCGAGCGTCCGGAGGTACCGCCGAGAGCGAAAGCAACACGCCGCGAGCCGACTTTTGCATCGCCCGTACGCCGGAGGTACCGCCGAGAGCGAAAGCAACACGCCGCGAGCCGACTTTATCGTGCGACACCGTCGGAGGTACCGCTCGAGCCCGTCGGAGGTACCGCCGAGAACGAAAGCAACACGCCGCGCGCGGACTTTATCGTGCTATCCGGTCGGAGGTACCGCCGAGAGCGAAAGCAACACGCCGCGAGCCGACTTTATCGTGCGACACCGTCGGAGGTACCGCCCGAGCGAGCGTCCGGAGGTACCGCCGAGAGCGAAAGCAACACGCCGCGAGCCGACTTTTGCATCGCCCGTACGCCGGAGGTACCGCCGAGAGCGAAAGCAACACGCCGCGAGCCGACTTTATCGTGCGACACCGTCGGAGGTACCGCTCGAGCCCGTCGGAGGTACCGCCGAGAACGAAAGCAACACGCCGCGCGCGGACTTTATCGTGCTATCCGGTCGGAGGTACCGCCGAGAGCGAAAGCAACACGCCGCTAGCCGACTTTATCGTGCGACACCGTCGGAGGTACCGCCCGAGCGAGCGTCCGGAGGTACCGCCGAGAGCGAAAGCAACACGCCGCGAGCCGACTTTTGCATCGCCCGTACGCCGGAGGTACCGCCGAGAGCGAAAGCAACACGCCGCGAGCCGACTTTATCGTGCGACACCGTCGGAGGTACCGCTCGAGCCCGTCGGAGGTACCGCCGAGAACGAAAGCAACACGCCGCGCGCGGACTTTATCGTGCTATCCGGTCGGAGGTACAGCCCGAGCGAGCGTCCGGAGGTACCGCCGAGAACGAAAGCAACACGCCGCGCGCGGACTTTATCGTGCTATCCGGTCGGAGGTACAGCCCGAGCGAGCGTCCGGAGGTACCGCCGAGAACGAAAGCAACACGCCGCGCGCGGACTTTATCGTGCTATCCGGTCGGAGGTACCGCCGAGAGCGAAAGCAACACGCCGCGAGCCGACTTTCGCATCGCCCGTACGCCGGAGGTACCGCCGAGAGCGAAAGCAACACGCCGCGAGCCGACTTTCGCATCGCCCGTACGCCGGAGGTACCGCCGAGAGCGAAAGCAACACGCCGCGAGCCGACTTTTGCATCGCCCGTACGCCGGAGGTACCGCCGAGAGCGAAAGCAACACGCCGCGAGCCGACTTTTGCATCGCCCGTACGCCGGAGGTACCGCCGAGAGCGAAAGCAACACGCCGCGAGCCGACTTTATCGTGCGACACCGTCGGAGGTACCGCCGAGAACGAAAGCAACACGCCGCGCGCGGACTTTATCGTGCTATCCGATCGGAGGTACCGCCCGAGCGAGCGTCCGGAGGTACCGCCGAGAACGAAAGCAACACGCCGC
>JAECZD010000040.1:187500-292500 GCA_024349325.1 Pogonomyrmex californicus
TCGGAATAAGGATTGGCTCTGAGGAGCGGGGCGTGTCGGGCTTGGTCGGGAAGCGGGTCTGGCTGACGTGCCGGGCCTGGGCGAGGTGAACGCTCGGCGTTCTCGCGCCGGTTCCGGGATCCGAGCTCGGTCCCGTGCCTTGGCCTCCCGCGGATCTTCCTTGCTGCGAGGCTTCCGTGGCGGCGCGAGCCGTCGTGGTCGTCCTCTTCGGCCGCCATTCAACGCTCAGCTCAGAACTGGCACGGACTAGGGGAATCCGACTGTCTAATTAAAACAAAGCATTGCGATGGCCCTCGCGGGTGTTGACGCAATGTGATTTCTGCCCAGTGCTCTGAATGTCAACGTGAAGAAATTCAAGCAAGCGCGGGTAAACGGCGGGAGTAACTATGACTCTCTTAAGGCCGGTGGACGGAGTGTGTGAGAACATCACTGTGCTCTCCTCCGTGCTCGGCGACGCCCGGAAGCGGTGTAAGTCGTTACATGTCGCATGCGTGGACCTGTCGAAAGCTTTCGACACGGTGTCACACGCTGCGATTCATCGCACCCTCGAGGAGCTTGGTCTCCCGAGGGAATTTCGCGAGTATGTCAGGGCCATATACACAGAGGCACGGACTGTGTTACAGCCGACTGGTGGCCCAAGGATGTCGCCCATACACGTGGGACGTGGTGTGAGGCAGGGTGATCCGCTGTCGCCCCTGCTGTTCAATCTGGTCGTAGATCGGGCACTGGGAATTCTCTCGGGGGATGTTGGTTATAGACTGGAATCGAGGCTGATCAATGCATTAGGCTACGCAGACGACATTGTGCTCCTGTCCTCCACCAAAATCGGACTGCAGGAGAATTTGACGCGGCTTCATGCCGCCTTTTTGCAAAATGGGCTCACAATAAACGCAAGTAAAACCGGCGTGCTCTCAATGGTAGCATCTGGCAGAGACAAGAAGGTGAAGATTGACATGACACCGTGGGGGGAGCGCTGATACCGCAGAGATCCCCAGTCGATGTCTGGACCTATTTAGGGAGCATGTATCAAGGTGCTAGGGAATACGCGAACGTCCCTCCTCTAGCCAACTCCATCAGGCAGATAACAAAAGCACCTCTGAAGCCGCAACAGCGGCTGAGGTTGCTCAGGGATTGTCTCCTACCTCGGTATTATCACCGATGGATTATAGGAACAATCACCTCAAAGATATTGAAGGAGATGGACGTGCTGCTACGCGCTGCGGTGCGTCGGTGGCTGCGATTGCCCCATGATGTGCCTGCTGGCTACTTCCATGCGCCGATACAGAGTGGCGGGCTTGGTATGCCTCTGCTTAGAACGTTTATCCCTATTCTAAAACATAACCGACTGCAGCAGTTGTGCCGAAGCACTCTGCCCGCGGCGTGCGCCGCTGCCGAAACCACGTACGTGGCTAGGCAGATGGTATGGTGTGACAACCAGATGCGCGTCCGTGGAAACAGAGTCACCACAACCGCCGAGCTCAAGCAGCAGTGCGCTGCATGGTTGTGCGAGTCGTGCGATGGGGGCGGACTCAGGGAGGTCGGTTCGTCCAAACTGAGTTCGCATTGGATCTCAGCTGGTGCTGATGCCATACCCGGAGCCGACTACGTGCATTATCACCACGTACGGATTAACAGCCTTCCGTCAAGAGCGAGGGTCTCCCGAGGTCGTGAGGGGCGCAATGTTCGCTGTCGCGCGGGTTGTCCGGATACGGAGACGCCTGCGCACTGCGTTCAGCGTTGCTTCCGAACGCACGGAGGGAGAATCCTGCGACACAACGACCTGTGTCGTAAAGTCGGTGGTTTCCTACAACAGAAGGGATGGCAAGTCGATGCGGAACTAGCGTACTCGACCTCTGCCGGCAGAAGGCGGCCTGACCTGACCATTGCCAAGAACGGTGAAGCAGTGGTCGTTGACGCGCAGGTGGTTTCCAGCGAAACCGCGTTGAATGTGTCCCACGAGCGGAAGGTGGAGAAGTACCGGTCGAATAATGATTTAGCGGACCGGGTGGCGGAACACGCAGGAGTGCCTCGTAATAATGTACGTTTCACCGCCATTACAATATCATGGCGAGGAGTCTGGTGCTCTCAGAGCGAACGCGAAATGCGTGCCCTCGGCCTAACATCCGGCCAGCTTCGCTCTCTAACTACAAGAGTCCTTTGGGGCTCATGGATGAATTGGCGGAGATTCAACGAAATTACATCTCGTTACAGTGCTAGATGGAGGCCAAACATCGACAGTGGTGCGTAACTGCCGGTATCGCTGGGTCCCCCGCACAAGCCCCGGCAGTGTGTATGCTTGATGAGTGTGTGTTGCTACTTATTGTGGGTGAGAGCTGCTTGTCAGCTCCTATGTAGCACTATCCAAGGTGTACTGCGCTAGAAAACACCATATAGTAAAGTGCCTTGCAATATCAGAGTGGTTCTGCGAACGTGGCCTGCGCATATATTGTGGGTCGCATAGCACATTCTGACACAAATAGCCAAATGCCTCGTCATCTAATTAGTGACGCGCATGAATGGATTAACGAGATTCCCACTGTCCCTATCTACTGGCGGTGTTGGAGTGATGACGCGAATATACAGCCTCTCTCACTCCGTGTCACAGACTGCAACCTCCTCGATGGGTGCCGCTGGATACCCCGTAATGGGGGAACCAATCAGCAGTAGTGACATCCCCTCCCCTTCCCATTCCCTTCCATAGCATTGTCCGGTTGTTGCGGCGATGACCCTGTACGCGGCTCGAGTGGCGGAAGCCATGCTGACAGTCTGCGAGGGGCCGGAGCGGGCGGCCGGTGCGCGCTTCTCCTCCCTTCCTTTCGTCCACGGGTCTTCTATTAACACAGCATAGCCATGAGTTTGTTCCATGAACAAGTGACTCCTATGTGGCAAGCACAACAGATGTGCTGGTGGGCCGGTCCTGTGACTTTGGTACGCGTGGCGTGTCTCCTCGGATGGGTGGAGCGACGCCGTCTTTTCGCCCTGATCTTGGTGCGTGCTCCCCTCCCCAATATCCCTCTATTTGGGTTGAGGGGCTCCGCCATTTCGTGGTGACTTTGGCGCGTGAGACTCGCCTTCTCGGATGGGTTGAGAGGCCCCGCCATTTCATGGGTCGGCCTCTTTTCGTCCCTTCCTCAACACTCCTTTTCACGTTCCTTCACCATCTCCATCCACTACATTCCCCCTTCATTCTCGCATTCCCCATCATCCTGTGGTAGCCTTTCCTTTCCCATTCCACCCTCCGCCCTTTCTTTCGTCCACGGGCCTTCTATTAACACAGCATAGCCATGAGTCTGTTCCATGAACAAGTGACTCTTATGTGGCAAGCACAACACATGTGCTGGTGGGCTGGTCCTGTGACTTTGGTACGCGTGGCGTGTCTCCTCGGATGGGTGGAGCGACGCCGTCTCTTCGCCCTGATCTTGGTGCGTGCTCCCCTCCCCAATACCCCTCTATTGGGTTGAGGGGCTCTGCCATTTCGTGGTGACTTTGGCGCGTGAGACTCGCCTTCCCGGATGGGTTGAGAGGCCCCGCCATCTCATGGGTCGGCTTCTTTTCGTTCCTTCCTGAACACTCCTTCTCACGTTCCTTCACCATCTCCAACCACTACACTCCCCCCCTTTTTTCATCCTCGCACTCCCCATCATCCTGTGGTAGCCTTTCCTTTCCCATTTCCGCCCTCCGCCCCTCCTTTCGGGGGGGGGGTGGATGGCGGGGGCTGCCTCTGACTTCCGGGCCCGGCATCCCTACTACGGCGGGGGTGTCGGAACCGGAGTCTACTAATTCTAGTTTTATTTCAGGTTAACTTCGTTGGGCAGTTTGCTCCAGTCGGGTAGGCGTTTCCCTAGAATGGCGCTCGTCTTAAGGCTAAGGTGTTGGGTACCGTGCTGAGAGCCTGAATGGTCGCGAGGGCGTTAATTTCGCGACCGCTAACGGTCCGCTCCGAGGTACCTGCCGACCCCTCGGTGTAGTTAGGCTTGGTGGCGTAAAGGTGGCTCTACGTCGCTCGACATCCCTTCCACCGTACTCGTGGGAACAATATGGGTTTAGTTAAAATTTCTAAGGACGTGGTGAGGAGGAGTGCCCGCCTGGCCTCACGCTTCCGGCCGGGACGGGACGTAACCATGGAAGCACGGGACGTGTCTGGCGTCGGGTTGCGGGTCCGCTCGGTCGCGCGCTCGGTGGCGGCGTCCTCTTCCTTGGGAGCGCCTCGCCGAGCTGTGTCCGGGTGCGTGCGCGGCCTAGTACGTGACGAGGCACAGTCCACAGGTTGCGACCTTCGTGTCGTCCGTATAATGTTGGATAGGTGTGACGGAGTCCTCGCGAGGGGGTCCCTGCCTGTGGTCTTCAACCAGGAGGAACAAGGGGCGATTAGGAATAAGAAAGATAGCTCCGCGAGTAGGGATAATAGAAATGCGATCGGATCCGCGAACGACCTAGATTCCGCGTTAAACGCGACGGAAAAATCTGCAAATACCCCCCAGCTCCAGTCTCAGCTTGTATCGAGGTTAGGTTCTCGGTCGCCGGTGAGGCGGATGATCGATGCTCCGAAATGTTCGATAGCATCCACGGGAGTTAGGATACTGCAGTTGAACATGCGGCGTTCGACTGTGGTTACGGGTGAGGTGCGTCAGCTCGTCGCGGAGAAGCGACTTGACGTCCTGTTATTGCAGGAACCCCACGTCAGGAAGCAGGGCGCGGGCCACACCTTCGTGGGGCTAGGTGTCGGGATGAGGGTGGCTGCCGTACGCTCGCAACGTCCGTGGGCTGCGGTGGCGGTCTGTAACCCTCAGTTCCAATTATTGTTTGTCTCGCAGCTTAGCACGACGCACTGTGCATGTGCGGAAGTGCAGGCCCCTGGGTTCTCACTATACGTCGTGTCGTGCTACTTCCAGTACAGTGACGATATCGAGACTCACCTCAGGCACCTCGAGATGGTGTTTCATTCGCTGAGGGGGGAGAGACTGCTAGTTGCCGTAGATGCCAATGCCCGGTCGTCACTTTGGGGTCCCCAACAGACCGACGACAGAGGTGCCAGATTTGAGGACCTCATTCGAGCATTTGGCATGAGCGTTGTGAATGACGCTGGACAGGGTCCCACCTTCTGGACGGCAAGGGGCGCGTCATACATCGACGTGACCCTGGCGTCGCCCTCCATGAGCCAACTCATCGGCGAATGGAAAGTAAGGCGGGAGTGGACGACTAGCGATCACAGCGCCGTGGACATAAGGCTGAGAATGCCAAAGGGGTCGGGCGGAGACCGGGGGGTCGCGAACGCGAGGTTCGACACTCGTCGTGCCGACTGGGAGCGATTCTCCGAGAGCCTGACCGATCTTTCACGATCAAAACTGGAGGCCCTCGAATTGTGTTCCGCGGAACGTGTCGAAGTAATGGCGGAGAGGATGGCGACGGTCCTCACCGAAGCCTGCTCCGCGTCGATGCCGAGAAAAAGGCAATTTAGAAAGTCCAACCCGTGGTGGACAAGAGAGCTGACTGTGCTCAAAAAGAGCACGTATAGGAAGAGGCGTGCCTTTCAGATGGAGCGGGACGAGCCCACCCGCTTCGTTCTAAGGCTGGAGTACCGCTCATCTTTGCGGGAGTACAGCCGAGAGGTGAGGAGGGCGAAGCTCGCAAGCTGGCGGGAGTTCGTCACATCGAACGGGAATTCGGAGCCTTGGGGCTTCGTTTATAAGCACCAAGCGAGCAAACTCCGGGTGGAGAGTGTGCTGAGCGCACTCCGGTGTGGTGATGGCTCCACGAAGACCTTGGAGGAAACCGCTGCCTCCTGGACGTGCACGTCCCAGAAGACCGGGAAAGCGATGACACGCCAGAACAGCGTGAAATTAGATCTTCATCTAGGGTATCTCCCGCTACAGCCGATGCACCTTTCTTCACGGTGGCGGAAATGGTTGCGGCGGTGAGAACATTTAAAAATAATAAGGCCCCGGGGCCCGATCGGATAGAGGTCGCTGTGTTGAGGGCGGCCTGCGGGGTGATTCCCGGTCAGTTCCTCAAATTGTTTAATGGGTGCCTTCGATGGGGCGTCTTCCCCTCGGTCTGGAAGGCGGGCTCGCTTCGAGTCCTTCTGAAGGACGAGGGGAGAGACGAGAGGGACCCAAAGTCCTACAGACCCATCTGTCTCCTCTCCGTCGTAGGGAAATTGTTTGAGAAGCTTCTCAAGTCTCGCCTCATGGGCACGTCATTGGCGCCGGATGGGGTCTCCGATCGGCAGTTTGGGTTCATGCCCGGAAGGTCGGCGGAGGGCGCTGTTGTCGAGTTGCGGCGTATGGCCACTGCCTCCGGGGGGAGGTACGCCGTCGCCCTTCTCTTCGACATTTCCGGGGCCTTTGACAATGTCTGGTGGCCCCTCGTTTTAGATAGTTTAAAGAAGCGCGACTGCCCGCGAAACGTTTACAACGTCCTCCAAAATTATTTCGAAAATCGTGTAGTCGGGATTCGGCTCGGGTCGGTAGAGGTGTCCAGGCGAGCGGCGAGGGGATGCCCGCAGGGATCTGTGCTTGGTCCGATCTGCTGGAACCTCATGTTCGATGGTCTTTTGCGGGTGTTGGAGGACGCGGGATGTAAATTCGTTGCGTACGCTGACGATCTCGCAGTGGTCGTTAGCGGAAACTCGCGCCGTGAAATTGAAATTGAGGGTCAACGAGCGGTAGACCGGATTGAGGACTGGTGTAGGGTCGCGAAGCTTCAGCTCTCCGATCGTAAGACTGAAGCTCTGGTTCTCAGATCGGAAGAAATAACGCGAAATCCAATAGGAAGACGGGGAGGAGCGCGGCCGGACCGAAAACGAAAAACGAACGGGAAGAAAGCCGTCGACTTCGGAGATAGGCCGCCGATAATAAAAATTCGCGGGAAAAGTATTAAATTTAAAACGTCGGTTAGGTATCTTGGCGTGCACTTTGATAGGTGCCTTAAAGTTAGATCGCACTGCGAATATTTAAATGGCAAAGTCGGGTTGCTGTTTCAAAGATTAGGTAGGTTAGCTAGGGCGCACTGGGGACTGAAGTTCCGAGCGCTCTCCACAATTTACAGGGGCGTGTTCGCACCGACGGTGGCCTATGCTGCAGCGGGGTGGGCTGATCTCTGTACCGTAGGTGACCTGAGGCTTCTGAGGGCCCTGCAGCGCCGTGTCTTAATTTCAGTGACCGGTGTTACGTCGGGAATGACGCAACGTTGTTACGTCCGGGCGATATTTGATTCGATTCTATCGAAACAGTATTCACACCGGGCTGTATGGGGGAAATTTCGTATGAAAATTTTTATTTTATGAATGACAAGGAACCTCGAGCGGCAAAGGTTCTGAATCAAAATTTTGTAGCGATTTCAATTGAATGACAGAGATCTCGAGCGGCAAAGATTCTGTTTAATTGGGAGACTTTAATTATCTCGTTGAGTATTTTGTCTATGTAAATTATGCAGGAAGAAACTAAGTCTTCTTGAGAAAATAATTTCATGCGTCCCGATGCTGTTGTCGACGTCTATAATAGTCGGGTCTGGTAATGATTCAAACGTTTGATTTTCTTCTCGTAAGTGGTTTAGAAAAGCAACGAAGGCGTCTACGCACGCGTCGTAATTGTTTATTCCGCGACAAATGGACAACTCAGTCGGGCAGTGCTCGCACTTTCGCGGCACTGGACTATTTCCGATATGAATGGAATGTCTTAGTACCAATTGAAATTGTTGTTCGGGATGAATTCGTTCACAATCTACCTTGCACTGATGGCACAAGAGTCCTGCGTTGTTATAATCGCTGGCGATACCGAACAACCCGTAACCGAATTCGGTAATGCAATGACAAAGATTTATGCGATGAGTGTAAATTGCGGCAGGGGAAGTTTTCGATTTTCGCGGTCTCTTGAGTTGTCCCCTGCACATTTGCGGTTTTCTAAATTCGAGTGCATGCAGCAATAATATCTGTCCTACCTTTAGTAGTAGTTGTAGAGAATTTCGCTCCTGATTTCCATATATCTCTTCTTCCGCGGATCCGTGGCGAGCATCCGCAGCGGCGGCAATCTCGGGGTACGGAAGGTGATAGGGGTCAGCTTCCACGTTGGAGGCGGCCTCGGTGACCAAAAGCTTCCGGAGAATAATTGTTCGTAGTTTTTGTCGTAGACTGACTCGGCACCAAGCAGGTTTTGCAAATGTCGAGGAAGTCGATTGTTCAATTTATTAAAGAGTTTTTTCAGTGATTGTTTTCGACCTGAACGGTGATGACGTTTCAGTGGCATCGCAAAGAGATCTTACTGTAATAATTCATTATGAATTTTATTTCGTGACTCTAAGCTGTGCTCTTGCACAGAGGAATGCGCTGGGTGACGCAAGCGATAGCGTTATCTGCGGTATGTTATGTCTCACGGGCGACTCTGCAGTGAGCGCCGCAACTCAATGCATCATGAGAACACAATATTCCGTATTACTTTGCGTTTATTTTTACGCACTATTCACGATTCCGACAAGGTGTTGTGCCTCGCGGGCGACTCTCAGGAGCGCCGCACGTTTGGTGCATGCACGAATGCACGAAACCTTGATGATTAAAATATAACTTGAATTTAGAATTTGGAATAGGTAGATCGTTGTAGTTCCTCGTCGAGGCGCCGGCGTGTCAAGCACGTAACAGCGTCAATCCAGAGGATCGATACAACGAACTAGTATGTTTTCATTTAGGTTCTTAATTTATTCAATGTGGTTTGAAAGATCTCTTTATCCTCGCGAACTCGGTCGGTTCATTCGTTTCGCTAGGATAGGATAGGTGGGATTCTCTAATAATCACTCGCGATTCAATTTTCACTTCGTATATTTGAGATTAAAAGTGAATAATATAATGAACAGTATTAATGACTTAACCGCACTAGTCTTGTAAATAGAATTGAATAATGATTCTTACGATTAGAATTGAAATGAAGGAAAACTCTCGATTTAACACGCTAACGTGCCGAGAATTGAACTTAAAGTACTCGCATCCGATCCTAAGAGAGGATGTGTTCACGAGCCAGGAACCTTCCCGGCTGGAGATGTGGACTCGATGTGAACTGCACGAAGGGGCCTCTGTGACGTCCTAGGAAGTCCTGATAGATCGGACGGAGCCGAAATTAACAGATCCTCGACTGCTACACTCACACGTTATTTGTGGGATTCTTTTCCGTGCGGTTAAGAGGGTAAAACCTCAGGATTAGATACTGCGAAGGAAGTGGGTAACAGGAATGTCGAAGTGACTTCTATTTTCAGGAAAGAGTTTTCGATTTTGGGGATAAGGAATAATATAATATCACACTTGTGGTATTTGTATCGGAATTTATTCACTGTTATAAATAATAGATATATAAATATATATATATATATATATATACATATATATATATTTAGCGAGTGCGAGTGAAAGTACAAGTGCAAAAATGTAAGTGCCCGTGGATGGGGAAACGTAAGTGCGCCGAGGTATTGTCGCTCGAGGTTTTTATATGTTGCCAAAACATGGAAGTAGGGGTGACCTAAATTCCAATGTTATGATTCTACAGGTCTGAATAAAGTTTATTACCAAATGGCCTTGGCACGGTTTGCCTATTGTTAGTCTACTTTTCACTATGAGTCAGCTATGATTCACGCGTTTAAGACCTTTTAGTTGTTCTTGACATAGTTTTCTATTGGTCGACTTAGCTATGAGTCAGCGATGACTCGTGGTACTAAAATATTATGGCGCCCTTGACATTTAACGTTGGCCTACTTTCGCTTACAACTGATCATGAGTCACATTTGTGATTAAGTATTATGGCGGCCTTGACATTTAACGTTGGCTTATTTTCGCTTACAAACTGACCATGAGTCACACTTGTGACTAAGTATTATGGCGGCCTTGACATTTAACGTTGGCTTATTTTCGCTTACAAACTGACCATGAGTCACACTTGTGACTATTCAATCGATCTATTTTTACTTTCAAAGAGTTATACTTCGTTATAATAATTCCTTTTCATACAATTTGCTCGAATTTAAGCTTTTATAATAAATATTAATCATCGCAATATCGTTTTAGATATACTTTACAATTTTTATAATAATAATGATTACATCGTATAATTAGTATATCTAAAATATGTCAGTATAACTCTTTTTACATTTGTAATACATTATTTATTAAATGTTTTCAGGTACAAAATGGCTCTGATTGTGATTGGTTGAATCGTTAGGGTAGTTTTCCATGCATATTAATAATCAAAATTTTGTCATAGCCATAGAATTAGTGTTAATGAAAAAAGGGAAGTAACAATTATAAATATAAGTCTAGAATGAAGGTTTCTAGAAGTTGAAATGGTTTATATACGGAGATTTGCCTGCTGAACTGATTTGAGTTTTTGAGGTAAGTGTATGTAAGCAAGTTTATAATTGTTTAAATATCTTCTAAACGATGCGAGTTAGGTAGGTATGTGTAATGAGGTAAGTTGCAGGATTTCCTGTGTGTTGTCCAAATCTTTTATAATAATTATTTGTTAATATAATAATTTATTTATTTATAAATTTTATTAAACGAAATTTAAATCGTAGAATTTCTTTTCTGAGATAAAATATGTTTCTATCGGGGTTGTTTATATAATTTCATAAAGAAAACTATATCTTATAAGGAAATGTATAATGTACGTATATATGTATATATGTATATATGTATATATGTGTGTGTGCTTTCATATACCCTTAATTTTGTTTATATCTTGAGAATTAAGAATCGTAGCCACAAACTGTATTTATGTTTTCGAAAGGATTTTCGATGGAGAATGTATTTATACAGGAAAAATATATCCATATAAGGACATCAACAAAATTTATCCTTGAAATAAGGATATGTTTCAGATGAACTGTTGAATAAATGTTTCGTCATGGATTTTGTTATATTGTCATTATGACTTTTATTCCTTATTCACATCCTTTCTATTATTATTAATTTTGTTATTAACTTTTATATTTATTATTAAAATGGAACAAAAGTGAAAGGTTTGATATACAAAGATTTCTTAGTTTCTGAAGTTATATTTGACGATATAAAGAAATTGGTTGGTATTTTGTTATTTATATAATTATATGATTTTGTTTATTAATTGTTAATAAAAATATTACAATGTACCGATAATTGTTTTGTTATAGTTTTCGTGCATTACGTGGGCGAGGTTATACTTCCTACATTTGTTTTTTATTCATTATTTACTATTTTATATTAATTTGTTAAGATTTTGTTGTTAATGTTGAAATGCTTAGATAAGGATGCGATATTAAGCTCTATTTTCTTTGTTACTTTACCGAACAGTCTGGGGAAGTGATTTTGGTATGTTCTGTTTTTTGTTAGTGAGGTTCTAGGGAAAATTTACTAGGAGCATTAAGGCTGTAGTAGCGCCATAAGGTTGTGGTAAGAAGCGGCCATTTTGTATAAATCTTTAAATAATTTTAAGCGGTATATTCTTTTATTATGTGTATACCAAAGGCTTGACGGTGCTGTCTCCTAACACAGTCAGTCATAAATAATTAAAAAATTTAAAAAGAAAAAATTTACATTAGACATGACTAGAGGTACTCTCGGCGCTGGGACGTGACATCTCCATCCGTGGAGAAGTTCGGTCCCCGAACTTTATAACTTATTCAACATTTTTTATATTTCGAGTGTTTAGGCTACATGTGGATGGGATATATATATATATATATAAAAATTATTTTATTCGTGTGTAGGCTCACTATTGTTTTTTATTATTATTAATTAATGTTATTAATTTGTCATTTACGTAACTCGTATGTATATGTATATGTATGTAATAGGATATCGTATTGTCTTCTTCTTCCTCCACCTTTATTGTTAGTATAATACTATCGTTATTAAGATTGTTAAAGATACTTGTAAAATGATTAAGAGTCGAGTATAAGTTACTTGCATAGATTTTATTTATTTAATTATTGGTCTTCTACGTAAGAAAGATTATCTATATATATATAATGCTCTGCATTATTTGTTTTCAGAGTATATTTGTATATTTATTTCGAGTATGTTTGATTCATCAATTTTTTTTTATTTCTCTCTCTTCTTCTCTTCTCTCTTTTTTTTTTTTTTTTCTAAGTCCTTGATTTCTCTATATATATTTCTTATTTGCTATCATTATTTCTATTATTATTATTATTATTATGGTTATTATTGTTATTGTTATGAGGGATATCCTAGGGGATAGACTTTGGAGTGGTTTGGTAGGGTTAATGTGCAAACAATCCTTTCCCATCACCTTTTCACGTTAGTGTTTTTATTTATTAGTATTTATTGAAAGAAAAGGTTGTATATATAATGTATGTGTATGTGTATTCGCTTATAATATAATAGTTGAATGTGTAATAACAATGATTTACAACAAGTAATATGTGGTTATATAATTTATGTAGTAATGCAAAAGATGTTACTTATATAATAGTGTTATTATATATGTGTACGCGCGGTCATTGTCCGCTGCTAGATAGCCTTGCGTGTTATCGCGACGCATGTTACAATATCTCATATGGAATAACTATCTCGCATAACGTCGTATATACTAGGTGGTCAACTCGACCTTGTCGGTCAATCACATATTGTCGACATTGATAACAATCAATTGCACGTTTCGCTTGTAATAACAATTTATAACATCGTCCGCAATGCAATGTGGTATTTTGTAAAGTACGAGAAATCGCGTGCAATTGTCGCCAAAATGCGCGCGGGCGATTTAAGATGCAAAATGTATGTTCCGCTGTTACGCACTCCGCACAAAATATAATGTCGTTCGATACTTGCACGTACCACGCAGATAGACAATATAATTTATACGCCGGCATAGAATTTAGATTTAAATAATCGCGATAATAAGGGGGCACATGAATCTCTCGTGATCGCTCGAGTGGGGGAGAACCTTGCGGAATCGGGATAGCTCGCTCACCTACGGCGTGTTCTCGATGTCGTGGTGATTCCAAGTTGTCATACGTCCTCCTGGATTGCTCCTCCGGCCGTGTCATGACGTTGCGCCTGTAGTTGCTCGGCTGTGGATCCATTTCCATGTATTCTGGTGATGCAAGGCCACTCGGACTTCCCGTCGCGGCGGCGGAAACAGACCGGTGATACTCGTCCTCGGCGGCTGAATCATCCTCACGTGGTCTTGGCGGTAGATCAGGTGGCGACTGCGGCAGATTGCCAGCGGCATCTATCCTTTCATCGATCTCATTCAATAAATCTCGAATGAGATCGGATGTCGGAGTAATGGTGTGAGGTTCTCGTGGGGGAATAGCCTCATATTCCCGCCTGAGAAGTTGCACGGGCTCTCTAGCGTAGACTTCCGGATCAGTCGGCCCGATGTCCATACTTGGTCCGATATCTCGTCCTTCCGGCATAGGGGATGAAATTTCTTCGTTATGGCCAGATGGTGGATTTCTAGTATAAGAGCCGCTGGCTCGATAATGTTGGTCCATGAGGATATCTGCGCTGCGATATAGTCGTCCTAGCACACGATGCCAACGTTGTCTTTCAGCGGTAATGCGTTTCTGCATCTGCTCTTAGTCCTTGTAAGCGGAAAACCAAAGAGTTAATAATAATATTTCTTACCCAGTGATTTTGCACTTACGACTCGGCTTTATTTTTTTCCTCGTTGCGATTGTCTTCAGTGTTTCCATCCGGTGGTAGTTTTTCCGACTGACTTGGAAGATGCTCGGCATCAGCGTTTTTATTCGCAATCGAAGGGTAAGAGGGGGACGCTTTATTCCTTTGTCTTTTAAGACAGGATCGTCTGTATGCTTGTGATATTGCATTACAGATCCAAGAATTTCTGTAGGCCAAGGACAAGGCGAGCAGGAGGATCCCGAGTAATCCAATACTGCATGTAGCTGCACTATATGTGATGAAGCGCGAATTTTGCAACTTTCTTTCTTTGATCTGGCGTGCCTTTTCTATAATATCGTTAAACGATGCTTCTATATTGCTATGATTGGTTATCCAAATTTCATGCGCGGCTTCTGTGAAATTAATTTTATATTCCCTTTGGATAGGCTCATATAATTCTAGAATGCTTAAATTATTCGTGGGGATGAAATGTTGAGCGAATGTTGTAGTCTGATAAGCTGGATGACTCATAGTGGCCGTTCTCGCTCTAATCTTACATCCTTGTTGCACAGAAATTATTCCAGAATTATTTATTTCAAATTGCTTTGTTGTATGACGACAATTTAGTCGCACAATTTCTTTTTCTGTTGTAGAGTAAATCCAATTTCCTGGAGTAGTCAGAGCTTTCCAATATGTATCTTGAAGTTCCATAATTTTTATTTTACATTTATTAGGCTTTATATTTTTATTCAATAAAATCTCGACGTCACAGCTTGGAGTCTGCCTTATCTTTTTCAAGGGGAACGTAGCTGGGCAAATAAAGATACTGTCGGATGCTATGCATTCCTCTAGCTCTCCTTGACGGAATTCGTAGAAATTATCGGCGTCTTCATTTAATGTTATATGCGCTATCTCGGTTTCAATTGTTGCAAATTTTGTTGTGTCAAATGACTGTCTAACGGGTAATGGTATTGATTTATAAAGTTTATATTTTCCAGGTGTTAGCAATGGAATTTGCAAAATATAAACAAGACGATCTTGTAGATATGCAACGTGCAGGGTAGAAATTTTTATTAACCGATCGATTCCTTCTTTATTAATAGCTACAGGAAATTCAGCATACGGAATTTGTTCTTGAATGTGTTTAGAATTTTTTATTAAATATTGTGGCGATATTATTCGTGGATGTATTAATCCTTGTTTTCCGAATAATATTCCGTCTATTAGAATATTCAAATCGATTTCATGTTCTAATATTGCTATATTTATATCCTCTATTACTCGTTCGATATCGTCATTAATTCTATTTCGAATAATTACGTCGGTTACATTTTTATATTTTTCATCTATATACTGTCGAAGATCGGCTAGCTGCGTTTTTATCTTGAGGGTCACGTTGTACAGTTCTCCGAAACGTGAGCGTGTTGCGATAGTTTGATTGATAAGTAGCGTCGCAAGATCGTTGGTTTTATTTTCGACATGTTCTATCGCATTATTAATATAATAAAAATCTTCTGCAGTTAGTGTTCCAAATAAAACTTTACTCAATTGCCCGATGAATTCTAGGGGAGCTCTTTTCATTCGTGATCCTATGAGCAATTCGTGAATATGAAATTTATATTGCTTTATTTTATTAATTTTCCTTGTTAATTCTGCGAGTTGTTTTCGACCAGTACTACATGTATATGGAATTTGGTCGCATTGCAGCTTCGTTCGGTTTATTTCACGTTGAAGCCCTTCGGATACGCCTATGACATCATCTAAATTGATGTACATTATCATTTTCCAAGATATATCTGACGTGCGCATCTCGCCTAACGCCTCGTAGAATTCCCGGATTATTTTTTAATTCCGTTATTGAATATTCGTTCTCCGTCATCCCTGATCTGGAATGCGAGCAGGCTTTGTTCTATTTACATGTATAATTTTGGTTTTATTTCGAGAGATTAAAATTTTTATATTATTATTTTCTAAGACTTCTATTATTTTGTACGGGCCGGTATATTCATCATCAAATTTATGACTCTTTTTCGGCTTTAATAAATAAATAAAATCTCCCTCCTTATATCTTTGTGTTTTTAATTTTCGGTCATAATAGTATTTATAACGTTCTTTAGAGTTGCTTAAATTTGATGCTGCCAATTTCCTTAAATCTGCTAATTTGTCAATCAATTCGTTCACGTAATCATTATAAGTTTCAAAATCGTCATCATTTTTTATTTGAGAAGGTAACCGTGCTATTTTTCCAAATACTAATTCATAAGGAGTAAATTTTGTTCCTTCGTGTACGCTAGTGTTATATGAAAACATAGCATGCTCGAGCCAATTATCCCAATCTCGCTCGTTGGTAATATAATGCTTTAGATATTCGGTTAATACATGACTTCGTTCTATCGAACCATTTGATTGCGGATGAAAGGCGGATGTACGATATTGTTTAATTTTAAAATATTTTGCAAATTTCTTCATCATAGAACTCGTGAAATTTGATCCTTGATCTGTCAATATTGCTTTGGGGCTACCAAATTGACAGATAAAACGTCGAGTAAATGCTTTTGCAATTTCCTCTGAATTTGTCTGTACGAGAGGCACGGCAATGGAATATTTTGTTAGCAAATCCTGAATAGTTAAAATATATTCATTGTCATTTTCTGTTACAGGTAGCGGTCCTAGAATATCCATTGAAACTTTATCGAATGCATCGACAGGTGTATCGGTTATTATCATTGGCTGTTTTGTTTTTACGCGTACTAATTTTTTCTTTTGACAGCTATTGCAAGCTTGAATATAATTTTCAACTTGTTTTTTCATGTTATGCCAATAATATTTGTGACGTATCCGCGCCACTGTCTTCGCGATTCCCTTGTGTCCTCCGACACTGGATTCATGACATTCATGTATGATATGTAATCTCTCTTCTAGTTTCGGTATGCATATTTGTCCCTTACATATTGTTATCTGTATATTAGTATTTAGGAACGTTAATCGCATAATGTTGCGTATTCTAAACCATGGCACATCGATATTACTTTTACTCTGCGATATATCTGCGTGTAAAATATTCGATCGTATCATTTCACTTTTTAATTCTTTAAAGGCGTTTACAATATCATTTTCTCTTATTCTATTATTTAATTCTTCTTTAATTATGAATCCGAATATTTTTCTATTGTTCCTGTCCATAGTTAATACATGTCCCATTATTCCTTTAAAATTTGAAGGTTTTTGATATAATTTTCTTTCTATTAATTCTTGACCTATTTCATCTACCGGTTCTCCTTTTGTATTTACAAAACATATTATATTATTATTTTTCATCCAAATGTGGTCTCGTGATTCTAAGGTATTGATTGGAACTTCAGAGATTTCTTTGATTTTTGGTTTTGGTTTTTCCTTGATTATTTTATTGTTTTTCGCAGACTTTTTATTTCTCTTTTTATTGGAAGACATTGGCTTAGATAATTTTTGTATTTCTCTATTTTTATTCTTACTCTTCTCTAATGGGCGTGGTTTAGCTTTTATGGCAGATTCTATTGCGTTGTTTAATGTCCCCGGTTCTCGTGGGTTGATTCGCGTATATATATCCGTTTTTAATCCAGTTAAGAAATTTCTCACAGCATTGGTTTCTGCCGAATTTACGAATTGGATAGCTTGGTTCGGATTTTCGGTTTGGTAGCAAGATTTTAGTTGTTGTAAAATCATAGATACTCTGCTTCCGTAATCTACCACAGTCTCATCCGGATATTGCGTTATTTTGGAAAGCTCTCCGTGCAATTGTGACGTAGAATAAACAGGTGCGAATCGCGTTTTCAAGACAGCCAATAAGGATTCGATGTCGTTATATTCTCCGCTTAAAGCCACTCTCAATGCTGGTCCGACTAATTTATTTTTAATCATTTGAACTAATCCATATTCCGCACTTGGAGAAACCATATTTCGAGCATGCAGACAACTATTAGCGAATTGCGATACAGGCATATTTTTACCATCGAACGGGAGAATTGTCTCGGAAGCATCACGTAAACTGGTATATGGCATATTCGCATTCATACGACGGTTTGTGTTAACGTCATCATTAACGTTTATATCGCCTATTTGACGAGTCAAAGAGTCTACCTCGCGATCAACCATTTTTATTTTATAACGGATTTTTACAAATACCGAACGATTTCGAGTCTTGTTACAATTATAAATAATAATTTTGACTTACATGTGAATTGCAGTAAAGTAAAGCAAGACAAGCGTACGCAATTCCATAATCGAAAGTTCTTATCGCAGTTCAATCCCCGCTATCACTTGCTTGAAAATCTCCTCTTCAATTCTTCGTTAGATGAGGAATATTTCACAAGATTCGGCTATCCCAAATAGTGAAGGATCTCACCGAGTTTTGGATATCCCAGCAAATGAGGGATCCCACCGTTGCCACCAAAAGTATAATTGTCTTCGTGTGACGTCCTAGGAAGTCCTGATAGATCGGACGGAGCCGAAATTAACAGATCCTCGACTGCTACACTCACACGTTATTTGTGGGATTCTTTTCCGTGCGGTTAAGAGGGTAAAACCTCAGGATTAGATACTGCGAAGGAAGTGGGTAACAGGAATGTCGAAGTGACTTCTATTTTCAGGAAAGAGTTTTCGATTTTGGGGATAAGGAATAATATAATATCACACTTGTGGTATTTGTATCGGAATTTATTCACTGTTATAAATAATAGATATATAAATATATATATATATATATATATATACATATATATATATTTAGCGAGTGCGAGTGAAAGTACAAGTGCAAAAATGTAAGTGCCCGTGGATGGGGAAACGTAAGTGCGCCGAGGTATTGTCGCTCGAGGTTTTTATATGTTGCCAAAACATGGAAGTAGGGGTGACCTAAATTCCAATGTTATGATTCTACAGGTCTGAATAAAGTTTATTACCAAATGGCCTTGGCACGGTTTGCCTATTGTTAGTCTACTTTTCACTATGAGTCAGCTATGATTCACGCGTTTAAGACCTTTTTAGTTGTTCTTGACATAGTTTTCTATTGGTCGACTTAGCTATGAGTCAGCGATGACTCGTGGTACTAAAATATTATGGCGCCCTTGACATTTAACGTTGGCCTACTTTCGCTTACAACTGATCATGAGTCACATTTGTGATTAAGTATTATGGCGGCCTTGACATTTAACGTTGGCTTATTTTCGCTTACAAACTGACCATGAGTCACACTTGTGACTATTCAATCGATCTATTTTTACTTTCAAAGAGTTATACTTCGTTATAATAATTCCTTTTCATATAATTTGCTCGAATTTAAGCTTTTATAATAAATATTAATCATCGCAATATCGTTTTAGATATACTTTACAATTTTTATAATAATGATTACATCGTATAATTAGTATATCTAAAATATGTCAGTATAACTCTTTTTACATTTGTAATACATTATTTATTAAATGTTTTCAGGTACAAAATGGCTCTGATTGTGATTGGTTGAATCGTTAGGGTAGTTTTCCATGCATATTAATAATCAAAATTTTGTCATAGCCATAGAATTAGTGTTAATGAAAAAAGGGAAGTAACAATTATAAATATAAGTCTAGAATGAAGGTTTCTAGAAGTTGAAATGGTTTATATACGGAGATTTGCCTGCTGAACTGATTTGAGTTTTTGAGGTAAGTGTATGTAAGCAAGTTTATAATTGTTTAAATATCTTCTAAACGATGCGAGTTAGGTAGGTATGTGTAATGAGGTAAGTTGCAGGATTTCCTGTGTGTTGTCCAAATCTTTTATAATAATTATTTGTTAATATAATAATTTATTTATTTATAAATTTTATTAAACGAAATTTAAATCGTAGAATTTCTTTTCTGAGATAAAATATGTTTCTATCGGGGTTGTTTATATAATTTCATAAAGAAAACTATATCTTATAAGGAAATGTATAATGTACGTATATATGTATATATGTATATATGTATATATGTATATATGTGTGTGTGCTTTCATATACCCTTAATTTTGTTTATATCTTGAGAATTAAGAATCGTAGCCACAAACTGTATTTATGTTTTCGAAAGGATTTTCGATGGAGAATGTATTTATACAGGAAAAATATATCCATATAAGGACATCAACAAAATTTATCCTTGAAATAAGGATATGTTTCAGATGAACTGTTGAATAAATGTTTCGTCATGGATTTTGTTATATTGTCATTATGACTTTTATTCCTTATTCACATCCTTTCTATTATTATTAATTTTGTTATTAACTTTTATATTTATTATTAAAATGGAACAAAAGTGAAAGGTTTGATATACAAAGATTTCTTAGTTTCTGAAGTTATATTTGACGATATAAAGAAATTGGTTGGTATTTTGTTATTTATATAATTATATGATTTTGTTTATTAATTGTTAATAAAAATATTACAATGTACCGATAATTGTTTTGTTATAGTTTTCGTGCATTACGTGGGCGAGGTTATACTTCCTACATTTGTTTTTTATTCATTATTTACTATTTTATATTAATTTGTTAAGATTTTGTTGTTAATGTTGAAATGCTTAGATAAGGATGCGATATTAAGCTCTATTTTCTTTGTTACTTTACCGAACAGTCTGGGGAAGTGATTTTGGTATGTTCTGTTTTTTGTTAGTGAGGTTCTAGGGAAAATTTACTAGGAGCATTAAGGCTGTAGTAGCGCCATAAGGTTGTGGTAAGAAGCGGCCATTTTGTATAAATCTTTAAATAATTTTAAGCGGTATATTCTTTTATTATGTGTATACCAAAGGCTTGACGGTGCTGTCTCCTAACACAGTCAGTCATAAATAATTAAAAAATTTAAAAAGAAAAAATTTACATTAGACATGACTAGAGGTACTCTCGGCGCTGGGACGTGACACCTCTGCACTGAGCTCCTTCGTTTTCAGCGGCTTGAAGTGCGGCGGCGCTCTGGTGGCAGCGGCGGCGCTTGCGTGGGAGGCACTGGTGGTAGGGCCCCGGTGGTCGTGGGGAGGGGTACCAGTGGCTCCCGTGGTAGGGATGTTCTTCATCCAGGGACGCATCATGTCTTTTATTTTTAATATATTCTTATATATATATACGCTGAAATAAATGGAATTAAACGTAATAATTAAAGTTTTATATATTGAAATGGTTGTTTTGAAAATTTCTTAAGGTATGTCTACGCGCTTGACGTGACACCCCCCTCCTTATTTTAAAATGTGAGTCGATGGACTCGCATTTTCCGCATTATAACTACTTATACTGACATCGTTGTCTTCTTATTTTTGTAACAGTATTTTCCTTAATTCTACGTAAGATAGTTCGTCATTGTCCGTTTGTTCGTTTATTTGTTCGTTCGTTCTTGTTTGAGCGTTGTTGGTAGGGTCTTCCACTGGTGCTGCTGGGTGGTATTCCGCAATAAATGTCCTTTCTTTACCACCACTATCCTCGTTTTTCCGGGATTTTCCCAAAAATAGTATCAGGTTGGTTACTGATGACCATAATGCACCTAGCAGGTAGAGGCTCCATCCGTAGATTGAATGGATCGCGTACCCATGGATTAGAGTATCTATTATTAGTTTTATCAATCTCCCGATAATAAATAGTGCCAATACTCCGGCGCTGGCAGATCCAAAAGTGATGAATCCATCCCAGAGGCGTTTGCCTGCGCTTTCTGCAATGTGATCAAGAGCTTCTTCATCGAGAAGGTTGATCATGGATATGCTTCCTCGAGGGACGTCTTGTCCCATCGCTCCTCTAGCTATTGTGTTTAACATGGAAGGTTTTTCCACGGGGAACATAATATGGTTTCGTAGTCTATCGAGGTCTTCCGTTGTATATATTCCGCTAGTGGCCAGTGTATCTGGGCTTACATATTTCCATGCGGGCTTGGTCAGTGGTTGTATTACCGGTGGCGGCAATGATTCCACCATATTAGTGGTTGCTCTGTACCATATTTCGTCTATTTTGAATAAGTTTGGTAGGAGCTCGTTACAATCTTTGATCGTCCCGGTTTTTGTAAGTATTCGGGATCGAGGTAGGAGGAAATATGAGCTATTTTTATATGTTACTGGTAGCTCATTATAGCATTCTTCCGTGCGTCGTATTCGACACTGCACTGGAACACATTTAATAATATAGATTATTTCACCGGCTGTAACTGCCGTGTATCCCGCGGATTTCATAATCCGAAATGCCATTTCATCTGGCGCTATGCTGGATAATGATAGAGCGTTTTGTAATATTTGTTGCTCCATAGCACATTTCTGTTCCATGATGTCTCTATACAATCTCGTTAATTGGGTTTTAACGTGTTTTTCCACGTATACAAATTTTGAATTCACATATGTGAAGATGTCGAGATTGTCCACAGATATGCGGGTTTTTGATTGGAAAGTTCTTCCCCTTTGTGTTTCAAATATTAATAACTTAGGGTGCTCCGTATTGTAGAGTTTATATCCACATACGTTTACTTCTGTAGTTCGGGCTAACGCAAACGTTGTGTCATCCGTGGTTACGGTATATATTTCAGGTGCTGTTTGGTTATCTCGTGGAGACAACTTTACTGCTGTCCCTTCATACAGGACATCATATTTATCGAAATGACAACTGTCATATGGCGGAACGGTCCAATAAGTTTCGGTACCGTCGTAGTCATTACATCCTCCTTGGAATGCAGTGCATTGTGTTCCTGAGTTCAGCGTAATTCTGTCCGCTGTTCTTTTCAATGGAGTTGTAAAGGTTCTCAGGGTGATTTTGACGGTGGCTTGGACTACTACGTCCTCCCATGTGCCATACCCATCCGTGTATTGTGCTCCGGCGCATCGTCCGTCGCTGTAAGCGATTCCAGCTAGCGTAACACTACGATAGTTGGTTGAGTTAATGATGAGGCGATCAACAACGGCGTTGCCTAATGTCGCTGTTCCTGTTTCGTGGAGCTTTTTACAATTATATGCTCCCATTTCTTTGACGTATCGTTTCTTTCCTTCGGTTACGACCGATACGTGGGAATGCATCCCGCAGTGGTAAACGTTTCGATCTATTTCGAGTTTGCATTGGTAAACATCGATTGTTTCGAATTCTGAGGTTTGGAGTAATTGAATGAATATATCCGTTTTGATTGGTTCAATATGTTCCAGGTCACATTTCCCTATGTCGAGGAGTGACAATGTGGTTATGTTTAGTCCATTCCCTCCACAATTGTATCCGGTCAGTGCAGCCGTGAGGGTTGGTAGAATGAGGATTGCTATTAGGTGCAGGGCCATGTTTTGGCTGTGGTGGTTGAATGTGCTCTGATCCCTTCAGGCTCGTCTTCGGTGATGTCTTCTTCGATGCCTGGTGGGGGTTCAGCGAGGTGGGGGCTCCGACTCCCTTTCCTCTTTAACTTGTCTATGTGTACTATTCTGGTTTTGCCATGTTTGATCAATATTTTTACATTATTATTTTCTAACAATTGTATAATTTCGAACGGACCCATATACTGGTCAGCGAATTTATTTTTAATAGGTTCCTTTAACAAATATACATTATCTCCTACTCTTAAATTGCGTTCTCTCGATTTTTTATCGTAGTACTGTTTAGATCTATGTTTTGCCTTAATCAGATTATCGCGAGCTATGCTCTGTGCTTGTGAAATTTTGTCATACAAGTTTTCTAAATAATTCGCATAACTCTCGTTTTGTTCATTGTCTAAATTATCTTTATCGATAGGTGTACGAGCTAGTTTTCCGTAAACTAATTCGTGTGGTGTAAAGCGCGTTCCCTCATGTACACTGGTATTATAAGAGAAATTTGCTATTTTGAGGCACTTATCCCATTCATTGTTCATATTGACGAATTGTTTTAGATATTCCCATAGTACATGATGAGAGCGTTCCACCGATCCATTTGACTGTGGACGATATGCAGTGGTTTTGAACTGCTTGATTTTAAATTTTCGAGCTATATTTTTCATTAAGCTATTCAAGAAGTGCGTACCCTGATCAGTCAGGATAGCTTTAGGCGCTCCGTAAATGCAGATAAAGTCATGTGTTAAGGCATCTGCCACATCGATAGCGCCTGGATTTTTTAGAGGGATAGCCGTGGAATGTTTTGTGAGCAAGTCTTGTATTGTGAGTATATACTGATTTCCGGAATTCGTCACAGGTAGCGGACCCATGATATCTATTGAAATTTTATCGAATGCCTTTTCAGGCGTGTCCGTGAGAATCATAGGTTGACGTGGTTTTATTCGTACTAGTTTCTTTATTTGGCATTCATGGCAATTATTGATTTCATTCTGTACGTCTCTTTTCATCTGGGGCCAGTAGTATTTTTCTTTAATTCTCTCGTATGTTTTTGTGATTCCTTTGTGGCCTCCTATTGTGGATGCATGGTTTTCGATGATTATTTCACGTCTCTGTTCGACTGGTGGTGTGCTGACCTTATGTGTGCATACTATAATCTTTGTTATTTCGTTCCAAAACGTATCTCTTAATATTTTATATGTGGTGTTCCACTGTATGTTTCCTATTGCTCCTTTGCTTATTGATATCGATTCTAAGTTTAGTTCGCGCGCGGCGTTGAGTAAAGATCCTATGGCAAGTTTCAAGTTATCGCGTTCGACGATTTCGGATACTCCTTTCTCTAATATTAATACAATAATGTATCGTTTCTTGTTCTCTATTATTTTGGCCTTTCCTATCTCAACGTTTTTTATCTTGGGTATTAAGTTATGTCTAGCTAAATCTTGCGCTCCTTGGTCTACCGGTTCTCCCTGGTTTGTTACGAAAATTGCTACATTATCTTTTCGCTGGGCTAAATGACTGTTAGTTTCTGTTAGAATTCTCTGGGGTCGTACCATTATATTTGCGCTCTCGAATAAGGATTCGTTATCTGAGCTATTGCTATCATCGTCGGAGGAATTTCGCATCTCGGATTGTGAGTTATCACTGTCACCGTCGTCATTACTTATCGCTGTTTTGTCTTTAGTGTTCTCTTTGATCGGTTTATCTGCCGCTTGAGCGTGATATAATGACTCATCAGTATCGTCACTGGATGTGGAATTTGCTCTTTCTCTATGTTTTAATGGCAGTGTTTGGATTATTGGGTTTCTGGAAAGGGCGTCTGCATTTACGTTGCTTTTTCCGGCTTTGTATACTACCTCGTATTCGTACTCTGCTAATTTAAGTCGCCATCGTGCCAATCTAGAGGTTGGATCTTTTACTGAGTTTAACCACGTTAGAGGCTTATGATCGGTCACTAAGGTAAATTTCCTGCCGTATATGTATGGGCGAAAATAATTCACGCTATACACTATGGCTAGTAATTCCTTCTCGATTGTCGAGTAATTCTGTTCGGCGGTGCTAAGTGTTCGAGATGTGTATGCTATAGGTAAGTCTTTTCCTATTGTGCCCTGACTTAATATGCCTGCTATGGCATAGTTAGATGCGTCTGTACTGATTATGAATGGTCGCGTAAAGTCTGGGTATTGGAGTAATGGTTCCGTACATAATGTATTTTTTAATGAGGTAAAAGCTTGCTGTTGTTCTTCTTCCCATATAAATTTGCTCTCCTTTTTTAGAAGTGCCGTCAGCGGCCTCGCGATTTTAGAGAAGTCGGGTATAAATTTTCGATAATATCCGGCTAGGCCGAGAAATTGCTTAATATTTTTCTGGTTCTTTGGAGCTGGGAAGGCTTGCACAGCTTTCACCTTTTCAGGGTCTGGCTGAACACCTCGTTCGCCTATTACGTGACCCAAGTATGTGACTTCCTTACGCAGGAATTCACACTTATCAGGCTGTAGTTTAAGATTAGCGTTCCTAAGGCGTGTTGCTAGCTTAGTAAATTTATCATTGTGCTCCTTTAGTGAGCTCGCATAGATTACGATATCGTCTAGGTAGACGAATAATTCGTTGCCTTGTAAGCCAGTTAATACCTGATCCATGAGCCGTTGGAATGTAGCGGGCGCGTTCTTTAGCCCAAAAGGCATGCGTTTGAATTGATAGTGCCCGAATGGCGTAGAGAAAGCAGTTTTATGTGCATCAGGCTCGTGCATCGGTATCTGATGAAATCCTGACGCTAAATCGAAGATGCTAAAATATTTTGCGCTGCCTAACTGGTCTAGTATTTCCGTGATATTCGGTAATGGGTATGCATCGCCTATCGTTTTTTCATTAAGAGAACGATAGTCAATTACCATACGCCATCGCTTGTTTCCTTTGGAGTCTCGCTTTTTAGGCACAATCCATAAGGGAGAATTATATGGAGATTTTGAAGGTTCTATTACTTCGTTTTCTATTAGTTCATTGACTTGTCGCGTGATTTCTTCCTTATGAATTGGTGGAAAACGGTATTGTTTCGTATTGACGGGTTTCTCATCCCGCGTGATTATTTTATGCGCACTTGCATTGGTATATTTTAATTTATCATCCGGAAGATGGAATAGATCGCCATTCTTTTCTAATAAGCCTTCAACATGGTGTTGTTCCTCTTTATTTAAATGATCCAGGCGTAGCAGTCCACGAATTCGAGTTATTCTTTCCTGGGCGTTCGTTTGTGACACTAAGTTCACTGACGAAGCGTTGGGGATAAATGGAAGAGGACTGTGGTTGTGGCAAGATTTATTTTCAATGAATTCGACTTCCTGCATTTGGACAGTCGGTATTACTACTTCCCGATCTATTTCTCCGGCGTTGGTTATTTGCAAATATGCTTTTCCGTCGCGGTTTTCAACGAGGGCTTCGCCCACATATATATCTTTATGAATTTCTAGTCGCGGTATATATCCCGTTTTGATTTCAGGATTTTCGATGTTGATATAGAAGGTAGTTTGCGATCTAGCTGGAACGACGATCGAGTCGTGTTGAGCGAACGGAATTTCTATTCCCTGCCACAATAGAAGCTTCCTAGGAAAGTCTATCGTTGCATTGTCGCAGAGGAAGTCCGATCCTAAGATTCCTTCCTGCACGATTGGGAAGTTATTAGGCACAGCGTGCATTTTGATTTTATATCCGAGAAAGTCTAGTTGCATAGACCCTAGGGTCGCGATCTTTCCCTGCGTGATTCCACTGAGATATAAAATGTCATCTTTAAATATTGAAGTATGAGAAAGAATATTTCTTTCCTTTATTAGGTTTGGAGCGGCACCCGTGTCGATCATAAATTTTACGTTCGGCATTAAGCCTTTTATCGTTAACGTGGCAGTAGGCGCCTGATTAAATTCTCTTGGATTTAAGGTTGCGATGTTGTATTGCTTGTGCTTGGTTGATTCGTTTTTCCTGCATCTGTTATCGTATTTACTGGACGCGTGGCGTACTGGGGATCCGCCCGTGTCGCGTCCGGTTTTCGGAGCGGATCTTTCGCGTTTCCCGAACGAATTATTGGTTTGTTATAATATTCTCTTTTCTTACATTCTTCTATTTCGTGCCCGCGCGCTTTGCAATAGCGGCACCATTTCAATGCTGCTTCATAATTAGTTTCTTTTGTCTGCGCGATAGTTTTATCGGGTATGTTCTCACGCGGCTCGTGTCGCGGGTTTGTATTATGGCTGTGTGGTGTTCTTTGATTATCTGTGCGGCTGCGTTCGTCGCGATATCTAGTCTCATATTTATCTCGTGGCGGCTCGCGGTATCTGTTTGCGTCTCGCGGCGACTGAAAGGGAACCCGAGTCGGTTCGCGATAATTATTTTGATAGCGAGTGTCGCGAATAGACTGCTGATATTTCTTGGGCGACGTCACCTGTTGTGGCGGCGGCGTCGACTGTGCCATACAATATCGCGTGGCGTGACGCGACATCGGATATCTTTCGGCATTCCTTTCGGATCTAGTTTCCAGCCATTGTTTTTCTAGCTCCTCTCTCTTGGCTATCAATTTCGCGACGGTGAATGCTTCAAAAGGGTTAAGATAGTGTTCGGGTTTCAATTGGAGGCGATAGACAGTCGGCAATCCGTTGCAAAAGCATTCCGCCGTCAGGATATCTATTTCATTTGTTATTTCTCTATCTAATCTACCTCGCGCTCTTCTTTCGCCGTCTATTACTGCGGATCTGAGTTCTTTTACTCGATTTATGTAATCCAAAATATGTTCTCGCGCCTTTATGTGGATCGCGGTCAATTCTCCTCGATATTGAGCGACGCTCTTTACGGATCCGAATGCGCTCACTAATAAGTCAGTTAGCTGCGTTACTGATTCGCATGGTTCATCTGCCACTGCAGAGTGAGCTCTGCCTCTTAACTTTGCAATTAATAGTCGTGTAAGAGATCGTTCGTAATTTGGCGGTAGTATATCTCGTGCTTGTCTACAAGCGCTTATGAATTTATTCAATGGTATGTTATAACCGTCGTAATATGGGACGAACTCGGTCGCTTCGCGATATGAGATTCTTGGTGCTGGTGGTAAATCTGACGCAGCCTCACTTACATCGGGGTATGAGATTCGCGGATTTAAAAAAGGTTGTCCTGATGGGACTTCTGATATCTGTTCGTTGCGATGGTCGGTAACATTTCGCAATTCTGCTACTTCGTTACGCAATGTCGCGATCATTTCAACGACGTCACGCATTATTTCTCGTTCCTTGCGAAAAGCGTTCATTTCTGCTTTTAAGTCGTTTCTATCGTCCGTTTCGGAGCGTTCCGCGGATGCCATGCATCCATGTTCAACGTCTTCCTCGAGGGGAGACCGTTTATTCGATCGCGTATTCATTGCGACAGGCGTTCTCTGCATGAGAGATTTTAGGTTTTGAGATTTTAAAGGAGAGATTTACGCGAAGAGTTTTTCTTTGCAGGTTTAACAATTTCCCAACGAGCGGGAACTCAACGTCTGTAAGATCTCCGGGCAGTTTTCCCGCCAAGCAGAGCCTTGTGGATTAATTAAAATTTTTAATGATTTAAACTCTTACAATTTGTAGGAGTAACATGTGTCACGTCCCAGCGCCGAGAGTACCTCTAGTCATGTCTAATGTAAATTTTTTCTTTTTAAATTTTTTAATTATTTATGACTGACTGTGTTAGGAGACAGCACCGTCAAGCCTTTGGTATACACATAATAAAAGAATATACCGCTTAAAATTATTTAAAGATTTATACAAAATGGCCGCTTCTTACCACAACCTTATGGCGCTACTACAGCCTTAATGCTCCTAGTAAATTTTCCCTAGAACCTCACTAACAAAAAACAGAACATACCAAAATCACTTCCCCAGACTGTTCGGTAAAGTAACAAAGAAAATAGAGCTTAATATCGCATCCTTATCTAAGCATTTCAACATTAACAACAAAATCTTAACAAATTAATATAAAATAGTAAATAATGAATAAAAAACAAATGTAGGAAGTATAACCTCGCCCACGTAATGCACGAAAACTATAACAAAACAATTATCGGTACATTGTAATATTTTTATTAACAATTAATAAACAAAATCATATAATTATATAAATAACAAAATACCAACCAATTTCTTTATATCGTCAAATATAACTTCAGAAACTAAGAAATCTTTGTATATCAAACCTTTCACTTTTGTTCCATTTTAATAATAAATATAAAAGTTAATAACAAAATTAATAATAATAGAAAGGATGTGAATAAGGAATAAAAGTCATAATGACAATATAACAAAATCCATGACGAAACATTTATTCAACAGTTCATCTGAAACATATCCTTATTTCAAGGATAAATTTTGTTGATGTCCTTATATGGATATATTTTTCCTGTATAAATACATTCTCCATCGAAAATCCTTTCGAAAACATAAATACAGTTTGTGGCTACGATTCTTAATTCTCAAGATATAAACAAAATTAAGGGTATATGAAAGCACACACACACATATATACATATATACATATATACATATATACGTACATTATACATTTCCTTATAAGATATAGTTTTCTTTATGAAATTATATAAACAACCCCGATAGAAACATATTTTATCTCAGAAAAGAAATTCTACGATTTAAATTTCGTTTAATAAAATTTATAAATAAATAAATTATTATATTAACAAATAATTATTATAAAAGATTTGGACAACACACAGGAAATCCTGCAACTTACCTCATTACACATACCTACCTAACTCGCATCGTTTAGAAGATATTTAAACAATTATAAACTTGCTTACATACACTTACCTCAAAAACTCAAATCAGTTCAGCAGGCAAATCTCCGTATATAAACCATTTCAACTTCTAGAAACCTTCATTCTAGACTTATATTTATAATTGTTACTTCCCTTTTTTCATTAACACTAATTCTATGGCTATGACAAAATTTTGATTATTAATATGCATGGAAAACTACCCTAACGATTCAACCAATCACAATCAGAGCCATTTTGTACCTGAAAACATTTAATAAATAATGTATTACAAATGTAAAAAGAGTTATACTGACATATTTTAGATATACTAATTATACGATGTAATCATTATTATTATAAAAATTGTAAAGTATATCTAAAACGATATTGCGATGATTAATATTTATTATAAAAGCTTAAATTCGAGCAAATTGTATGAAAAGGAATTATTATAACGAAGTATAACTCTTTGAAAGTAAAAATAGATCGATCGAATAGTCACAAGTGTGACTCATGGTCAGTTTGTAAGCGAAAATAAGCCAACGTTAAATGTCAAGGCCGCCATAATACTTAGTCACAAGTGTGACTCATGATCAGTTGTAAGCGAAAGTAGGCCAACGTTAAATGTCAAGGGCGCCATAATATTTTAGCACCACGAGTCATCGCTGACTCATAGCTAAGTCGACCAATAGAAAACTATGTCAAGAACAACTAAAAGGTCTTAAACGCGTGAATCATAGCTGACTCATAGTGAAAAGTAGACTAACAATAGGCAAACCGTGCCAAGGCCATTTGGTAATAAACTTTATTCAGACCTGTAGAATCATAACATTGGAATTTAGGTCACCCCTACTTCCATGTTTTGGCAACATATAAAAACCTCGAGCGACAATACCTCGGCGCACTTACGTTTCCCCATCCACGGGCACTTACATTTTTGCACTTGTACTTTCACTCGCACTCGCTAAATATATATATATATATATATATATATATATATATCTATTATTTATAACAGTGAATAAATTCCGATTCAAATACCACAAGTGTGATATTATATTATTCCTTATCCCCAAAATCGAAAACTCTTTCCTGAAAATAGAAGTCACTTCGACATTCCTGTTACCCACTTCCTTCGCAGTATCTAATCCTGAGGTTTTACCCTCTTAACCGCACGGAAAAGAATCCCACAAATAACGTGTGAGTGTAGCAGTCGAGGATCTGTTAATTTCGGCTCCGTCCGATCTATCAGGACTTCCTAGGACGTCACACATGCGTAATCGGTTTTCAGAGAGCCCGAATTTTTATTTTCATGCAGTTAGTGGACATGCAAGAATATAAGCGTTATGTTGAAGAACTTGAATTTAGAAGAAAAAAATTCATTTACACGGTGATTTTCGAATCCCACCGCTGTCACCAGTTTGTTACGTCGGGAATGACGCAACGTTGTTACGTCCGGGCGATATTTGATTCGATTCTATCGAAACAGTATTCACACCGGACTGTATGGGGGAAATTTCGTATGAAAATTTTTATTTTATGAATGACAAGGAACCTCGAGCGGCAAAGGTTCTGAATCAAAATTTTGTAGCGATTTCAATTGAATGACAGAGATCTCGAGCGGCAAAGATTCTGTTTAATTGGGAGACTAATTATCTCGTTGAGTATTTTGTCTATGTAAATTATGCAGGAAGAAACTGTCTTCTTGAGAAAATAATTTCATGCGTCCAATCACTGTTGTCGACGTCTATAATAGTCGGGTCTGGTAATGATTCAAACGTTTGATTTTCTTCTCGTAAGTGGTTTAGAAAAGCAACGAAGGCGTCTACGCACGCGTCGTAATTGTTTATTCCGCGACAAATGGACAACTCAGTCGGGCAGTGCTCGCACTTTCGCGGCACTGGACTATTTCTATAATGGAATGTCTTAGTACCAATTGAAATTGTTGTTCGGGATGAATTCGTTCACAATCTACCTTGCACTGATGGCACAAGAGTCCTGCGTTGTTATAATCACTGGCGATACCGAACAACCCGTAACCGAATTCGGTAATGCAATGACAAAGATTTATGCGATGCGTGTAAATTGCGGCAGGGAAGTTTTCGATTTTCGCGGTCTCGATTTGTCCCTTGCACATTTGCGGTTTTCTAAATTCGAGTGCATGCAGCAATAATATCTGTCCTACCTTTAGTAGTAGTTGTAGAGAATTTCGCTCCTGATTTCCATATATCTCTTCTTCCGCGGATCCGTGGCGAGCATCCGCAGCGGCGGCAATCTCGGGGTACGGAAGGTGATAGGGGTCAGCTTCCACGTTGGAGGCGGCCTCGGTGACCAAAAGCTTCCGGAGAATAATTGTTCGTAGTTTTTGTCGTAGACTGACTCGGCACCAAGCAGGTTTTGCAAATGTCGAGGAAGTCGATTGTTCAATTTATTAAAGAGTTTTTTCAGTGATTGTTTTCGACCTGAACGGTGATGACGTTTCAGTGGCATCGCAAAGAGATCTTACTGTAATAATTCATTATGAATTTTATTTCGTGACTCTAAGCTGTGCTCTTGCACAGAGGAATGCGCTGGGTGACGCAAGCGATAGCGTTATCTGCGGTATGTTATGTCTCACGGGCGACTCTGCAGTGAGCGCCGCAACTCAATGCATCATGAGAACACAATATTCCGTAATTAATTTGCGTTTATTTTTACGCACTATTCACGATTCCGACAAGGTGTTGTGCCTCGCGGGCGACTCTCAGGAGCGCCGCACGTTTGGTGCATGCACGAGTGCACGAAACCTTGATGATTAAAATATAACTTTGTGACGTCAGGAGAGCCAACGGGTAAAATTTTTCCTTCTCCTTTTATCTCACCTGCGCAGAAGCGCCATTATTCTAATCCCCGAAGTTGGCAACTACCGGCTCTCCTGCCGTCGACGTACCACGTGATGCGCATTACCGCCAGCACACATACACCATAGTAAATATAAGTATTATATAGGCAATCTCACAGGTTGCAATTATTAAATAACCGATAATAGTAAGCATTTTTTCCTAAAATATGTAATAAAATTAAATAATATTAATAAATAAGATAATAAGTAGTAATAACAATTACCGCTTTCCTTACTCATAACATAATCACCGCCGCTAAATAATAAGAATACTAATAGGTCACTAGTTAATAATTAATAATGATTTAATGATAATGGTCAGATTAATAATTAGTATGTGAAAGATAACACTTACATTGATAACAAAATCATGTTAACGATAACGATATCAATTTAATTAGTTGTAAAATTGTTAATACTACAATAAGGCTCGCGTTGCCGTTGCGCATCATCTCCGGTCAGCCGCGCGCTGATTGGCCGACCAACGACCATTATAGATACGCGCGTCTAGTCTAGTTATATAGTCTATGACCGCCGCGAGCGCCACGTGCGTTGGCGTACCCACGCCATCCGCCATCTTGCGCCACGTGCGTTGGCGTACCCACGCCATCCGCCATGTTGCGCAACAGCGCCGCCGCAGGCACGCGTTACAACACGCGGCCATGCTCGTTCACTCTTGTACGCGCCGTCGAGTAGTACACATCGTACGAGTGTCAATCTCAATTCCAATTCTAATTTTAAGTCAATTCTACTTCGTCAATTCTAAATTCTAGTTCAGTAAATTAAGTGATCATTTGTATTCTAAATCTTGTATTGCTCTAAATTTAATCAAGTGTTACGCGAGTGTAATTCGATTCCTGAATATTTGAATATAATAAGTACAGTGTATTCGCCACGTGTCATTCATTGCATCATCTTTCCTATCGTCGCGAGAAATCGGAAGTGTTCGCGAGGCTAAAGAGGCAACGGGCATTTATAATTACTCAAACCTTGTTTTACCGAACAATTAGCAATCAAAGCAAGAATTCCGATCGTTTCTGGGGGCAAGGTGTTGTGCGTTATCCGCACTTACCACGAAAGAAACATTGGACTTCGAGCACGCGGTAACTCATGCATTCCAACGCGACGCCGAACCATAATGCGTAATTGGCTCGCAGCCGAATGCAATATCCTCACCTTAATCCCTTAATTAAATATAATATACGCATACGCCTGGAGCCTCTATCGAATGCCTAAGGCACGAAAAAACCGCGCGGGTCGTAATAACACACTTCGGCGACTTGAATACGACTTCCACGTGGCCGCGATTTACGACCATAACGCGATCATCGGCGAAGAAGTGACCTTTGACGGCGAATACGAACTCCTAGTGCACGATCGCCTCTGGAGCGCATTACCAGCACCATCCACACCCGTAGCAGCTTACCAGGGAAGCAGCTTTCGACCGCGTATCTCCCTCGAGGAGTACCTGCGCAGAGTGAACACCGAAAGGTAAGTGAGAATCTTACATTAAGTTTTATTCCCGATTGCTTTCGCGTTTTCTCATCGGGCATACGTTTACAGCAGTAGAATATCGAGTACAAAGAAATTAAATCCGAACGAATATAAGAGTATACGCGCTCAGGATTCCACCGGGTTGCGTCATTCGTTTTGTTCGCGTCGACCGACCGCCGCATAGCTGCATCACTCTACCGGAAGGGTTTTACGACCGACCCTTTTTTTTGTCTCCCTTGCCACTTTCCCTTAAGGCATGCAGGGTTTCGAGCCGCTCTACCGTTGCTTGTAGAAATATTCTAGCTTCGAAATACTATTTTAACATGAAATTCCTCGAGAGCGTTTTCAATAATTTACCGCTGAGATTATCGGAGCAGTCCCCGCGGTTTTGACGTAACACCCGAGATGGCGAGAGAGAACGTGAACCAAAAGTTCGCCAGAATGCTTCGCCGAAAAGTCTCTCGCAACGACGACACGTAACATTATTACGAGATGAGTGAAATGACAAGTCTACATTACGACACGAGCTGAACTAACAAATACGACAAGAGCAAAGAGAACGATAACAGCACTGAATTGACGACAAGAACACGGTATTCTTTCTATGAGCAAGGATTATGGTCGACTGACTGAGAATTTTGGTAACTATAGCTTTTCGAGAAGCTTGCAAGATCATCCGATCGATTTCGTCCTATCAGTGATTGACGAATCATGTGATTTTCGGCCAATTGATAACTTACATTTTCTTTCGTCGATTGCAAAACAACGCCGCTCGAAGGGTGGCTGATAAGCATAATTATTTCCGCGAGGTAGGTATCGACGGGCTATCTGACGCCATCGATCGGATGATTTAGGATAATCGATCGCTGCAGATCGTCACGCGACGTTCGAGAATATATATGTATATATGTATATGTAGTGTGTATATATATATGTGTGTGTATCATTGAATTATGACGTGTTATTCTAAACACGTTATTTACGATAAATATCATCACATGCCTCTATAGTCGAAAGGATAAGATGCCTGCCCGGTAAGCAGGAGATCCAAGTTCGATTCTTGGCTGAGGTGATTTTCGCAAAATAGTTGCGGATTTTTGCGACTGATTCGTGGTCGGGTCCCGTCGTGGCACACGCCCTCCCTTCTTATCCTCTTTTGGTAAAACTAAGATTACCAAGTATAATTATAAAAATAATAAAATGGTTCGATCGTCACGCGCGCTTCGCATGTTTCATGTCGCGCATTTAAGCGCGATTTACTTATAGCAATTTCGAATAGCCAAAAATATTTGACTAATTTTAGTGGTTTAATAAATTCACTATTATTTCATTACTATTATTTCATACTCTTATTATTATTCAAACTATTGTTTAATACCATTATTCAAACTATTGTATAATGTTATTATTATTGTTATTATAAAGTTCATATTTCAATATTCAATATATTGTAATGACGAATAGCGTGTATACGTAAGGATTTATAATTATTTCTCAAAAATGATATCTCGGAAAATAAGTTTATCATGTATGGTTAAATTAATATAAAATTATTTAATTTAGTCAAAAAAAAAATTCAAAATTAAAAGGATAGATATAAAATAGTGAGGGACATTTAAAAAAGAAGTTAAAGTTTTTTTTATTTCCTTTATAGAGTACTCTAGAATCGATTCAATTCTTTTGTGTTTTTTTTTCTATTTGTATATTTTCTATCTATATGTTTTGGCGATATTTGTCTCGAAAGAAAAAAACCGATTTTCTTTTAAGGAAAGTTTCACTCCCTTAATGTACAGCTCTGCACTTATAAGAAAAATACGTGTCTCTTATTTTTGTCTATATTTTAACATATTCGAAGCTCATTAAAATCGGGAGAGGGGGGGTGCACTTCCGTGCATTCTTTTACTAGACATTTTACTACACATTGGCTTTTTTCAAATCCAATAATTGAAAGATTTTGAAAGGGTTTTCTGCTTTGAAAGATTTCTTTATGTTACTCGGAGAAAAATGTTCAACCGCTTTGCTAAAATATTTTTCAGAAAATGAAAAACTAAATATTATTCAGTCTTTTTTTACAATATTTTGAATGTATTTTATGAAACTGTACTGAAAAAGAAAATATTCTATGAGCTGAAATTTGAGATACTTTTTAATTTGAAGATCAAACTCCCAGAAAAAAATAATCAACAAATTTATAAGTTTTATGGCTTTAAATGTTTTAAAATAATTGTCGAGATCTGAGCAAACTTTTATTAAAAATCAATTACGAGGGACGTTCGATAAGTCAGGTAAAAAAGTAATAAAATCACCTATTTTCCGGAAAATTCTTTTTCACTTTTGACGTAGTATCCTTGAAGCTCTACACACTTAGTCTAGCGGTTCCAATTTTCTGATCTCTTCGGAAAAATAAGAAGTTTCGAGGTTTTTGAAATATGCATCCATAGCAGCGATGATCTCCTCAGCGGACGAAAATTTTTTTCCCCCGAGATCTTGAAGTTTGGAAATAAAAAGAAGGGGCCAAATCAGGAGAATAAGGGGGATGGAGCAACAATTTGAATCTTAATTCATGCAATTTTGCCATTGCGACTGTAAAGGTGTGAGCCGGAGCATTGTCATGGTAAAAGATGACTTTTTTGCGCACCAATCTCAGCCGTTTCGTTTGCAGCTCTTCGTACAAACGATTCAGAAATGTAGAATAATATGGTCCTGTGACTGTTTGACGTTTTGTAAGTAGTCATGAAATGATTCCTTGGAAATCCCAAAAAACAGTAGCCATTATCTTTCCGGCCGACAAAATAGTCTTCGCCTTCTTCGGCGCACATTCACCAGGCGCTGTCCACTGCTTCGATTGCTGTTTTGACTTGAGTGTATAGTGATGAATCCAAATCTTGTCTACGGTCACGAATCAAAAGTTTTGTGGATTGCGCTTAAGCATCGACAAACACTGCTGCGAAATGTCTTTTCGCATGCGTTTTTGATCGATGGTCAGCAATCGCGGCACCCATCGTGCACAAAGCTTTTTCATTTCTAATTCTTTGTGCAGGATATTATGCACCCTATTGAGATGCCTACAATCTCAGTTATGTCACGCACCTTCATTCGGCGATTTTCCATGACGATACGATGGATTTTTTCAATCATTTCTAACGTAGTGACTTCAACTGGGCGTCCGGAGCGCACTTCATCTTTGATGTCCGGCTTCTTTTGAATTCATTAAAATAAACGGTGGTGTAGAGTCCCCGTGAACTTCGTCCAATTCGGCTTTAATCTGCACAGCCGTCCACTTCTTTAAATAAAAGTGTTTAATCACTTCACGGAATTCGTCTTTCTTCATTTTTATGACAACTGCCATGCTCATTTCCAACGTCTGCCACATGTAAACTAAGCATCGCTTTTGGCTGAAACTTGGTATGAGGCAGTTTGAATAGTGTTACTTCCTGACCATACTACACAATTCATTGTGGCGCTATCTCACAAAAATTTACCTGACTTATCAAACGACTAACGTAATATAAAAATGTTTTAAAGTATATTGAAAACATTTCGATTTTTCTGAAGATTACATTTCATCGAAAATGAAAATTTTTTTTTAAAAACGATGCTTAATTTTAATGAACTTTGTGAAGTATTGATTAAATTATTTCTTGATCGCCTAAACAAAACCTGAAACTTTTTTTAAATTGATGCTTATCTTGATCTCAGTGACAACCTCCTTGGACGTTGTTAATGCGATCACTTACTTTTGATGTAAAGGTTCTACCCGTATTTTGGTTTTTTGATACTTCATGACACATCTTTCCCTCTGTATTATACATTCTCACTGACTGTCAAAATTATCAGGGAATGAACAAAGTCCATATCCTACCCTTCTTCTATTTCTATGTGGCTTTTCTATTCTATTCAGATTTCTAACTATGAAAAAATTTATAAAATCCGGTATTTTATTGATGGCCAGATGGCCAATAAGTAGACTTACTCGTTGATAAGGCTAGACAGTCAAATTCTCTAATGGCTCTTAAGAATTCTTTTCCTTTCGTGGTGATCAATTTGAAACCCCCAGAATGTGCTTTGCATTGAAATCACATCCAATGATATAAGTCTCCGTGTTTGTTCTCTAAGGAAGTTTAAGTATTGTTAATTTTTTATTGAATAACGAGGGAGATAATAAACAGTACTTAATGTGATTTTGAATTTTTTAAGTTTTATTCAAATTGAGGTAGCTTGTATGTACTCTGTTTCATACCTGACTTCTTCATAATGATGGATATTATAATTATGGCACTGTGTTAGCAGAATGGATAGTATGGTAAACTTTATAGCTTCTAAATTTAATGTGATATGATTGTTTGGTTAGATGCATTTTTTTATCCACTCCATTATAATCATTTTTGTGCTTTGTGAGAGCTCCTTTGGTGCTTTGCTCTATGTTAGTGAGACTTTCATCCAGTTTATTCATTTTGCCCAGGATCATCTGCAACATTTGTTCTATTGTGTTGTGTGTTGTTCAATTTTTTTGTATGTTTAATGCGTGGTTTATTGTACAGTTACAACTTGACTATAGCTCTTATACTTCTTAGATTTTGTTCCTTAGGATTATTCTGATTATTTATGTTTTAATTTTGCTTTATTGGTTATGTAGGCAAATTAGTTCCTTTCATCTTCTGCAATTTTGATCTCTGCAGTTTTTTGGCAACTTCACATTTTCTAATAGTTGGTTGGATGATTTTTGCCACAATGTATACATTTAGGTTCTATACTCTTTGATTTGGTGCAAGCTGAAGTTAGATATTTGCCAGCACATTTGACTCACCGAAGGTCCCTAGCGTAGTAACCTTGGCTACGATCATAAACTTGGCTTCTCTTGTATTGTGGGATTAGTTTTAATTTTTTAATTGATAAGATTTCTACTTTGATGCCCAGGATGTCTGTTATTTCATATATTTTATCAATGTTTTAATCATGTTTGAATATCAAACATATTGAATGGTTATTTAGTTTTCCATTTAATAGTTTTTTGGTAGCTTGTAAAATTTTTAATCCTCTACGGTATAACTCTTCTCCTATGTTTTCTCTGAAGCACAGGAGTGGTTCGATCCATTTACAATCACTCATATCGGCCGACATAGCTTATACTATACTACTTCATTGTAGTGTCATTGGATATTTTCAATCCTTTCTAGCTATTTAACTAGAGTGCAATGTGGTCCGTTTTTAACATTGATTGTGATGATAACTTTATCATTGTTTTGTTGACTGTGATGACAACTTTATTATTATCTCATTCTTGAAAAACTTTAATTTTGAAAACCTCCATATGTCTGCTAAGTATCCCATAAAAGTCATTATAGTGTTACGCCCGCGATATTATTTTCCAAACTCGCACACTCTCTCATGTTTTCGCACACTCGCGCAATTCACAAGGAAGCGTAAAATAGTTTACACTCTTTTATGAAACACAAGAACTTTATGTAAACTGGAACAACTAAAATACAACGGATACACATCCGTTTGCTACAAAACACCTCGTGAACACCTCTCTAAACAATAAAACTGTTGCCGGAGAGCGCTTCGCTTCTTCTCCAAAGAATGGCTCGATTCTGCTTGGCTGCAGAAGATTCGCGCAGACATAACACTGCCCTCCCTCTTCTGGATTGTCATCCCGATAATCCTTGTTCAACGATTCCTTTTCATAATTGTAATTACACTACAACAGGTTTCCATGACGTTCATCTGCTCTATCCTAAGATGCTGCTGCAGGTTACCAAGTTCCATCCTTCTGGTTCCAAAACACAGGAAATTCCCAACTGACGACCTTTAGGAAGATGATCAGTCTTTCCATCGTCCAGGGTTTCTTCCTAAAATTCCGGTCTCTTTTTTCGAGTGGCACGTCCCGTGGTGGGTGGCGGAACGCACATTTATGTACGTCTGAGTGAAACTGGAGTTATCCGTGTTCACATCGGGCCGAATGTTGTAACTTCCCAAAATTTGAAACCTTAGGAAGAGGGCGAGATCCCTGAGCGGCTAGAGATCTCTTTTATAATTTTTCCTAAGAAAGGTTCTTAAGAACGTTCGCGATTTAAGTGCAGATAGTATAAAAAGAAGCTCAATTTCCTTGAGAAAATTATGTCATGTGAACCAACGCTTGATTCTATATCTAAACTCGCTGGTAATGAGAGACCTTCAAATTCTCTCCCTTCTTCGCGTAAAAATGCGTTAAAAGCGACAAAACCGTCGGAACATCCGCTGCACTCATGAATTTCGCGGTGAATACTCAATGTAACGTGACAATTTTCACACTCTCGCGGCGCGGAATTATTGCCGATGCTCATATAATGACGTAGGACTAATTTAAATTTTTCTTCGGGAAACAAGCGATTGCATTCCACTTTGCATGTCAGACAAAGAAGACTTGCTTCGTTAATATCAGTGGCGTATCCCATTAAGCCATAACCGAATTCTGTCACGCATTTACATAATCCAACACGATTTAAATAGATCGTACCCGGAGAGGTCTCGGGACGACGTGACCTCACTTGTTCCTTGCACATAGGCGATTTATCTGAGCGTGCTAATAAATAAAGTCTTTCCTACCTTTAGTAGTACTTGTACAGGATCTCAGCTCTGGTCCGATGATAAACAGGCTTCCTGGGATCGGTGTCCGAAATATCCAGTGGCGGCAATCTCGGAATACGGAACTCAATTGGTCGTAACCTCCATGGAGTAGGCGGTCTGGGTGACCACGCACTTCCTTTGAAATAGTTTTCGTATGCTTTGTCATAGACACTTTCGACACCGAGTAAGTCTCGCAAATGTCTTGGTAATTGTTCGTTCAGTTTTTCAAAGAGTGCTTTTAAGTTTTGGAATTGTCCGGCTCTATGCCTTCGCTTCGGCATCGCAGAAAGATTCTTTCCTGAGAGACATGATAATGATTTTATTTTCACTCGTGGCTCTATATGTGATACAACACATTGCAATGGAATGCGGTGGCGCATTCAAGATAAGATACGTTGCTACAGATATTGCGTCTCGCGGGCGCTTTGGTGGGCGCCGGACGATCAGAGGCCCGTACACCAAGAACGCAAGATCTGTTTTAATTGCGATTATTATTTTTGCATTAACACACGACCAAGAGATGTTGTACCTCGCGGGCGCTTTGGTGGGCGTCGGACGATCAGAGGCCCGTACACCAAGATACAAAATCTCTACATTTGAAGTTAAATGCAAGGAGATATTGAAATATCATAAACGAACAACAGTTCGGTTTAGTTCCGACGTCGAGGGGCCGACCCGTCAAGCGGGTAACGGTGCCTACCAGTGGATCAATAAAACGAACTGATTAATTAGCAAAAATACTTTGATTCTAATTCGCGTTAAAGAATCTTTAACCTCGCGAACTCAGTCGATTTCGTTTCGCAAGGATGGGTAGGGAAGGTTCGCTTACTAACACAGACACTTCCACTTTTCACTTTAACTTTAATAAAGTAATAGAACTGTATGAATATAATTATACAAGGAAAATCCTCATTTGCTCGATACAATAGAGTATATGCTATTAATGTTACTTTATTTTAAGTGAGTAATTATAATAGGTAGTGTAATAATAGTAGTATATGAATAATGATTGTAGCTATACTTTTCTAAAATTTATAATTGATTAATGATATCGTGGTAATTGACAAGGAATCTTAACTCAAGATGCAATTTATAAAGAAAAATAATCCTTACTTTTGGATTTAAAGAACAAAATAATCGTCGTAGTATTATTTGAAGAATTAAGAACAAACGCACGTACTGCGGATTTTACGTCTCGCGCACTTAACCTAAGTTAGGATGCGGAGTTCCCGAGGCTGGATTGAGTCCACCCTGAGACGCGAAGTGAAGTCCTAAGATCCTCACCGAGAACTGATCTGTACTAGTCGTGCACTGAGCTCCTTTGATTCGGCGGCTCGGCGTGCGGCGACGGTTTGGTGGGGCTGTTGCGCTTGCGCAGCAGCGCGTGGAAGTGGGGGCCATGCTGCCGTAGTAGGGCCTCCTGTAGTATCTTGGAAGGGGAACTTATAGTCCTTCTGGAGGGGAATCTTGCGCTCTTCTAATATACGGCGCATCTTATAATTAATATTTATTTAGCTGAAATATAGAAATTAACAATAGAGATAAATATATTATAATACCTATTACATGTGTTTTATTATTAAAGTGAAAATTTAGGCGCGATTTACACGCTCGACGTGACACGAGACTTGTCAGCTCTCCCCTTGGAGAAAAATCTTGCGAGCTTTGTAACGTCAGGAGAGCCAACGTAAACTTTTTCCTTCCCCTTTTATCCCATCTGCGCAGAAGCGCCACTATTCAAGCCGCCAAAGTTGGCAACAACCGGCTATCCTGCCGTAGACATATCACGCGTTGCGCCTTACCACCAGTGAAAATACACTATAATGAATATAAGTAATAAAATTAAATAATAATAATAAATAAAATCATGCTAACAATGAATCTAATTAGTTGTAAAATTGTTAATACTACAACAAGGCTCGCGTTGCTGTTGCGCATCATCTCCGGTCAGCCGCGCGCTGATTGGCCGACCAACGACCATTATAGATATGCGCGTCTAGTCTAGTTCTATAGTCTATGACCGCCGCGAGCGCCACGTGCGTTGGCGTACCCACGCCGCCCGCCATCTTGCGCCACGTGCTTCGGCGTACCCACGCCATCCGCCATGTTGCGCAACAGCGCCGCCGCAGGCACGCGTTACAACGCGCGGCCATGCTCGGGCACTCTTGTACGCGCCGTCGAGTAGTACACATCGTGCGAGTGTCAATCCAATCTCAATTCCAATTCTAATTTTAAGTTAATTCTACTTCGTCTCAATTCTAGTGTGACGTCCTAGGAAGTCCTGATAGATCGGACGGAGCCGAAATTAACAGATCCTCGACTGCTACACTCACACGTTATTTGTGGGATTCTTTTCCGTGCGGTTAAGAGGGTAAAACCTCAGGATTAGATACTGCGAAGGAAGTGGGTAACAGGAATGTCGAAGTGACTTCTATTTTCAGGAAAGAGTTTTCGATTTTGGGGATAAGGAATAATATAATATCACACTTGTGGTATTTGTATCGGAATTTATTCACTGTTATAAATAATAGATATATAAATATATATATATATATATATATATATATATATACATATATATATATTTAGCGAGTGCGAGTGAAAGTACAAGTGCAAAAATGTAAGTGCCCGTGGATGGGGAAACGTAAGTGCGCCGAGGTATTGTCGCTCGAGGTTTTTATATGTTGCCAAAACATGGAAGTAGGGGTGACCTAAATTCCAATGTTATGATTCTACAGGTCTGAATAAAGTTTATTACCAAATGGCCTTGGCACGGTTTGCCTATTGTTAGTCTACTTTTCACTATGAGTCAGCTATGATTCACGCGTTTAAGACCTTTTTAGTTGTTCTTGACATAGTTTTCTATTGGTCGACTTAGCTATGAGTCAGCGATGACTCGTGGTACTAAAATATTATGGCGCCCTTGACATTTAACGTTGGCCTACTTTCGCTTACAACTGATCATGAGTCACATTTGTGATTAAGTATTATGGCGGCCTTGACATTTAACGTTGGCTTATTTTCGCTTACAAACTGACCATGAGTCACACTTGTGACTATTCAATCGATCTATTTTTACTTTCAAAGAGTTATACTTCGTTATAATAATTCCTTTTCATACAATTTGCTCGAATTTAAGCTTTTATAATAAATATTAATCATCGCAATATCGTTTTAGATATACTTTACAATTTTTATAATAATAATGATTACATCGTATAATTAGTATATCTAAAATATGTCAGTATAACTCTTTTTACATTTGTAATACATTATTTATTAAATGTTTTCAGGTACAAAATGGCTCTGATTGTGATTGGTTGAATCGTTAGGGTAGTTTTCCATGCATATTAATAATCAAAATTTTGTCATAGCCATAGAATTAGTGTTAATGAAAAAAGGGAAGTAACAATTATAAATATAAGTCTAGAATGAAGGTTTCTAGAAGTTGAAATGGTTTATATACGGAGATTTGCCTGCTGAACTGATTTGAGTTTTTGAGGTAAGTGTATGTAAGCAAGTTTATAATTGTTTAAATATCTTCTAAACGATGCGAGTTAGGTAGGTATGTGTAATGAGGTAAGTTGCAGGATTTCCTGTGTGTTGTCCAAATCTTTTATAATAATTATTTGTTAATATAATAATTTATTTATTTATAAATTTTATTAAACGAAATTTAAATCGTAGAATTTCTTTTCTGAGATAAAATATGTTTCTATCGGGGTTGTTTATATAATTTCATAAAGAAAACTATATCTTATAAGGAAATGTATAATGTACGTATATATGTATATATGTATATATGTATATATGTGTGTGTGCTTTCATATACCCTTAATTTTGTTTATATCTTGAGAATTAAGAATCGTAGCCACAAACTGTATTTATGTTTTCGAAAGGATTTTCGATGGAGAATGTATTTATACAGGAAAAATATATCCATATAAGGACATCAACAAAATTTATCCTTGAAATAAGGATATGTTTCAGATGAACTGTTGAATAAATGTTTCGTCATGGATTTTGTTATATTGTCATTATGACTTTTATTCCTTATTCACATCCTTTCTATTATTATTAATTTTGTTATTAACTTTTATATTTATTATTAAAATGGAACAAAAGTGAAAGGTTTGATATACAAAGATTTCTTAGTTTCTGAAGTTATATTTGACGATATAAAGAAATTGGTTGGTATTTTGTTATTTATATAATTATATGATTTTGTTTATTAATTGTTAATAAAAATATTACAATGTACCGATAATTGTTTTGTTATAGTTTTCGTGCATTACGTGGGCGAGGTTATACTTCCTACATTTGTTTTTTATTCATTATTTACTATTTTATATTAATTTGTTAAGATTTTGTTGTTAATGTTGAAATGCTTAGATAAGGATGCGATATTAAGCTCTATTTTCTTTGTTACTTTACCGAACAGTCTGGGGAAGTGATTTTGGTATGTTCTGTTTTTTGTTAGTGAGGTTCTAGGGAAAATTTACTAGGAGCATTAAGGCTGTAGTAGCGCCATAAGGTTGTGGTAAGAAGCGGCCATTTTGTATAAATCTTTAAATAATTTTAAGCGGTATATTCTTTTATTATGTGTATACCAAAGGCTTGACGGTGCTGTCTCCTAACACAGTCAGTCATAAATAATTAAAAAATTTAAAAAGAAAAAATTTACATTAGACATGACTAGAGGTATTCTCGGCGCTGGGACGTGACACTAGTTAAGTAAATTAAGTGATCATTTGTATTCTAAATCTTGTATTGCTCTAAATTTAATCAAGTGTTATACGAGTGTAATTCGATTCCTGAATATTTGAATATAGTAAGTACAGTGTATTCGCCACGTGTCATTCATTGCATCATCCTTCCTATCGTCGTGAGAAATCGGAAGTGTTCGCGAGGCTAAAGAGGCAACGGGCATTTATAATTACTTAAACCTTGTTTTACCGAACAATTAGCAGTCAAAGCAAGAATTCCGATCGTTTCTGAGGGCAAGGTGTTGTGCGTTATCCGCACTTACCACTGTTACGTCAAAACCGCGGGGACTGCTCCGATAATCTCAGCGGTAAATTATTGAAAACGCTCTCGAGGAATTTCATGTTAAAATAGTATTTCGAAGCTAGAATATTTCTACAAGCAACGGTAGAGCGGCTCGAAACCCTGCATGCCTTAAGGGAAAGTGGCAAGGGAGACAAAAAAAAGGGTCGGTCGTAAAACCCTTCCGGTAGAGTGATGCAGCTATGCGGCGGTCGGTCGACGCGAACAAAACGAATGACGCAACCCGGAGGAATCCTGAGCGCGTATACTCTTATATTCGTTCGGATTTAATTTCTTTGTACTCGATATTCTACTGCTGTAAACGTATGCCCGATGAGAAAACGCGAAAGCAATTGGGAATAAAACTTAATGTAAGATTCTCACTTACCTTTCGGTGTTTACTCTGCGCAGGTACTCCTCGAGGGAGATACGCGGTCGAAAGCTGCTTCCCTGGTAAGCTGCTACGGGTGTGGATGGTGCTGGTAATGGGCTCCAGAGGCGATCGTGCACTAGGAGTTCGTACTCGCAGTCAAAGGTCACTTCTTCGCCGATAATCGCGTTATGGTCGTAAATCGCGGCCACGTGGAGGTCGTATTCAAGTCGCCGAAGTGTGTTATTACGACCAGGGCGGTTTTTTCGTGCCTTAGGCATTCGGTAGAGGCTCCAGGCGTATGCGTATATTATATTTAATTAAGGGATTAAGGTGAGGATATTGCATTCGGCTGCGAGCCAATTACGCATTATGGTTCGGCGTCGCGTTGGAATGCATGAGTTACCGCGTGCTCGAAGTCCAATGTTTCCTTCGTGGTAAGTGCGGATAACGCACAACACCTTGCCCCCAGAAACGATCGGAATTCTTGCTTTGACTGCTAATTGTTCGGTAAAACAAGGTTTGAATAATTACAGATGCCCGTTGCCTCTTTAGCCTCGCGAACACTTCCGATTTCTCGCGACGATAGGAAGGATGATGCAATGAATGACACGTGGCGAATACACTGTACTTACTATATTCAAATATTCAGGAATCGAATTACACTCGCGTAACACTTGATTAAATTTAGAGCAATACAAGATTTAGAATACAAATGATCACTTAATTTACTTAACTAGAATTGAGACGAAGTAGAATTAACTTAAAATTAGAATTGGAATTGAGATTGACACTCGCACGATGTGTACTACTCGACGGCGCGTACAAGAGTGAACGAGCATGGCCGCGTGTTGTAACGCGTGCCTGCGGCGGCGCTGTTGCGCAACATGGCGGATGGCGTGGGTACGCCAACGCACGTGGCGCAAGATGGCGGATGGCGTGGGTACGCCGAAGCACGTGGCGCAAGATGGCGGGCGGCGTGGGTACGCCAACGCACGTGGCGCTCGCGGCGGTCATAGACTATAGAACTAGACTAGACGCGCGTATCTTTAATGGTCGTTGGTCGGCCAATCAGCGCGCGGCTGACCGGAGATGATGCGCAACGGCAACGCGAGCCTTATTGTAGTATTAACAATTTTACAACTAATTAAATTGATATCGTTATCGTTAACATGATTTTGTTATCAATGTAAGTGTTATCTTTCACATACTAATTATTAATCTGACCATTATCATTAAATTATTATTAATTATTAACTAGTAACCTATTAGTATTATTATTATTTAGCGGCGGTGATTATGTTATGAGTAAGGGAAGCGGTAATTGTTATTACTACTTATTATCTTATTTATTATTATTATTTAATTTTATTACTTGTTTTAGAAAAAATGCTTACTATTATCGGTTATTTAATAATTGCAACCTGTGAGATTGCCTATATAATACTTATATTTACTATGGTATATGTGTGCTGGCGGTAATGCGCATCACGTGGTGCATCGACGGCAGGAGAGCCGGTAGTTGCCAACTTCGGGGATTAGAATAATGGCGCTTCTGCGCAGGTGAGATAAAAAGGAGAAGAAAAAAATTTTACCCGTTGGCTCTCCTGACGTCACACGGGATTCGAACTCGACAAGAATATTTATTGCGAGCATTCTCAAAGAACGAATTCTCAGTAACAAGTGCGCGTATCTCAACTTGACGAAACAGTACGTAGTCATTCGTTAAGTTCGATCAAGATGCAAGAGCTTGCGATCATTCTCTCAACACGCTGCGGACATTCTCTCATCACGTGATCACGCAATTCGTACGAATCATTCAAACCAGTGCGTGCAATCTATCTAGCGAACATATAGTCTATTTTCTCAACATGTACGTTACCGTCGAGCTCTACAATCTGTACATTTCACTGTAAAAGTTGACTCATTAAATTAGTATAATCTGTCTCAAGAAGTCTCGTCATTCTATCACCCATCGGATCCTCAGTCATTCCAGCGAACGGCGTCTCAATTCCGCACAATGGCAAAGTACGTATTGAATACTTTGAACAATTAAAAACAGATTATGATTAAAAAATTGCATTTACAAAATATCGTTTATTCAACTTTGGAGAGCAGCTGCAATTGATTAGTATTTCATTGGTCAAAATATATTTGTGTCCTATAATGTCTTATTATTGCAACATTATAAGGGAATTTGCTGACGCATAGTTTAGTATGTTATTGATAAGAATAATATATTAATGAGACGCAACTGTACTTTGCACATAGTTTCTATAACAGTCAAAGTCAACGCTACGTGCGAAATAGATTCAATGTATATGCAATAACACATACATCGAAAAGTTTGACATTTTCTTTATTATTTATTAACATGAAAGTATTGTGAACAAATTGTAGTGTATTACTATACAATCGTTAGTTCATATTAACTATATTAACTAAATATATTTTTCACTATAAATAATAGTTTACTGCATTTATTCAATAATTTCTCTTTTTTGTTTTGTTCTTTTCCTTTCAATATTGCGAATATAAAATAAAACATTCCAATTAATTTTAAATGACATAAGGTTTCTCCATTTTTATAGAAAAAGATTTAAAAAAGCTAGGTTATTCTTTTACGCACATTTATTATTTGTAATCTTATTAAAGCAACAATTTTAATCTAAAGTTTGGTTTCTATATTACAATATATGGGAGTAATAAGTAAAAAAACTGATGAAATATCTCGAAACTTTGACAACTTGTTCATACTGTGTTGAAATTCTATAATTTTTATATATGTCTTTGAAACATCTTTTTCTTTATCTTGTTTTCAAGATATTTTATCGGTTGAGGATTTTTTACTCTGTAGAATATTAACAATTTATTTTATTTATATTTTAGAGTATAAATAACATACATAATTTTAATTTAATGAGCTATAATATAATTAAGATGTAATAATTTTGTAATCGTCTTTGCAATTAATGAAGTATATTAATATTTACGGTTTATACTGATTGTGTGACGTCAGGAGAGCCAACGGGTAAAATTTTTCCTTCTCCTTTTTATCTCACCTGCGCAGAAGCGCCATTATTCTAATCCCCGAAGTTGGCAACTACCGGCTCTCCTGCCGTCGACGCACCACGTGATGCGCATTACCGCCAGCACACATATACCATAGTAAATGTAAGTATTATATAGGCAATCTCACAGGTTGCAATTCTTAAATAATCGATAATAGTAAGCATTTTTTCTAAAACAAGTAATAAAATTAAATAATAATAATAAATAAGATAATAAGTAGTAATAACAATTACCGCTTCCCTTACTCATAACATAATCACCGCCGCTAAATAATAATAATACTAATAGGTTACTAGTTAATAATTAATAATAATTTAATGATAATGGTCAGATTAATAATTAGTAGTATGTGAAAGATAACACTTACATTGATAACAAAATCATGTTAACGATAACGATATCAATTTAATTAGTTGTAAAATTGTTAATACTACAATAAGGCTCGCGTTGCCGTTGCGCATCATCTCCGGTCAGCCGCGCGCTGATTGGCCGACCAACGACCATTATAGATACGCGCGTCTAGTCTAGTTCTATAGTCTATGACCGCCGCGAGCGCCACGTGCGTTGGCGTACCCACGCCGCCCGCCATCTTGCGCCACGTGCTTCGGCGTACCCACGCCATCCGCCATCTTGCGCCACGTGCGTTGGCGTACCCACGACATCCGCCATGTTGCGCAACAGCGCCGCCGCAGGCACGCGTTACAACACGCGGCCATGCTCGTTCACTCTTGTACGCGCCGTCGAGTAGTACACATCGTGCGAGTGTCAATCTCAATTCCAATTCTAATTTTAAGTCAATTCTACTTCGTCAATTCTAAATTCTAGTTCAGTAAATTAAGTGATCATTTGTATTCTAAATCTTGTATTGCTCTAAATTTAATCAAGTGTTACGCGAGTGTAATTCGATTCCTGAATATTTGAATATAATAAGTACAGTGTATTCGCCACGTGTCATTCATTGCATCATCCTTCCTATCGTCGCGAGAAATCGGAAGTGTTCGCGAGGCTAAAGAGGCAACGGGCATTTATAATTACTCAAACCTTGTTTTACCGAACAATTAGCAATCAAAGCAAGAATTCCGATCGTTTCTGGGGGCAAGGTGTTGTGCGTTATCCGCACTTACCACGAAGGAAACATTGGACTTCGAGCACGCGGTAACTCATGCATTCCAACGCGACGCCGAACCATAACGCGTAATTGGCTCGCAGCCGAATGCAATATCCTCACCTTAATCCCTTAATTAAATATAATATACGCATACGCCTGGAGCCTCTATCGAATGCCTAAGGCACGAAAAAACCGCGCGGGTCGTAATAACACATTTCGGCGACTTGAATACGACCTCCACGTGGCCGCGATTTACGACCATAACGCGATCATCGGCGAAGAAGTGACCTTTGACGGCGAGTACGAACTCCTAGTGCACGATCGCCTCTGGAGCGCATTACCAGCACCATCCACACCCGTAGCAGCTTACCAGGGAAGCAGCTTTCGACCGCGTATCTCCCTCGAGGAGTACCTGCGCAGAGTAAACACCGAAAGGTAAGTGAGAATCTTACATTAAGTTTTATTCCCGATTGCTTTCGCGTTTTCTCATCGGGCATACGTTTACAGCAGTAGAATATCGAGTACAAAGAAATTATATCCGAACGAATATAAGAGTATTCGCGCTCAGGATTCCTTCGGGTTGCGTCATTCGTTTTGTTCGCGTCGACCGACCGCCGCATAGCTGCATCACTCTACCGGAAGGATTTTACGACCGACCCTTTTTTTTTGCCTCCCTTGCCACTTTCCCTTAAGGCATGCAGGGTTTCGAGCCGCTCTACCGTTGCTTGTAGAAATATTCTAGCTTCGAAATACTATTTTAACATGAAATTCCTCGAGAGAGTTTTCAATAATTTACCGCTGAGATTATCGGAGCAGTCCCCGCGGTTTTGACGTAACAATTGCAAATATGGTAATCGTGAAAGAAATGCGTTATGCAGAGAGACTTTTTGCATCATACACAATTACAGAGTAATTGTACTCTACCACTAGTATCGGCCTATCAGGCGACACGGTAGTGTTCTCGGATATCAAGTCAACCGAGAACACTATCATATGACTTTACGCGAGTCGGCGAGATTCGATAATCCAAATTATCGAATCTCAATAACGGCTAAACCAATCAAATTCTAAGTAAGCTTGATTGATAGCTTGAGTTCGATTTGAAAATAATAAAAATATTTTTATTTTCCTGCTACATGCCTTATGAGCGGAGATATTGCTACGCAAAGTTCGATTCGGAAATTTTTACTTTAAGAAACGTCGTTGTTGTCATTATTATTATCGTCATCGCCTTTGTACGACTGCAACATCTGTCACGAGATGTCATTATTAATCTTGTAATGGAGCGCATCCCTCCGCTCCGTTCCTTCTCCAATTTTTCCCCGACCGACCATCCGTCGGGGACCGCCGACCAATAGGCGGAGTGCGGCAGTGGCCGGAAAAGGCGTTTACGCTTCTTTTTAATCTCAATCATTTCGCGAACTCCGAAGCGTCGGAGAATATAGTGAAAGAATGCCGCGAAAACACGAATGTTTTCTCGGTATTCCCCCCGCACCGCATCACGCGCCATACCAGCAAGCACTAATGCGTCCCGCGCCGCACCTCGCCATGCAAGCGTCCCGCATCGCGCTACGACCGCGTCTACCCCTAAGCGCGTAACCCCGCGCCGCGCCGTTACCTCACCACCGAATTTCTCTCCCTACTCTTCCACATCCCCGCTTCGATTCCTTATCATCCCAAAAAATTATATCCGATCCTTTTTCTCTGCTCTTGGAGAGGGTTGCTACTCCCCAGATCGACCAATCCGACTGATCCGACCGAAAAATACCGAGGTCAATCTCAGGTATAAAAAGGCATCGCTCTCCACAGAAAATTATCCTATTCCGCGCTCGCCTTCTGAGAGCACGTCTCGAAAAAAGCGAGTATCCGAACCGATTCTGGTAGCAAGCCTGAGATCTCTTAGGGTCCTCCCCAACGCCAAATTCGCTTGGCTTGGCCGAAAACCGTCTCCAAACCTCTCACAGCAAGCCGAGAACTGCTGGGGTCTTCTCAGCGCATCGAGTCCGCTCGATCCGACTCTGCCGTCTCCGAATTCCGCCGCCGTATATCGGGGTACCCCCCGATATAACCGTCCGACCGATTCCGAGCACCGGTCGGCTGAACATACTTGGCAAAGATACCAACGCCTTCCGCCATAGCTGGGACTCTCCCCGTCAGCCGAGTACACTCGGCAGAGAACGGACATCCCCGTTCTCCCAAGCGGTAAAAATCCTCTCGCGAAAAATTCCACCCTTGCGACAAAGACAACGCCTGCGCTCCTAACACGCATACGCGATTTAAATCACCCGAAAATTAAAGGTCCGCGACAACACGTGAGACACCGCCGCCCATCGCGCGCCCCGCATCACCGAGTTACGTGCAGCGATATTAGCGCCGACCACCGGAGCGATACCTCATCCGCGTAAAAACATAAACACGCGCCGATCACCGTCTCGTCCGTTCACGGCCAATTCTATTCGCGGCTATTTGTGTCTTTCCATCCGACACGATACATTGTTATTTCTTTGTTATTTCAATAAATTATTGTTATACTATAATTTCGCCTACAATTTAACTCGAATCTCTACACCAAAATTCTATCTCCAACGTCTTCGCTCCCCATCTGGTAACCAACTGATCGCTATCCGCGCGGGAAAGCGAGACCGTTTTAATTTAATCGACCCAGTGGAAATCAATGTTCGTTGGGTCCTGCAGTGACTTTGACTTATCGGCCTGATTTATCCACACCGTCGATATATAAATTTACGGTCATTTCGCAGTCTCTCTGCATATTTTCTCTCTTCTTGTAACCTCTTTGGATATCTCCGCATCCGTTATCCAATTTTTTCGGATACTTCCGTAATCATTCCGCAATTCTCCCGTAATTTTTCCGCATATCTCCGCAATCTTTCCGCATATCTCTGCAACCATTCCGCAACTTTTTTACAATTTCCGTATATCTCTGCAACCGCAATCTTTCCGCATATCTTTGCAGCTATTCTGGAGCTATTCCGCAATTCTTTTGCAACATTTCCGCAATTATTTCACAACCATTCCGCAACTCTTTCACAATTTTTTCGCGTATCTTTGCCTCTTCGACAATTCTTGCGCAACTTTTTTGCAACCATTCCGCAATTCTTCCGTAAACTTTTCATAATTATTCCACAAACATTTCATTACTCTTCCACAATCTTTTCGCATATCTTTGCGCCTTTTCCACACCTTTTTCGCAATCTTTCCGCAATCATTCCACAACTATTTCGCAATCATTCTGCAACTTTTTTACAATCTTTCCGCATATCTTTGCATCTCTTCCGCAACACTTCCGCAACCTTTTCGCAATCATTTCGCAACCATTCTGCAACTCTTCCACAATCTTTCCGCATATCTTTGCACCTTTTCCATAACTCTTCCGCAACCATTCCGCAGTCATTTCACAATTCTGCAATCATTCTGCAACTTTTCCACAATCTTTCCGCATATCTTTGCATCTCTTCCGCAGGATTTGTATATGTTCATTTAAAGCTAAGATTTTGGCATAGGTGTGACTTTGAAATTCCAGAAATATTTTTAAGGTCATTTTCCATTTTTTATTTTTATAATCTATAGACCTAGAGGATCGTAAATAACGCAACTTTGTACTTTAATTTTAAAAATTTTCTGCCGCCATTTTGAAAATTTTTATTTTTCATCGTACGGACTTCAAATTCAGCATTTATGTATGTTCATTTAAAACTAAGATTTTGGCATAGGTATGACTTTGAAATTTCAAAAATATTTGCAAAATCATTTTTCATTTTCTATTTTCATGTTCTATAAACTTAGAGAATCGTAATGCAATTTTATACTTTAATTTTAAAATTTTTCTGCCGCCATTTTGAAAATTTTTATTTTTTCATCATGCGGACTTCAAATTTAGCATTTATATATTAGGTGTACAAAAAAGTTCTGAGTTTTAGATTTCATACAATCGAAATAACAATTTAAATTTTATATATCTTCCCGCTCTTTTGCGGTTTTAAAGCGTTGACATTTGTTTTAAAGCGTTACATGTAAAAGATGGTATCAAAAATTTCGCCAAGGAGATTTCAGTCTTGAAGATGAACCGCGTGCTGGACGCCCTCAAAAGATTGAAACGGACGAATTGCAAGCACTGCTGGATATAAACTCTGCGCAAACTGAAAAGGAGCTTGCAGAACAGCTTGGCGTTACGCAGCAAACCATTTCCGTACGTTTACATACAATGGAAAAGATTCAGAAGGAAGGCAGATGGGTTCCGCATGAATTGTCCGAAGACAACAAAAATCGTCGGTGTGATATTGCACTCACTTTGCTTTCAAAGTTCCGGAAAAAAGATTTTCTGCACAAAATCATTACAGGCGATGAAAAGTGGATTCTTTATGATAACCCTAAACGTAGAAAATCATGAGTTGACCTTGGTTAACCTTCGACATCGACACCAAAGTCTAATATCCACGCCAAGAAGGTTTTGTTCTGTATCTAGTGGGATTGGAAAGGTGTGTTGTGTCACGTCTGTCGCGTCAGAATAAATAAATTAATTAATAATTTTATTTCCTATTGTAAAAGTATTACTCTTTTCAATTTTACAATGATAAATCTTTATAACGTGAAGCAAAGAACAGACGTGGTACGTCCCTAGGCTATCGCGAGCCCCACCATGGCGATCCTCTGGCCTCCCACGCGAGCGCACTCCCACCACCAGCGCCTCCCACATCGAGCGCGCACCCCACCATAGCGTCGCCGCAGTTTCGAGCTACCGAATCGAAACACTTCAGTGCACGGCTGACTGTAGGCAGTTCATCTCGCGAATCCGACTGGAGAGGACCTCCAGTCCGTGAACTCCCTCTTCTAATTCTAGTATTAAGAAAGTTCAATTCCAATTCTAGTATTAAGAAAGTTCAATTCCAATTCTAGTATTAAGAAGTAACTCGAATCCAATCAATTCCAATTCTATTGTAGTGCTAGTGAATCTAACGGCACTCAATTCAAATTCAAGCTTTTATAAATCTAACTTTAAACGTGTTTTAGAATTTAATTAATCTTGTATTTGAATATTTTGTATTTGAATTTGACCTTACAATATATATAAGTGAAAAGTGATTAGTGTGTGTCAAACAATTAATAAATCCCAATCCTTCCACCCATCCTAGCGAAACGTACAATTGACAGAGTTCGCGAGGTAGAGTGACCACGCGTAATTTAATCAAATAACAAGCGACCCGGGAAGCCGTGCTTGCTCTCTTGGCTAGCAAGTTGTGCGTCCACCCGCACTACTCCCCACAGAGGGTTACAGGTTCTCACCGCGATAGAAATCTCAATCTTTTATTCGTAACTTGTAAGGGAAGCAACATTCCCCTTCATGGTCACTTTCGATGCCGAATAAACGTAAAAACCGCGCCGGACGTCAGCGTGCGATTCGTCGAACTCTATACGAAATTAAATCCGCGCTCACCGGTGATTTGAGTGAATTGCTCGGGTGTGAAAAAATCTATCAACCAGAATACGAAGCGCATTTCAAGAATAGCCTGTGGGCACCAAGTCCCCCGAATCCAGCAACGTTGTCTTCAGACGCCCCGCATCCTAGTGTGCATCCCGAGACCCACCAGGCCGACAGCGAGAATTAGAAGCCCGAATCCAGGAACCGGGCCAACGAAAGGTAAGTGCATTTCCATTTCCTATTTGTGAATCGCGTTATGTGCAGAGGACGATCGGAAGGCTCACATCAAAAGAGAACACATCCAGCCGCCGTCTTTAATCATCAAATAAGTATCTCTCGGTGTGTAGTCGAATTCGGGTATGGTCTTGTCGGCATAGCTACCGATACAAATTCCGCCAACACTCATATGTCTAGAGTGTAAATCCCGGTATAATCTCAATTGTGATCAACTACAATTCACAGCTATCTTAAGGCATTACATTAATGTTGGGACTACTCGGAAAGAAAGGCTTTGCAATTTTTGTGGTACTGAATTAGCTCTCTGGCGTGAGGTAACCGACTGCGATCCCTGCTCCGAAGCATTTGCGGCATTCTTAGAATATTTACGCGAAGAAAATACTTCTTTTTACGCACTGCCAAATCCTATCGTCATTGACGTAGATGCAGAGATAGGCTTGCATGATATTATTTTCTCTAGGAGATTAGCGACCTTTTTACACGGTCTATACACTCGCAATTTATATCAACAATCCAGTCAAATTCAGCCGTAAAAACCAACACGCAGCCCAGTGCGAGCAGACTCGCCCCACGCGTAGCACGTCTCGCCTGTGACGTAACAGTTGTATTACGAGTTGTTACAACCGGGTGAAACAATCACGGCAGACCACTACCAACAACAATTGATCAATTTGAGCGATGCATTAGAAGAAAAGATGCCATTTACTGGCCAAAGACGTCGTAAAGTGATCTTGCTTCATGACAATGCTCGACCACATGTTGCGAAAGCGACTCAGGACCATATCTTTGCGTTAGTCTGGGAACTTCTCCCGCACGCGGCATATAGCCCAGACATGGCGCCTTCCAATTACTACCTATTCCGGTCGCTGCAGCATCATTTGGCTGATGCACATTTCGTGAGATTTGAAGAGATACGAAAATGCATTGATGACTTTATCGCTTCGAAGCCGGTGAGCTTCTATCGTCAAGGAATTCGCAAGCTACCCGAAAGATGGCAAAAGGTCGTTGATGCAAACGGGGAATATTTCGCTGATTAATATTTTTTTGTTTTTGAATAAAGATTGAATTTTACAAAAAAAGCTCAGAACTTTTTTGTACACCTAATATAACTATGATACAAATGTAATAACAAAATTGTATGAAACTTTTAATTAAATTAAAATTGTTAGTAACACTTTGATATAATATGTAATATTATTAAAAATTTAAATAAATGTATATTTTTAATTTACAAATATATATAAACATCGTGTTGAAATATTTATATCTAAATATTATTATCATTTGTTATACATATTTATAATACCATGTTTAAAAATAAAAGTAAAATGAAATCAAGCAGATATAAATGACAAATTTTAATACAAAGAATTGTAAAATATTTATATAAAATTAGTTATAATAAACTAGAATATATTATATTAATTAAAGCCAGTGGCACACGATGCTTTTTTTCTTGCGCGAATCCAGCTAGCAAATCAGCAGAAAAAAAAACATCGTGTGCCGCTGGCTTAATATAAAAGTAAAATTATATTTCACTTTCAGTGACTCTAATGTTTAATTTAGAAGTACAGAAATACAGAAGAGTTTACAAGTACAGAAGAAAAACATCTGTTCCGTTAATCTTAAACGTTGAACTATAATAGTAATATGTAGCCACGGCAAAACAATTTCAACGATTTAGACGAGAAAAAAGCATTGTAGAACAACAAACCGAATTCGAATCTTATCCGATCTTGTGGACTGGAAACAATTTTATGTATAATCATCATTATGTATAATTACGATTCTAATTCACATTATTTTAAAAATAATTAAGGAAACGTATTGCATATTTAATAAAAAACCACACAGGCGGTATTCGCAATGCAAGCTTTGCGTAATATTATTGTGTGTCTAAATTATCGAGCCAAATCTCGAGCTTGTGAATAGGTTTAACTCGAGGTTTTACTTGATAATCTGGATACATCCTAAGAAATAATCCTAAGAAATAACTCTATTCTAAAACTAATAAAACTATTCTGCTGATAATTTATAGATAGTGTCACGTCCCAGCGCCGAGTACCTCTAGTCATGTCTAATGTAAATTTTTTCTTTTTAAATTTTTTAATTATTTATGACTGTGTTAGGAGACAGCACCGTCAAGCCTTTGGTATACACATAATAAAAGAATATACCGCTTAAAATTATTTAAAGATTTATACAAAATGGCCGCTTCTTACCACAACCTTATGGCGCTACTACAGCCTTAATGCTCCTAGTAAATTTTCCCTAGAACCTCACTAACAAAAAACAGAACATACCAAAATCACTTCTCCAGACTGTTCGGTAAAGTAACAAAGAAAATAGAGCTTAATATCGCATCCTTATCTAAGCATTTCAACATTAACAACAAAATCTTAACAAATTAATATAAAATAGTAAATAATGAATAAAAAACAAATGTAGGAAGTATAACCTCGCCCACGTAATGCACGAAAACTATAACAAAACAATTATCGGTACATTGTAATATTTTTATTAACAATTAATAAACAAAATCATATAATTATATAAATAACAAAATACCAACCAATTTCTTTATATCGTCAAATATAACTTCCTTTCACTTTTGTTCCATTTTAATAATAAATATAAAGGTTAATAACAAAATTAATAACAATAGAAAGGATGTGAATAAGGAATAAAGGTCATAATGACAATATAACAAAATCCATGACGAAAACATTTATTCAACAGTTCATCTGAAACATATCCTTATTTCAAGGATAAATTTTGCTGATGTCTTTATATGGATATATTTTTCTTGTATAAATACATTCTCCATTAAAAATTCTTTCGAAAACATAAATACAGTTTGTGGCTACGATTCTTAATTCTCAAGATATAAACAAAATTAAGGGTATATGAAAGCACACACACACATATATACATATATACGTACATTATACATTTCCTTATAAGATATAGTTTTCTTTATGAAATTATATAAACAACCCCGATAGAAACATATTTTATCTCAGAAAAGAAATTCTACGATTTAAATTTCGTTTAATAAAATTTATAAATAAATAAATTATTATATTAACAAATAATTATTATAAAAGATTTGGACAACACACAGGAAATCCTGCAACTTACCTCATTACACATACCTACCTAACTCGCACCGTTTAGAAGATATTTAAACAATTATAAACTTGCTTACATACACTTACCTCAAAAACTCAAATCAGTTCAGCAGGCAAATCTCCGTATATAAACCATTTCAACTTCTAGAAACCTTCATCCTAGACTTATATTTATAATTGTTACTTCCCTTTTTTCATTAACACTAATTCTATGGCTATGACAAAATTTTGATTATTAATATGCATGGAAAACTACCCTAACGATTCAACCAATCACAATCAGAGCCATTTTGTACCTGAAAACATTTAATAAATAATGTATTACAAATGTAAAAAAGTTATACTGACATATTTTAGATATACTAATTATACGATGTAATCATTATTATTATAAAAATTGTAAAGTATATCTAAAACGATATTGCGATGATTAATATTTATTATAAAAGCTTAAATTCGAGCAAATTGTATGAAAAGGAATTATTATAACGAAGTATAACTCTTTGAAAATAAAAATAGATCGATCGAATAGTCACAAGTGTGACTCATGGTCAGTTTGTAAGCGAAAATAAGCCAACGTTAAATGTCAAGGCCGCCATAATACTTAGTCACAAGTGTGACTCATGATCAGTTGTAAGCGAAAGTAGACAAACGTTAAATGTCAAGGGCGCCATAATATTTTAGTACCACGAGTCATCGCTGACTCATAGCTAAGTCGACCAATAGAAAACTATGTCAAGAACAACTAAAAGGTCTTAAACGCGTGAATCATAGCTGACTCATAGTGAAAAGTAGATTAACAATAGGCAAACCGTGCCAAGGCCATTTGGTAATAAACTTTATTCAGACCTGTAGAATCATAACATTGGAATTTAGGTCACCCCTACTTCCATGTTTTGGCAACATATAAAAACCTCGAGCGACAATACCTCGGCGCACTTACGTTTCCCCATCCACGGGCACTTACATTTTTGCACTTGTACTTTCACTCGCACTCGCTAAATATATATATATATATATATATATATATATATATATATATATATATCTATTATTTATAACAGTGAATAAATTCCGATTCAAATACCACAAGTGTGATATTATATTATTCCTTATCCCCAAAATCGAAAACTCTTTCCTGAAAATAGAAGTCACTTCGACATTCCTGTTACCCACTTCCTTCGCAGTATCTAATCCTGAGGTTTTACCCTCTTAACCGCACGGAAAAGAATCCCACAAATAACGTGTGAGTGTAGCAGTCGAGGATCTGTTAATTTCGGCTCCGTCCGATCTATCAGGACTTCCTAGGACGTCACAATAGCGAATTACATATCTAATAAGATATTTTATCCTAAATTGTATATTAAATATTATATTTCTACATCTTTTCTGTAAAGATAACCTTAAACTATTTTAGGCAGAATAGTTTCATAAGTATGTGAGAATTAAAAAATATTACATAAATTATATATAAAAAGTTTCTGTTAAACTTTATTTACTATTTTGTAAGATAAAACTTAATAAAAAAGGATTATCTTCGATATCAATGACGCTTAAAAATCCAGATTTCATTCAATGCCGGGCAAGTGAAAGGAGTCATATGTATGCAGATGGCATTAATATATGTACCGTTTTTGTATTTGAAGTACAACCTACGAATATACGCACGCGATAGAAAGGCGATAGAAAGGCGTATGTCTCATTTCCGTACCTCTAAGTATAATCTGAGAATATACGTGCGATGAAAAAGCGTGGGTGGGACCCATTTGATCACGTTGCAATTGACTACCAGCCACTCATAGCGTTTGAACAGAGGAAAATCTCTAGGCACCGGCCGCTGTGAGTGGTTGTGATCAATCGCAACGTAGTCAAACGGGACGCTCCCAAAAAATGTATCACCTTCGTATCGCTGCGTAAATCCTGAGAATATACGCGCGTGAAAGAAAACCGAATGATACCAACATATCAGTGATCATATCAGACCACATGTCAGTGATATTCTAGCATGGATCTCAATATGTACAGATAATCACAGTACACGCAGTACGAAAATGCGATGATTCGCAGTATGTCGCGTTAGGGTAAAATCATATGAAGATCATCACTATTTTTTATAATAGAATATATAATTTTTTTACATACGATTCTTTTAATTATTCTGCATATAAAAGTATTAAGGTAGAGTTGTCAAAAAATCTATTCAATTGTTTACGAAATACTTTATTCTATTATATTTCGACATAAAATATAAAATATCTCGTAAATTATTGATTGCTCAATAACTATCTTAATATTTTTATGTGTAGAATAATTACAGAGATTATATTATGTAAAAAAAGTTATATAATTTTAAAGTCTTATCACGATATTTTATTGACCTGATACTTTTTGCTTACTCTATATGTAATATATTTTGAACAGCTATCATGTTCATCATCTTAATGCTATAGCTGTTTCACCATTAGGCCTATTCTTTTTGTCTGAACTGGTTGTACTAGTTCAGACAAAAAGTTTCACAGTGGAGTTACTTGGGAGAAGAAAGATAAACGCTGAACTAGTGCAGCCAATTCAACTAAAAAGAACAGACTCTTTGTAGCCGCAGCAGTCACAGGAAGTAAGAAGTAGGAAGTAGGAAGTGACAAAATCAATGACGTCATTACTCTCTCGCAGCGTTACCATAGTATGACTGCGTTCCGTAACTCAGTACAACCAGCATGATGTCATTATAGTGCTATAGATAGTATGCAAGCGTTCCGTTTTCACTATTGCTGTACTGTGAAATTGTAGAAATGGAACGGGATTGAACAGTACTGCGTACAACTGCATATGATGCTGTCAAATAATAATATAAGAAAATGGAAAAAGTTTTTATAATTAATAATATTGCATACATAATGGAATCAAGTAGCGATGAATCTGATAGTGATGCAATGGAGGAAATGTTAATAATATTTAAAAAAAGTAGATCAAATTCTATATCTAAAATACGTCATAGAAGATGTAGTATCTCGATATACAAACAAAGAATTTAAAATTCACTTTCGGTATATTTTTATAATCTTTTATTCTTTGTAGTTCTTTTGTTTTTTTAGTTCTTTGTATGATAAATTGTTTCTATAATTTCACTAAAATATATTTATTTTAGATTACATCGGAATATATTTTTTTTTATATTGGAATTAATAGGGCCAATCTTAGAAAGGGATGGAAAATCAGATAGATGCACGATCTCTCCTGAAAAGCAAGTAAAGCAATTAAAGCAATAATTTCGTACATAATAATGTTTATACGAACTTGGTGTAGCGCAAATGATCGAATTTGCTAATATAAATATCAAACTTTATTTTTACCTTGCAATGCTTTTTGTACGTCTTTTTTATTTATTATTATTTTATATTGAATATTTGTTTCTGCATCGAGTAGGATTAACTTTTCTTTCTTGAACGTTGAACTTTGTATTGTGACTGTTGCGTCTTTTAGCTACAGTAATCGCAGCAGGAAGTGACGACAAAATTTATGACGTCATTATTCTATCGTAATGCTATCGCAGCACACTGGAATGAATTTCGGAACGGCGTTACAGTACTGCCAATACTGGCAGTGAGTTACGGAACGCAATCTATGCTTGTGATGAATTTGGAACGATGTTCATAGTGCTGCCATAGTATAAGTAGATACAATAGGTTCACTCTGCTCAATATCTGTGAAATGATTGTCACTCGCGCATGATAGAAATGCACACTCAATAATATAGCGGTTCAAAAAAATTGTACATGCCATAACCACAGTACTGTGGTATAAATTTGTCAAAGTGATGTATATAAATTTGTCAAAGGCCAACACAACAATTTAAATACTCTATAGTGTGCAAAATTTATATAAACATAAATAAAAAAAATGAATATCGAATTGAATATTCGTTATATTCTGTTTTAGATATTATATATGGCGTATCTTCGCTTAGACTCTAATAAAAGAAAATTAAATATAGAAAGAATTATTAAGAAGTGAATTCGAAATTAACACCTACAACATAGGTTGAGTCAATGAAAAGAATAAACTTCAAAAAGTTTCAAATTCTCATTTCTTTTGTAATTGTACACACACACACACACACACACGCGCGCACGTACGCAGATTAATTTAATTATAAAAATATATTTATAAATTAGATTAATAAATATTAATAAATATAATAAAATATTTATTGGAACTTCAAATAAACATAATCCATTCAGATCTTCTGCAATTGATTGCCAAAACTTTTTATTTTTTTTGGTATTATCAGCTTCAATATCACAAGCTTCATAAGCAGATAAAAGTGCAAAAATAGTTTGTTTGTTCCATACAAGCTTGTCTTTCCATTGAAATTCTTCATGAGAAATTAAATCAATTTCTTTATTTATATTTCTTTCTTGTAAAATATTTACATCTGATATCGGTATATATTCAGAATCAACAAAATTATTAATCAACTTATTTCCAGTTTTATTCATTGTATAATCTAATATGCAAAAGTGAAATTTTAGATTATCAATTTATAACTTATTGAAATAAAATTGATCATCTTACTTACGTGTAATTATTACCGTATAAAAAAAAATCCGTATATATAAAATCCGTATATATAAAAGAAATAGCGTTGACATGAATCGTATTTCTTAATTTTTGTGAGTTATTAACCTCACTTTTTACCATCAATATAACAGAATATATTCATATATGATTAAATAATAGTAAGTTTGTTTTTTGATATTGGTAAAACTGTATGTCACACACCGTAACTCTTCGCAAAAACAGAGTTAGCAAAAGTCGACTTGAGTCAATGACATATAGCGACACAAATCAAATGGAAAGCACAAATGATGATATCACTAGACTTGTGTCGACTTGAATTACTAAATGGAAAGCACTCATTTTAGAGCGTCGCGCGCATTTCTGCTCCGAGCATACTTCGATAATCGGAATTTGTATCGCGACTATCGCTTTCGATTCTTGCTTTCTTCGATGTATTCGTAGATACGAACAGTGTATTTAAAATATGCTTACACAATAAAAATTAAAATTAAAATCTTCTATTGCCAGATTTAAATCCCAAAAAACTGCGGCCATTTTATCAATTAATATACCGTGTAGGTTAAGAAACACTAGATTTTCACCGTTTAACTATGATAGCTGATAGTGAAAAGTTCACGCTAAATATCTCATACTTTCACCGAAATTAAAATTACGTGATCACAAAATGATGAAATCCACATGAGACTCGTCACTTCTTATTGATTCGTTCTAGGGGAAAACTTACGTGATCGATGTCCAAGGGATCGATCATATAATTTCTCCTAGGGCGGAAACGTGAAAAGTGAAAAGTTTCACGTGAACTTACGATGTACTTTGGTGGCGGAAAGGCGGAAATCTAGGGAATTAATAAATATGTTTCGGAATTAGAGAAGATTAGGGCTGCGTTAGGATTAAGTGTACGTAATACATATACAATTAAATAATTGGTTATTAAAAAATGTATATAATACTGTATCAATAAAATAATTTTCATTAGCTATAAAACCTATGAAACTATGTTTCATGATTTCACTTTCCACGCATCCAAGCTATATACATAATCGCTGTACGTGAAAAATTTCACGTGAAATATCAAGGTTGAAAAATGAAAAGTAAAAAGTGAAAAACGAAAAGTGAAAAATTTCACGTAAAGTTACATGATTGACCCCCAGATCAAAGGCGCCGACATAGAGTGAACCTACTGTATCTACTTATATTGTGCTGCCAGCGCTGACAATCAATTTTGGAACACAGCCACTGTATCATCTGTATCTTGTTGGAAAACAGCTTTTATCTGTAGTCATCTGTAATCGAAGTTGAATAAAGTTGTTTGAAACAAAACATTTTATGAAAGTGATGAAACTAAAATATTACACATTTTTTTTTATGTAACTTAAATTTAACATGTGGTGTTTTAAAGGGCGAGAAGGTATCAAAAGTATAATAAAATTTTAGATCTAAAATTTATAATCCCTGTATTCTAAATTCTCTTCTATCGATTCTATCGAAATGTCTCTAAAAATGACTATAGCCAACTAGAAGATTTATAAATCATTTTTAAAAGTATTTTTATTGATAAAAGAAAATTGAGAATATGGACCTTTGTGTGTGTGTGGATGGGTATGTGTGTGGTGTATGTGGTGTATGTGGTGTGTGTGGTGTGTGTGTGTGTGGTGTGTGTGTGTGTGTGTGTGGTACGTGCAGTACGTGTGATTTAAAGATCATTATTATCATTAATATAATTTTTTTGTTAAATTAATATATGATAAATTCTACAGAATTAAAATTGAAAATTACATATATATTTTTTTCAGACCTTTGTATTTATATTTTACCAAATCAAAAAAAGTCATTTGGTACAATACAAAGTGATATTAAACTGGAAAGAGATGTCACAGTTAGTAAACTTCATTCAATAGTTTCCATAGAAATAACAGAAAAATCAAAGGTACATTTTTGTTAATTTTTAATATATTTAATATATTTTAAAATTTTAAAATTTAAAAATATATTTAAAATTAAATATATTAAATATATATCTTTTTTAGACAGAATATAAATGTGTTATCAGTGATGTATCTAAATATGGAACGTTTGTTACAAGGAATAAGGAAAAGAAAAAATTGCCTCCTAATGATGAATTTATTTTGAAGGATGGTGATATAGTACAATTTGGTCTAAAGGAATCTATTTTTGTGTAAGATTGTAATTTAGTTTTTTGTATAAATTATTTTTACATTAATTTTTTTAATAAACAATTACAAAAAAATATTTATTAGATAATATGTAATTTTATTTTATTTTTATGAAATTATTTTAATTTTATTTTTTAATAAATTTATATAATAAATTTTTTATTGCAGAGTATTATGTTATTCATTTGTGATTGCAAAGTCCAATTTAGATGAAGAAGAAATGAAGAAATTAAAGCATATTGCAGATTATTTAAAAATAAAATTGTCTGAAACTTGGGAGAATTTTTGTACACATTTGACAGTGGCTGAGAGCACATTATTTACCACAAAAGTAGGATATATATAATTTTATATGAATTATTTAATTTATTTAGATTTAATTTAAATTTTTAAATATTAATATTTTAACACATTTATTGTCACAGAATGGATTAAGCTAATAGCTAGATTCTTATTGTCCTTTAATTTCATGAAAGTAAGAGATATAAACACTGAACGTGTGTTGCTAACTGAAATTGACTTATGTGGTAAATCATAAGCAATGAATATGTTAAATATTTTTAATTTTATTTTATATACTTTTTCTATACTTTTCAATTAGAAAAATATTAGTAAATTTTTGTAACCAGTAAAAGAATTTTTATAATTTTTGTAAAAATGATTTATATTAAAAACAAGATTGATTACAATTAATAAGATGATTACAATTAATTGCATACAGATTTGCTAATTATTAATCAAGAATTATTGATTATTATAGTATGTCTTTAATAGTTTCAAATGTTATAATCATGTTTAAATATTTATAATCACTCTTCAATTTTATAACTTTATATCTTATCATATTGTACTCTATATCTTATGTCATCTTTTGTATCTTATATTTAACAGGATAATATTACAAAAAACTGTGTAATAAGAATGTATAAATGATTAGAAAAAAAGGACATTTCTATATTAATTTGTATTTCTACTATATATCTTATATTACAGTTAGCTTGTGCATTGGCCTCAGCCAAACCTATAGTCACAATTGCGTATTGGGAAGCAATAAGTACAGCTGTTAAGGAATCCAAAGAATTACCAAAAATTGAAGATTTTCTGCCAAGAGTAAAAGAAGAATGGTTAAAAGTTTATTCGCGTTTGTTTTTGCCAAATGAGAAACGTAGAAAGCTGTTAAAAGGCTTGTTATTTGTGCATTTCTGTGCAAAGCAATATTTTGTATACGCGCCATTAATTATTGCTGCAGGTGGTTAATAGCTTTTATTTTAATTCATGTAAATAAAATTTTGCGTAATAATAAATAATATATAAATATATTAAGGAAAAAAGAAAATTAAAAGAAATAAATATAGCTGTATTGTTTAACTTAGGTTTTATTTTATATATATATATATATATATATATATATATATATATATATATATATATATATATAGAATAGGTTGTGTAATTTGACCATTTTAAATTATTAAAATAAACTGTTCATTGTACGAAAAAATTTTTTAAACGCAAATTGTGATTAATGGGGACATATAGTCCCATAATCAGTTTTTCATTATCCTTTTTTTTTTCGAAGTATAAAGATTATTTTGAGTTTTTTAAACAAAACATGTAAGATTTACCTCTGAAATTGGAACAAACATCAAATACTGCTGATTATTTCATTAAAAAAGAACTCAAAATTATTTTTATATCTTGATAAAAATAACAAAATAATGAAAATAATTACTATATGTTCCCCTTAGTATCATGCAATATTTAATTAAAAATTTTTTATAATTAAAGTTAGTCATTAAAAGTGATCACGTTAGGTGGCTTATTTTACATTTTCAAAATATATACTTGATATATACTTTTATATTAAAATTTTATTTAAAATTCCTTTTTAATTTTTATAACTTTATATTATTACAGCATTTGTTTATATTAATTTTTATATATTTGAAATTTATATCGAAAATGTATTTCAGGTGGTAAATCATGTGTGTATCCTACAAAAAGACCTTTAACTCCTCAAGATCTTATTGCAAAAAATATTATTGTTATACAACAGCCTATCAATGATTCTTTACAACTTACACAAGGTGTTACAACTGATTATTCGATCATTTGTAAGTATTTGTAAATTATTTATTATTGAAACTAAAAGTAATAAATAGAATAATATCTAGCATAAATTATTTTTATAGGTGATAAGCTGAAAGCTGTCAAACGTAGAATGATTTCTGACACTGAAATTCCACTTGCAGTTTTATATTGTACTATGGAAATGTATTGCAATCCAAAATTTGATTTCATCTCATTCTTAAAATTAAAGGTTCAAACATTTTCTCCCTCTGATATCATAATAAGTGAAAATACACAAGATGTTAATATTAATAAAAAACAAATTAAAAAACAAATAATTCCTGATACTTGTGAGATTCAAAATGAGAATTTTTCGAAAAAAATTCACAGTTTTGTTGAGAATTACAAAAGACATATCTTTGACGTCAATAAGAACAATGTGACACAGAATATTGATAATGAAGAAATCAGACACAAAATAATTTCTGAAACTTATGATTTCGAAATCAAAAGGAATATTTTGAAAAGTGCCTATAATTTTTATGAAGACGAACAAAAGTATATGTTTAATTCAAGTAAAAACAATATTGAAATGAAGAATATGCAAGATAATAGAGAAATCAAATGCAAAATAAGTACCATAGTTTGCAATTCAAAGAATAATGAGAATATTTTTAAAAAAGCCCATTTTTTTAACGAAAATGAACAAAGATATGTTCTTAACTCTAGCAGAAGTAATACAGCAAAAAATCAAAACAACGATATTTTAAAAAATATATATTTTTCTAGTAAAAGTGAAGAAAGAAATATTTCTGATAATAATAATGCTAATAAACAGTTTCAAATTATTCCCAATTGCTATATTTTAGAAAAAGATATAAACAATACTTTTTCTAGTAAGAATGATAAACAAGATCAAATTATTTCTGAGACTTCTGAATTTATCAAAGATTATATTATAAACACTGCCACAGAAAAGAAACAACAAATTATTGAATTAGAAAATAAGCTAATATTTGAAAATATGCTTATAAATGAAGAAAATAATTTAATTTTTGAGAAGGCTATTATTGAACCAAAAAATATAATTGTTGAAAAAAATAATAATGATAAATTTGCAAATGCAAGACAGGAAAACTCTAAATATATTATTTCGCAAATTAGCATACCTAGAATAGAAATTAATGACAGTGAAATTTATGTAAAGAAAGGAAAAGAGATTAATATATTAGAAAAGAATTGCTCTAGTCTTAAATTGCAGAATTTATTGAAAAAACAAAAATTAAATACAATCTACAATTCTAAAAAAAATTGGGAAGATAAAAGAACAAACGAAAACAAAATACAAAAAATGGATAATAGAAAAAGAAAACTTAAAAAAACCGTAAGTTAACTTATAATTATTAATACTATAACTATTGTAACATATTCAATCAAAGAAAAAATGATATAATAGAAAAATAGGAAAAATTTAAGGAATTTTAATGCTTGTAACATAAAGATAATTATACTGAGATATTTAAAAATTAAAATGAAATCTATTTTAAGAAATTTTTAATCCCAATTGAATGAGATGATTAATTTTTCAATGGCAGATAACGACTTGATATAAATAATACCAAGTGTGTGTTCAAACAGAATCCATCCATATTTATTCAATGTATAAGAATATTTTAAGATCTCCAAAACATGATTTGGAAGCTTATAGGAGAAATAAATAGAGGAGTACTATCTGAGTGCTGGTACACTATCATTTATACAAAGTTTAGGAGGTTAGGTTCATATGCATGCAGAAATATATGTATACATAAGTGTTCATACGTATATATAAATGTATCTATGTATGCATAGATATGAATATGTGTGAATGCTTCCGTCGCAATTCGCTCGTCTGTTCAGCATCACCTTAAGCGAAATAAATAAGAGAATCAATTTTTGTATCAGTTTATTTTTGTATTAATTTTTTGGAAATCTTTTTCAACAATTAAACTTTATGCATTAATACATACAACATGTATTTAACATAATTCGTATCAAGAATGAGAAAATTCGTTTTAATTTAGATCTATTTTAGATCCATTTGTTACTTTAATATGGCATCCAGAATTGTCAAGTCGCATTAATATGTAGGTATAACAATTCTGTTATACCTACAAAACTATTGCTAAACTAGAAAGATTACATGAAGAAATAACATTCGTAGAATATTAACATTGAATGGTAACATTCAAGTTCTTAGAATTACGTTTAAATACCTAATGTGATATAAAAAGTCGACATGAAAATTTATATACAGAAATGTATGTGTGAATATATACATAAATATATCTATGTATATTAAGATATGCATAGATTTGCATATATGTGAACACTTTCCTTGGAGTTTGCTCGTTTCTTCAACATCATCTTAAGTTACGTCAACTGTTATATTCTGTATAATTCCTGAAACTCTCTATTTATCAATTTTACAGATGACTTTGTCATTTGTCATTGGAAAATTAATTATCTTACTTAATCGACATTGAAAGTTTCTCAAAATACAAATTTCTAACTTTCATTTTTTAAATTTCACGATATGGTAACTATTTACTCTGTTACAAGCAATTGATATTTCTTAAATTTTTCCTATTTTTTTATTGCACCGTTTTTCTACTAATTTTTGAAAAATCTAATGTCTATAATATACAGGGAGATAATTGGTGTGAAAGATACTTGGATCAAACATTTACGAATGAGATATTACGAAAAGATATAACCTGCGGAAAAAAATTTAAAAAGGTAAATATTTTGTAATATAATATTTGATATATTTTTTTTTATAAAAAGTATATCTGAGATATGTATAATTATCTTTTTTAATGGATATTAACATTTTTTTATTGCATACCTTTGTAACTGACAAGAGATTTTTATAAAAATTTTATTTTATAAAATAGTATAAATAAAGTCTCTTGTGTTAAAAACTTTCTGACTTTTGAGCTTTTAAATTATTGTAATGTTGATATTATATAAAGTATATATTATTCAAAGTGATATTATTTGAAGTATTTACATGAAGATAAAAATTTGTAAAGCGTAATTTAAACATAAATTTTTTAATATATCTGTATATGTGAATATATATATGTAAGCGTGTTTAATTAGCATTAAGATTTAAGAAAAACCAAACATACCTTGCAATTAAACTATTGTCCAAAGTAGAAAAGATTTATATACAGATATGTATACAGAAAAAAGGCAGAGATGTGTGACGCGGTCACCTCGCTCGACGCTCGGATCGGCTCGTCGGTGTCCGGGTTCGAGAGGAGGGGAGACTCAAGCGTACGCGAACACAAGTGGCGGCGTGACAAAGATAGTTTATTTAGCGAAAGGTAGATACAGCGTGCAGGGCCAGGAGATGTCGTAGTGTCGCTGGTAGCAAAGCGGAGACGCAACCGGTTGGCGCAAAGCGATGAGATGCGCAGGACGGGTGCGGCGTGCGGTCGACAACGGTCTATTTACACGGTGCGGTTATCACTAGGGATCTTAGGATTACTGACTTATAACTAACAGCCTCTACCGCCTGCACTCACGAGCTAACGTCAGGCGGGACGGTTAGGTATTGCGGGCAGGGTCGAGTGTCACGTCGAGCCCTGCCTTCGCAACGGAAACCGGCGAAACCCGGTGGAGCTGAGCGAAACCTCAGCCCGTGGAGCGGTGACAGGAATCGGCGAAACCCAACAGAGCTGAATGAAACCTCAGCCCGTGGAGCGGTGACAGGAGTCGGCGAAACCCGACAGAGCTGAGTGAAACCTCAGCCCGTGGAGCGGTGACAGGAGTCGGCGAAACCCGACAGAGCTGAGTGAAACCTCAGCCCGAAGGTAGAGAAAGCCGGTGAAACCCGGCAGAGCCAAGCGAAACCTTGGCCCCGAGAGGTAGTAGGTACTGGTCAAGTCGATGTCAGGAGTCGGATCGCAGGATGGGATCTGGTCCCGATGTCTCGGCCGGCCGGGCTTATATACCCGGCCGACGTTCCCCACTGCGCGCCGTCGGTCCGGTGGCGGGGAGTCGGTATCGCGTGGGGGCATTGCGAGCGAGATAGCGTGAGCGAGACGGCGCGTGTTACCTATAGGCAAGCGAGCGACTGCGATAGCGCAAGTGGTATGCGTGCGAGCGGGATGGGTAGTGCAGGGTAGTAAGCCAAGCGTTTCTCTGTATGTATATATTTATGTATGTGTATGTATATATATATATATGTATATTCGTAACGGCCCTGCCGTTACAGATGTGAATTGAATTCTGCGATCTTCATTTTCACGTGATCTTAAACAATGTTACCGGAATTTTAAAAGCTTATAAGTCAGAAAGTTTTTAAGGATTTAGTTATTCTATTTTGAAGATATCTTAGCATCAGTTACAAGAAAAAAGAATATAGTTTCTATTAAAAAAGTTTAAAGTGATCTTGACTTTAACAAAAATATTCAAGATCACATAAATATTATAATTTGACCATATTAAATATATCAAAACAAGGCAACTTTGTCTACAATATATTTTACGAAATTAGTTTATTTTATTTTTAAGATAATTTTATTCATTTTCTTATTTAAGAAATTCTGCATTGTATAAATTGAATATACGTTTAACATGCGAATAGAATATTGATAATACTTGATAAACAGGATTTTTCTTATAATTTCTTTATTTTTGAATTTATATAAATTCATAATGGCTTATATTACTAATTATATATCATTATTTTTATTAACAAATTTAAAAAGTAGTGGTTCAGTTAAAGCTAAATCTTTTTTTTTATAAATCGATGATCAAATTAATTATATTAATTATATTGATTAACTAATAATAGAAAATTAATTATATCTTTCTCTTCATAAGAAATTATTGCAAAAATTATCATTTTAGTGAGTGTCTAATTTTACTATTAAAGCATAATAATGAATAAATTACTACATTTCAAGTCTGTTAAAAGCAACAGCATGTAGTGTAATTAAAAAATAAAATGATTATTAGACGCCAAGGACCAAATGATCTCTTACTTAATTGTTACTGACTTATCATCAATATTCTATTTTTGTGTCAACTAAAATACATTGAGTTTTGAACGCAAACAACATAGTATTCAGATTGCAGTAATTTATATCACTGATTTTATAACATAAAATATATTATTTTTGGAAATATTTTATTTCCAAAATAATTATGTATGTGCTATATCATCATATTATATATATCATCATATTTTTTGCAATGTAATATTTCGAGTGATAGTTTCTTCACACACACACGCGCGCGCACGCGCGTGTGTGTGCGTGCATGCGTCGTGTGTGTTTAATTGAATATATGATTTACCGTATATACAATAAATACAACTTTTAAATATTTATCCTTTATCACAAGTTTTGTCAATATATCTGCTATATTTTTATTGACACAAATTTGACACAAATTAAACTTTTATTTTGAGCATCTCTAAAAAGTAACATTTTATTTCAATATGCTTGCTTCCTTAATAGAGCATATTTTCTTTACTCAGTACAGTTATACTTTGATTATCCTTAATATATATTCGTGTTATATCTGTTTGTATCAATCATTATACATTTTTTTAATTAATCTATGTAAATGTATGTCTTCCTTGAAGCTTTAGAGAGTTATATATTTTGTTTCTCTTGCTAAAAGCGCAACTGGCATTTGCAGTTTTTGTTTCTTTTCTTTTTTTTTATTACTAATCAACTTATTTGTTTTCTAAAAAAAAAACTTCCAATTAATACATGTACATTTTCTGAACAAAACTTACGAGCATCTTGATTACTGGTATATGCATATAATTATATTCGTATATAACAGTTTTCTCATTTTTTAATATTTTATAATCAGCCATTTGTTTTAAATAATAAATAACATTTGTTTTGCATTTTCAATGTTGCATTGTTCAGGATTTAAATTATATCTATTTAAAACTCTAATTGTAAACGAAATATCGGGTCTTGTATTTGCTAAGTTTATGGGGCTATCTATTAATTCTTTATGTGATTTTTCTTTTATTTTTCTTTTTTTTTATCATAAGTGTTTATTTCCATTTCTTTTGATAACTTTATGTTTGAAGTTAAAGGAGTAGACATAGATTTATATGAACTCATTCCAAATCATTTGTTTGTTTCAGTTATAAATTTCCTCTGTGACATTTTTATCAATCCTGTGTCTGTATCTTTTTCGATTTCCCAATATTTCGCTTATAAGTTTTAATTTTTTATTTTAAATAAATTATAACTTAAGAATAACTTAATTCTAATTGTAATATTGTCAATATAAATATAAAATTCTACTTTAGATGCATTATATTCAGTTTATTTTAATTTTTCACTACTTTTCATCTTGTATTTATATTGGCAATTGATAATTATAATGTAATAATAGTAGTTTACTTTTAGCTTCAAAATCAATAGAAGTTTTACGCGCAAGTTTTTTTTAAATTAGAATTAAGTTATTCTTAAGTTACAATTTATTTAAAATAAAAAATTAAAACTTGTAAGCGAAATATTGGAAAATCGAAAAAGATACAGACACAGGATTGATAAAAATGTCACAGAGGAAATTTATAACTGAAACAAACAAATGATTTGGAATGAGTTCATATAAATCTATGTTTACTCCTTTAACTTCAAACATAAAGTTATCAAAAGAAATGGAAATAAACACTTATGATAAAAAAAAAGAAAAATAAAAGAAAAATCACATAAAGAATTAATAGATAGCCCCATAAACTTAGCAAATACAAGACCCGATATTTCGTTTACAATTAGAGTTTTAAATAGATATAATCTAAATTCTGAACTGCAATATTGAAAATGCAAAACATGTTATTTATTATTTAAAACAAATGATTATAAAAATATTAAAACTGTTATATGCATATACGAATATAATTATAGGCATATACGGCCGGTAATCAAAATGATCGCAAGTTTTGTTTAGAAAACATATATGTATTAGTTGGTTTTTTTAACAAAAAAAAAAGAAAAGAAAGAAAAACTACAAATGCCAGTTGCGCTTTTAGCAAGAGAAACACAATATAAAACACAATATAACTTTCTAAAGTTACAAGGAAGACATACATTTACATAGATTAATTAAGGAAATGTATAGTGATTGGTATACAAACGGATATAACACGAATATATATTAAGGATAATCAAAGTACATCTGTACTGAGTAAAGCAAATATGCTATATCAAGGAAGCAAGCATATTGAAATAAAATGTTAATTTTTTTAGAGATGTTTAAAATAAAAGTTTAATTTGTGTCGAATTCGTGTCAATAAAAATACAGCAGATATATTGACAAAACTTGTGATGAAGGATAGATATTTAAAAGTTATCCAGGCAAACCATTATTTTAATAAATTGATAACGTAAACTATAAATAAACGACATACTTTATTTTTATTCTGTTCGAATATTAGGAAATTGTCCCACATGTACCATCTTCAATAAATTCCCTTATGTTTACGCTATTATTACATCCATCTTTATGTGATAACTCATCTTTACATTTATTACTAAAAATGTTTTTATTGTTTGTATTTGCGCAACAGGAGCATAAATTTCTACATAATTAACGCCATTTTGTCCATATCCGCGTGCAACTAATCTTATATTTATTTATTTCTGCATTTTGAATATTTTTATAAAATCCATTTCGTAGAAATTATTCTTATATCTGATGTTCTATTAATTAACTTCCATATATTACATTCAGAGAATTATATTCATTTTTCGCCGAGAATTATATTCATTTTTAGTGCCTTTCGTTATTAGGCTTTTCTAACGTGTTCTCTATTATCTTTGCTTCATTTTGTAAAATGTTTATCGCAACGCTTGCTGTATGAAATTATTTCTAGGGCATCTTGAGTTCTAATAATTTTAGGTTTTCTTCGAGATTTTACTGTTCTCAAAGATTTCTGATACCTCTAATGTATCATATGTATCTTTATAATATATAATATACATATAATATATATACATATAATATATATAATATATATAATATATAATATAATATAATTTAAAGTTTTTTTTTTAAATTTTCTGACTCACTTTCCTTTTCAGCAGTAAATTTTTCATTATCTATTCTTTCTTCATTCTTTCTCATCTCTGATATCTGTATTAGAGAATAAATAAATATCTATTGTCATATACATCTTAGCGAACATCTTTATTTTTAAGTATTTTTGTAGTATTATATGTAGAAAATAAAAAATACAATCAAACAAAAAGCATTTGTTTAGAACATCTTTATTTCTTAATATTTATTCTCACATAAAAATTACATATATTAAAGAATAATAATATATAAAAAATAACGTATAATGATCCTGCGACAGTCAATAAAGAAAGCATAGTATATCGATTGATAATTCAATACACTAAACATAAAATACAATATATTTTGCTTATGCTTACTCGAAATATTAGATTGCAAGAAATGTTATGATATATAATCGTGTCTATAATTATTTTGGCAAAGAAGGGCTTTATGTTATAATATAAAATAATGTAATATGTTATATGTATGAGATTTGTAATATTTTATTACATGATTTTATAATTAACACAAGTTTTATTATTAATTTAGATACCCGTTATAAAACCGGAAAGAGTATTAAGAGTGGACGACTTCGCTTTATGATTTGCAACTATACAACTATACAACTTCATTAAAAAGAAAAATATAACATAAAAGTATTTAAAACAGGAAATTCATGATTTAGATTTTGAATAAAAATAAAATAATTTATGTATATTTTTTTATTTGCAGAATAAAAAACGAAATAAAATGATATAAAAATTTATGACTAATATTAAAGATAATTAGTTATAATAGAGGCTCAAAAGATATAATAAATATAATAAATCGATAAAAGATATGATAAATCGATAATTAATAAATAATTATATTAAATAAATATATTTAGTATATTAGTAAATAGTAAATAAATAATTGGATTATATAAGCCAAGCCAAATGACGGAAGCTAATGATATATTTGAAATTATCCTATCAGATACAATAACTCTAAACAATATTTCGTTAACCTAACGAACAATAAACATGACGAATTAAAAACATACCTCGTTTCGACTTTAAATGCTTCTTCAGTCAATGTCTTCTTCAGTGTTTAAAAAGATGAGTTATTCACGCAACGAAATTCACAATTTATAAAATTGACGGTCGCCTTACAGTTGTCTAATTAATAAAAAAGTCGTAGTTCTAACTGCTGTAGCAAAGTTCCGAGATGCATTCCATTTGAGCATTATATATCTTCAGTAGGTGTGACTAGTATTAAAATGATCTGTATAATGTCAAGAAAATTATGTCTAAGGTTAAACTTAAGGATGTGGATAAAAATCTAAGCAAGGGGTAGAATAATAATCAAGCCGTTAAAAAACTAATGGTGTATCCAATTATAAAAATCGTATGTAATTATTGAAATAAGTTAAAATTAAAGAAAAAAAATGCAAATACATTTTGTGTAAATTGTAAAATATGAGGCTTGAAGTAAAGAGTGGCCATACCTGATCAGGTGCAAATACAAGTTGAAACAGTTGTTAATAATGTATGAGAGGTTACAAGTTTCTCTTAGAAGTGCAGTAGAACATGTGGACCGAAATCCAAGATGATTAGTTGAAAAGGAGGAGGAAGAAAGAGAGGGGAAAAAAACAAGAAGGTGGAGGAATAGAGTAAGAATAGGAAAGAAAGGGAAAATATGGAAAGGAGGCAATTAAGAACAAGGGAGAGAGTTAAAAATAAGCAGATACATCTCAGGGAGTAAATCAGTGTCGCTCTGTTTAAGCCTTGTTTTTGTTTTTTGATGTGCAACATTTCTGACACAAGTCTTTTCATGAAGCAAGACTCATTATCCAAAATTTTAACGTTGTCCCAATCGAAAGTATGATTCTCAGAAATGCGGTGCATGGAGACAACAGATGGAGACCCGCTTTTTTTGTTGATATCTATTCTGTGTTCGTGGAGTCTCGTTGTCTTAAGTTGTCTTTTTGTTTGACTCACATAAGTAGCTTCACAATCGTTGCAATTAATTTTGTAGACTACATCGCAGTGAGATAGACGCACCTTAAAAAATAAGAACAAAGCTTAAACAAACAGAGCGACATTGAGCTGTATCTCCCTATTCTTAATTCCCTCCCTTGTTCTTAATTACCTCCTTTCCATATTTTCCCTTTTTTTCTACCCTTACTCTATTCCCCCATCTCCTTGTTTTCTTTCCTCCTCTCTCCCTTTCTTCTCTCCTCCTTCTCAACTAATCATCTTGGATTTCGGTCTACATGTTCTACCGCACTCCTAAGAGAAACTTGCAACCTCTCACACATTATTAACAACTGTTTCAACCTGTATTTGCACTTGACCAGGTATGACCACTCTTTACTTCAAGCCTCATATTTTACAATTTACACAAATTTTACAATTTACACAAAATATATTTGCATTTTTTTTTCTTTAATTTTAACTTATTTCAATAATTACATACGATTTTTATAATTGGATACACCATTAATTTTTTAATGGCCTGATTATTATTCTACCCCTTGCTTAGATTCTTATCCACATCCTTAAGTTTAACCTTAGACATAATTTTCTTTACATTATCCAGATCATTTTAATACTGGTCACACCTACTGAAGATATACAATGCTCAAATGGAATGCATCTCGGAATTTTGCTACAGCAGTTAGAACTATGACTTTTTTATTAATTAGACAACTGTAAGGCGACCATCAATTTTATAGATTGTGAATTTCGTTGCGTGAATAACTCATCTTAAACACTGAAGAAGACCGCATTTAAGGTCGAAATGAGGTATGTTTTTAATTCGTCATGTTTATTGTTTGTTAGGTTAACGAAATATTGTTTAGAATTATTGTATATAGTAAGATAATTTCAAATATATCATTAGCCTCCGTCATCTGGCTTGGCTTGTATATATAGTCCAATTATTTATTTATCGATTTAATATTAAAGAAATTGGACCATAATATAAATTATACATCAGAAAAGTTTTTTCTCAATTTAAATAAATAAGTTATAAATAAACCAGCGTATTCACTATTGTAAGAATATTTGCGACACCCGATATACCATGCGCGGTGGTCACTGTCAGAAGTAACGGCGCTGGAGCATGACACGTGATCACAGCGCATGCTCGGTGAAAAGTCACATTGTCGGAGCACTGCTCCGAAAAAGAAAGATACTCGCTCTCTTATCTTAAAACGGTCAGCAAAATCAGCTCAGAAAGAATCTCAGGCTTTAAGTCTTCAGTCTATCGCGCCACGTAAAATTTTATCTCTTGTGTTTCGGTTGCGAAAGTATCGCGTCTACGCAAGTATAACCGCTCGCCGGCTCTGTAATTCCGTGTACGCCAGTTAAAACCGTTACCGGTTCCGTAGTTATACAGGGTGTTCCAAAACTCCCGCATTTGGAGTACACTACGTGATTCTTTATACTAAAAGAAACAACTTTTTCCTTTAGCAAAATTACGTGCGACGAATAGTTTTTACAGTGGATCAGATTAAAAGTGACGAATGAGCACGCGTATGTGCATAGCGGTCAGGGCTGGCGCGCGTTTCTCAGGCCGGCGCAGTCTGGTTATTCTTAATCTTTGACGACTTCACGTACTATATTGTTTAAAATATGATAAAAGTTAACAAAATAAGTATTGTTTTCATCCTTTAATGATTTAATAAAAAAATTGTCTGATTTCGTAGCATTATAAAATAAAAATAAATGTAAATTATATAGTGTATAAACTGAGCATTCTATTATTTTAATTATTTTTTTATTGTCGTATGCACAATTGCATATAACAATAAAAAAATACTGAATTTAATGAATACTTATTAATTACGTGAGTATGTAATCACAAAAAGTAAAAAAATTGATTTTTTTATAATAGTATCTAAATAATTCATTAAATTCAGTATATTTTTTTGTTATATGCAATTGTGCAGTAATTAAATTAATAGAATGCTCAGTTCATACACCATAGTGTATTTACATTTATTTTTATTTCAAGATAGACGTGCGTGCGTGCGTGCGTGCGTGCGTGCGTGCGTTAATAATATACGTTATATCTTATACATAATTAATATATGTTACATATATAATTAATATACGTTATATCTTTTGCACTGTTTGGCACTCTATGTTTATTTTAATTATTATTTCTCCTTTTGATTTGGTTTGACTCGACTCATCGCATATAGGTTGATATGCGTACACATATCCCCGATCCTGCTTAGCCATGTTTGTTTCCCTCTACATAATACTACCTTCCTCGTGGTCCATTCCTCTCTGAGACGCAGAAGAAAAATTAGAATTCGTCGAGCTTTCTGAGGCGGGTTCGACGCGTGAGGGGAAAGCCCCGAATAGTATTAGACGTTTAAGAAAGGGTTAGGGAAGAATAGTAAGTATACTAGGGGGGTTCTAACTCGGGAGCTCTGGGTGCGGGTGTGCGGGGGGGAACGGTGGCCGCGGGGAGGGGGAAGGCAGAGGCGGCGGTCCTTTGAAATGAGCCGCGGGGGGGGATAGTATGATCCGGTAGTTATAAAAACAAATAGATAAACAAATAGAAAATTGCGATTCGAAGAACATGACGTCACGGGGGGAGGAGGTAGATAAGATAGTAGCAAAGATGATGTAAACAAATAGATAAACAGGTGACGAAGATGATATAAATGAGTAGATAAACAAATTGCGCGTGGACAAGACGCGTGGACATTAAAGGGGACTCGGGCTCGCCGCCGCCATGTTCTCATCTTCTCTTTTCGTTGCAGCTGTTTCTATTGTATATCTACTATCTCTCTCTCTCTCTCTCTCTCTCTCTCTCTCTCTCTCTCTCTCTCTCTCTCTCTCTCTCTCTCTCTCTCTCTCTCTCTCTCTCTCTCTCTCTCTCTCTCTCTCTCTCTCTCTCTCTCTCTCTCTCTCTCTCTCCCGTTGCGGCTCTCTCTTATTACGAATCTTATGACTATTTTTTTCGAATAATTATTTTTATGGCGGGAGGAAAGGAATAAAAGACATATTATGTACTATATATTATATGTTTATATTTTTAAACAAATTGAATACATTTTGACTTAAGTGTCAAACTTTTTTATTCACATTTTTTTCTTACACACTAAAAATTAAAGCTAACAGCTAAACTAAAGCAACAATTAAAGCTAAACAGCTTGCAATCGACGAGTTGACGTCTGTCGAAGATATCGCAATCGCGTATCGCGTTCGATACTTTCTCGGGATCTGTTACAACAGATGCGATGTTAAAGAATCACGTGTACTTAGCCTTGATTGTATCGACGAATCTGATGAGTCGATCGAACGTCACATCGATACATTCGTCCAGATCAAACATTCGGCGTTTTCTTGATGTTCTCTGAACTTTGATTCTATCGTTACGGATACGTTCAAAGATTCAAGGCGTACGAGTGTAACATCGTTCATCAAGCAAATTCTCGGTTAATGATCCGACGCTTATAAAATTGTCTTTGTAATCGCAGCAATTTAAAAATATTCCATAACTCGTAGAGTCCCTTCCAGTTTCGAGAGACAGTTCCTGTCTCCAATGATCTCCCAAAGTGATCTCCATGTAGATCGGTGGATCAACGTTGATTCCAATTTCCAAAAATTGTTGACAGTCACGGGCTACAGTGGCTGTCAGAGTGTAACGTCTGCTTAATAGATGCACCGTGCGATGCTCCACCGAAATGCTATGTAATGGAAATTAAATATATAATATTGCACAATATTAGAAAAAAAGAGAGAAAAAAATAAAATAAAGTTGAAACTTATGCGTTACGTTCCTTCTTTGTTTCGTCATCGTACGATGCGCTGCTTCCTTTGGCAGAGTACATTGCATGTTGATTGTTCATACAAATGAATGATGGAGGAGCGGAGTATTTTTCGTGCAGATCGTTCGATGGAGGACTGATCGCATCCGCGTAAATTTTGACATAGCAATTAATCCCCCGTTAATCCCTCTCCCTCTTCCTCCCTCTCCCCCTCTTTCTAGGAATTTCATTGTTGTAACCAAACATGTAGCGATATGTTCGCAAAAGATCGCGATGACGTATTTAAATTTTTTTTCCAGGAAAACAGCTGCGATAAGATGGCTTTTCGTAGAAATCGACGTACGTGTCGCGATATGTTAAGAGAGAAACACCGATACTTCTGTTGCTATAAATAAATTTCGAAGACCATGCTCCGGTTTAGACAAAGGAACAAAGAAATTGCAATCTTTAATCCCTTCCCCCCCACTTCCCCTCCTCCTATTTCTAGGAATTTCATTGTTATGATCAAACATGTAGCGACAGGTTCGCAAAGAAGCGCGATGACGTGTTTAAATTTTTTACAGGAAAAGCCGTGATAAGATGGCTTTTCCTAGAAGTCGACGTGTCGCGACGTGTTAAGAGAGAAGCGCCGATACTCCGCTGCTATAAACAAATTGCGATTCGGAAGACCTATGATGATGATGCTCCGATTTAGACAAAGAAATAGCATTGACATCTGTACGTGTCGCGGCATGTTATTAGAAGCGCCGATAATCCGACTGCTATAAACAAATAAATAAACAAATTGCGACTCGGTTGCAGACATATGATGATGCTCCGGTTTAAATAGAGGGACAAAGGGACAAAAAAATTGCCGATGATATATAATAGATCATTGGGCACGCGGGATCACAAGTAGGCAAGTCTAATGAATTGATCGAATGTGAGAGAAAAAAATAGTTGACCATGTGAATATGAAAATATGGAAGATGTGATTTGAAAATATGGAAGAAGACATCACGAATATAATGAACGAAGTGTTTGGAGATGAAGAAAGAGACATTAATGTTGAAAATATTGACATTGATATTGAAGATGAAGATGAAGAACGAGTTGTTTGACGATGATTGCCTGAGTGATCAGAGTGAGGAACTTACGGATTATGTAGAGAAAATTGTTACGCGTTGCAACTTCTTGCACTGAATGGTAATAAAAAACATTGTACAATACAATTTTACTAGTTATATGTGCCGAATGCATGGTTTGTCTAATGGACACTGACATTGGAATAATGTATGCCGTTAGGAAGAGGCATGAGATAAATACTCTTGATGCGCTAAACGGTCGATTTTGCTCCAATTGTAGCCAGTCCGTATATATAACAATGCCATATATGTAACGTATATGTAACATGTACCCAATTTGCACCGCGTAAGAAAGACAATATTGTGGACGAATTACGTGCAAGTGTAAGTGCTCAGTGGGATGTAATATAATATATGAAAAAAATGAAACACCTAGAGCGAGTGGAACGCGAGTTGTTGGAGCAATGCTGCCAGGTCATTACCCTGGTGAAGTGTTTCGCATGGCTGCAACAATGCGACAAGTGTATCGAACAACTCGAGGAACTTACCCGTGTTAAGCGTTCTCGACTCACCAGATTGCAAATAGACAATCTGTAGTGGCGAGGATTGCGCGACTCGCGGGTGCAAAAATTCAATTAGAAAGACATTTTTTGTGCATGTTGGTGGCGAGCATCAGAAACAATGGATCTCTCGTTTGGCGCGAGATTGATATGGCGTTTGAAAGCCATATATTGATACGGTGATAATGTGGACTATATCGACGATTTTTGGAAGACGATGATGGTGTAGTGCTCGAGCGAGTGCGAGATGTTACGTCACAGGCGAGACGTGCTACGCGTGGGGCGAGTCTGCTCGCACTGGGCTGCGTGTTGGTTTTTACGGCTGAATTTGACTGGATTGTTGATATAAATTGCGAGTGTATAGACCGTGTAAAAAGGTCGCTAATCTCCTAGAGAAAATAATATCATGCAAGCCTATCTCTGCATCTACGTCAATGACGATAGGATTTGGCAGTGCGTAAAAAGAAGTATTTTCTTCGCGTAAATATTCTAAGAATGCCGCAAATGCTTCGGAGCAGGGATCGCAGTCGGTTACCTCACGCCAGAGAGCTAATTCAGTACCACAAAAATTGCAAAGCCTTTCTTTCCGAGTAGTCCCAACATTAATGTAATGCCTTAAGATAGCTGTGAATTGTAGTTGATCACAATTGAGATTATACCGGGATTTACACTCTAGACATATGAGTGTTGGCGGAATTTGTATCGGTAGCTATGCCGACAAGACCATACCCGAATTCGACTACACACCGAGAGATACTTATTTGATGATTAAAGACGGCGGCTGGATGTGTTCTCTTTTGACGTGAGCCTTCCGATCGTCCTCTGCACATAACGCGATTCACAAATAGGAAATGGAAATGCACTTACCTTTCGTTGGCCCGGTTCCTGGATTCGGGCTTCTAATTCTCGCTGTCGGCCTGGCGGGTCTCGGGATGCACACTAGGATGCGGGGCGTCTGAAGACAACGTTGCTGGATTCGGGGGACTTGGTGCCCACAGGCTATTCTTGAAATGCGCTTCGTATTCTGGTTGATAGATTTTTTCACACCCGAGCAATTCACTCAAATCACCGGTGAGCGCGGATTTAATTTCGTATAGAGTTCGACGAATCGCACGCTGACGTCCGGCGCGGTTTTTACGTTTATTCGGCATCGAAAGTGACCATGAAGGGGAATGTTGCTTCCCTTACAAGTTACGAATAAAAGATTGAGATTTCTATCGCGGTGAGAACCTGTAACCCTCTGTGGGGAGTAGTGCGGGTGGACGCACAACTTGCTAGCCAAGAGGCGGGACAGGTTGTCAGATATCTTATAATTTGACGACTTGAAATTGCGTGAGAAGCGATACCTCTCTTGGGGAGTAGTGCGGGTGGACGCACAACTTGCTAGCCAAGAGAGCAAGCACGGCTTCCCGGGTCGCTTGTTATTTGATTAAATTACGCGTGGTCACTCTACCTCGCGAACTCTGTCGATTGTACGTTTCGCTAGGATGGGTGGAAGGATTGGGATTTATTAATTGTTTGACACACACTAATCACTTTTCACTTATATATATTGTAAGGTCAAATTCAAATACAAAATATTCAAATACAAGATTAATTAAATTCTAAAACACGTTTAAAGTTAGATTTATAAAAGCTTGAATTTGAATTGAGTGCCGTTAGATTCACTAGCACTACAATAGAATTGGAATTGATTGGATTCGAGTTACTTCTTAATACTAGAATTGGAATTGAACTTTCTTAATACTAGAATTGGAATTGAACTTTCTTAATACTAGAATTAGAAGAGGGAGTTCACGGACTGGAGGTCCTCTCCAGTCGGATTCGCGAGATGAACTGCCTACAGTCAGCCGTGCACTGAAGTGTTTCGATTCGGTAGCTCGAAACTGCGGCGACGCTATGGTGGGGTGCGCGCTCGATGTGGGAGGCGCTGGTGGTGGGAGTGCGGCGCTCGCGTGGGAGGCCAGAGGATCGCCATGGTGGGGCTCGTGGTAGCCTAGGGACGTACCACGTCTGTTCTTTGCTTCACGTTATAAAGATTTATCATTGTAAAATTGAAAAGAGTAATACTTTTACAATAGGAAATAAAATTATTAATTAATTTATTTATTCTGACGCGGCAGACGTGACAGAGACATTGTACAAATACACGATAGTGTGAAAGTGAACACTGTGTTCAACGGCGAGTTTGTGATGGGCGATAAACGTGCCAATAAAAGTAGAAACACTAAAAATAGTGAACTCTTTCAAGTGTCTAATTTGGACGAATAGTACGAGTCATCGAACCCACGTTGGCATCGCTCGAAGAATTCCAAGAACGCGACAGTGGATGGGCGCTGTCGCGAATTCTTAATCTAACTGTAAACGTGAACAAATATAATTCCATGCATGCGAGATGTTACATTGAGTTACCGCGGAAAATTATGTTAAAGCGAGCGGTGATTAACGTGCAGACAATGCGTGTTTCGCGTGATCAGTGGTCGCAGCTTTGCATCCGGCCGAAAAAAATAAAGATCGGGAATCGTCATACCCGCATTATACGACAGTGTTAAATCTCCAAGACATTACGTTTCCGATGACGTTGAATCAAATTAAAAAGTTCGAACATCTCAATGACATCTCCATCAACGTCTACGATATTAAGGAAAAGGAGATATGGCTGAAATAAGAAGATGGAGAAACACTTACTGTAAGTAAACTTACTGTATGTGCGAGATCCACGCGGGGTACTTTGCGTGCATTAAAGACCTGTCCTGCCTCGTGAGCTTGAAAATAAACAAGAAATGCAAGAATACTTTTGCGACTTTACGTACACACATTTTAACAAATTATAAAGATATTTTATAATTGTTTGTTAAATACTAAAAAAAATCATGTTTACCTTTTTTGCAGATGTCTACATTACTTTAGTTTGTAAGAACTAGTATGAGGTTGAGAGAGAGGAGATGAAGGGGATGAGGCGAGAGAGGGCTGGTACAGAAGAGAGGAGCAGGTGGTAGAGCGTGATGAGAAGAGAGGGAATATTTGGAGCAATTCGAAGAACGGAGATCAGTCAGGCCTGAGCCTCTCTTGAAGGAAGACAGCAGAAATTGAAAGCGCAGTGAAAAGAGATCCGAGAAGAAGTGGGACCTGGGAGCCTGCGGCTTGGCAATACTTCTGAAGCGAAACCCTAATCAGAGATCTGTGAGTGGGATCTTCATAGGCGACAAAATCCTTGATCGAGGCAGGATGCGCACCTGTCTCCCAGGAAGAGAAATCTGTCCTTTGGAGTCATACGAAGAAAGGGAGGCTCTCGCTAAGACAGGCATCATCGTCGCGGACATCTTGGACAAGCCAAGTAGCGAACACTCCACCGAACCGCAATCGAAGGCGGGTATTTATCTCTCTCTCTCTCTTTCCTCTCCAATTTTGATGAATTGCATGTACATGCTAACGACGTTCGTATTCAATAGGAGCGTTATATTATATATAGTCACGTGCTCAGATTGTGAGTTTAATAGATAGATGTTAATTAGATGGAATATCATTATATCAATAATCTTAACTTCATTTTACGCTGTTTTGTACATTAATCTTAACTGTACGATATAAAGATACTTCATGTGAACTTGCGAATCGAATAAATCGAATCTTTTATGTGAATAACTTATCTAAATTTTATATCGATCTTGTACATTATTTAGCTTTTATGTGACGTAAACTGTTACAAGTTTATCTGAAAAATTGCAGTTGCATACAATGGACTGTAAACAGATGAATGATTGCGCCATCCGATTGCCGAGCAAAGACGACAAGTTGCTTACATTTAAGAATCACACGAATAAGGAATGAACTTCCTTTCATCGTACGCGGACTTGCGTACTACGGCAAACGGAACCGGCAGAGAAGGAAGGACGTGTCATACACTTATTAGCAGCACGAGGTATTTAGCATCGGATACTACGTGCGATGCTCGTACGATGACGCGTTATCAGCATATCGATTTCGGCGCGGCGAAAACTGCGTTGTATGGTTCGTTCGGCAACTCAAAGACTTGGCGCATCGAATAAAAATTTTGTTATCTGCGAATGGGAGGCATACCGTAGCGCGATGCGTTGTCACATTTGTGAAAAACCATTTGCGTCGAACGACGGTTCTCTATTGAAATCCTAGATGAGTACAGCGATCTATATTTAAAAATCGATGTCTTGTTATTAGCCGACGTTTGAAAATTTCCGCAAAAGTTGTATCAAAAGTTACAGTCTTGATCCCACTCATTACTACACACTGCCAGGTTTCACGTGGGATGCCATGCTGAAACATACGCGTGTAAAATTTGAGTTGCTCACCGACATCGATATGGTTATGTTTATCGAGCGCGGTGGCCTCAGTCAATGTTCCGACAGATACGCACAGGCCAACAAGTACATGCGTTCGTACGAAACCGTAGTCGTATTTGATGTACTACGACGTGAACAATCTGTACGGATAGGCGATGTGTCAACCGTTGCCCTATACCGAATTTTGATGGGTTGAAGACATCGCAAACTTTGACGCGAGCGCGATCGAATTCGCCTACGGATTATATTCTCGAAGTCGATCTCGAATATCCGCATCATCTGCATGACCGACACACTGACTTACCTTTCGGTCCGATGCGCGATAAACCACCCGGCACGGGGCAGGATAAACTTCTCGTGACATATGATAAAAAGCGGTACGTCATCCATTATCGCAACCTGCAGCAATGTACGCGCCACGGTCTTCGTATCGCAAAGATATATACACCGCGTACTACAATTTGCTCAATCCACCTGGCTCAGCAATTACATCGAACTCAATACACACTTTAGAACGTGCGCGAAAAACAATTTCGAAAAAAAAATTGTACGAATTAATGAACAATGCGATAAAACAATGGAAATATTCAGAATCACGTGGATGTAAAATTGATAACGAAATGGGGTAGACGGTATGGCGCAGAAGCAATGATCGCAAAACTAAATTTCTACAGCCGCAGCGTCTTTGCGAAAAACTTAATCGCCGTCGAATTGTGTAAACTCGAGGTGAAATTCGACAAACCGATTTATGTAGAAGTATGTGTATACTCGACATATCGAAAATCTGCTTGTACGAATTTCACCACGAGTATATATCACAGCTATATCGCGACAAATGTAAGATCATGTACATCGACACAGTCTCATATATCACATTGAATGCAATGTGTACGAGACGATGAAACGCGATATCGCTAGATTCGATACAAGCGATTATCCAACGCGTACGAAATGCCTCTCATGAATAAAAAAGTACTCGGTCTAAGGATGAAAATAACGGTATGAAAATGATGGAATTCATCGTACTCAGAGCGAAGATGTATGCAGTGAGGGTTGATGATAAAAAGGACACCAAAAAGGCAAAAGGTGTAAAGAGTCATGTCGTAGCGCGAACAATAAACGTTCGACGATTACACACGGTGCTTGAATGAAGAGATCGAAATGACCCGTCGCCATGTATAAAATCTAAGTTACACCAAGTATATACGATATCCGAGTTAAAAATCGCTCTGAGTCCGTACGATGACAAACGATACATCGTTTATACCGAATTCGACGGAAACGTTACCGTGGGGACATTTCCATTGTAATATACATGTAATATACATGTACAATGTACATATATTTTTATATTTTTATATATGTAGTTTATATATATATATATATTTTTTTTATACTTTTATACATTTTTTATATATTTTTGTACACGTATCGTACCCGTATTGTACATTTTTATGCGTTTAATAATTTTTTTATATTTACACGTGTACTTTTTTTACACTTTACGAAGATGTAATTGAAGGAAAGGAATAATAAGATTGTACATTTATACATTGTATATTTAATTTTAATACATTGTATATTTATTTTTAATATATTGTAAAAATAAAAATAAATTAAATCACACTGCTTTTGTTTATCCAAGAATTGTGCGATCCATCGAATTCCAACCACTTGACGTAAACTTTGTCTCCTTTCCTGCGCAATACTTTCTCCATGAGATACACGTCCGGAGTCGCGCGCTGCAACTCGTGCTCGTAGAAAGCGACGGCTTTTCTGCGATAGTCTTCGAGCAGATAGATTATGGGATTAGTATGCTGTACATTAACGATCTTAAACACCTCGGTGCTCCAATTTGGCGTGTAACTTTTTTTGAAAACTGTCTTGTACTCACGCGTACCGAATCGCCTATTTTGAATTTTGCTGGACCTGCAATCTTTATTGCGCTGTACACGTGTCCAAGAGTCTTTTAGCGATCGTGGGAATTATGTCAACGGGTCGCATGCCAATAGTGCGATGCTTGCACGCGTTGTAATCTGATACGAGCGCGTCGATGCACTAAGTGCCGTTGAGCGTAAACATCTTCCACATGTTGTTCTTAAGCGTGCGATTGAATCGCTCGACGATTGATGCCTTCAACACCGTATACATGGAATAATGATTAACGTTATATTTTTTCAAGAGTTTTTGCACATCGGCGTTGTAAAACTCCTTCCTCATATCTGTTTGCAAGTCTTGGGTATCTTCCGAATACTCGTTTCAGGCTCTTCTTCGACAGCACGTAGGACTGTCTCCACATTTCGCAAATTTCTTTCACGACGATATCTACCGCAGTCGTTTTTTTCTTTGTATGATGCTTCCAGTTTCAAACAATCGTTGAGCTGCACCAAGTATAACGATAGTCGATCTGTCGTAGATTGCGGGGCGCGGATCGCGACGTCTCATTCGGCGGAGAAGGCGGAGAGGGGGCATCGACCCTTCACGGACATCGTATAAATAGGATAACGCGATACTTTAATCAATAAGCCTTTGATTATTAGGCCATTCTTATAAGAGCGACATCGAGACTTCACTCAAGAATCTTTCGATTATTAAAACGTTCTTATTAGAGCGACAGCGAGACTTCACTCAAGAATCCTTCGATTATTAAAACGTTCTTATTAGAATGATATGACAGCATACACGAACGAAGAGTATTACGATATGCTGATGGCACTTGGTGAGTATCAGGAACAACATTATATTGCTGCAAGACATTATGCAGAATTATATCCACACCGAGAAAGACATCCGTCGGCTATTGTTATACTTGGTGCAGCTCAACGATTGTTTGAAACTGGAAGCGTCATACAAAGAAAAAATGACTGTGGTAGATATCGTCGTTAAAGAAATTTGCGAAATGTGGAAACAGTCCTACGTGCTGTCGAAGAAGAGCCTGAAACGAATATTCGGATCATTGGTAGAGAGCATGGTCTATCTTATTCCACAATACAGAGAATTAAAAAAGAAAAACTGCACGTTTACCATTACAACCGCGTGCAACACTTACGAGAGAAAGACTATCCTCGGAGGAAGACTATCCTCTTCCTCCGAGGATAATCTTCTTCTCGGATATTTGTGAAAATTTTTTGAGAAAAGTGAACGAGGATATACGAATTTTCTTTCTCGTGTGATATTCAGCGATTATCGCTGTTCACACGAAAAGGAATTTTTAACTTTCACAATATACATATGTATAGTGACGAGAATCCTCGTGTTACTCAATAAATTATATTAATACAAAATTATATTAATGAATATTTTGAATTGCCGCGTTCTGACTTTTAAGGCTAACCATGCGTTTACATCTGACAGTGTCACAACAATAACCAGTCGACCGCTTGCTATCATCAAGGGTGCTTTCCAACAACGTACACACTATGTAATACAGTGTCTATACTGGTGCTTTCCATCTATGACACAGAGAGACACAGAACGACACTGCGAAACACAGCTCGATCCTAAGTTTGGCCATGTCGGACGTCAATAATGCCAACATATCGAGCAAAATTATTTTTTTAAGTGTGGTACTAATATACATTTCAGTCATTATTGTCATTTTGGATGCGTTCTTGCACATCATTTATCCTTATCAATACATTAAACAAGGATAAATGATGCACATAATGCATCATTTATCCTTGTTTAATGTATTGATAAGGATAAATGATACATCACGCGTATCATGCGAGAAACGGAACGCATTCTTTATCTGCAAAAAAATGTCTTCGTCGCATTCGAATAACGTAGTACCGAACCCGGAATTTTTAGGTAATCAATATTCAATTTTTTTTATTTAAAGAACTATATAAGCTTAAAAACGTATTTGTTGATGACCCATTATTAGTACATATTCTATTAGTACATATTCTATTAATTTTTATTGCATATGTTCTTTTGTCGGCATTGTAAAGGAATTATTTCTATATTAGATGGAGGAATTATTTCTATATTAGATGATGAAAACAAGCATCATGTTTGTTTCAAAGAAAACAAGCATCATGTTTGTTTCAAAGAAAAAGAAGTGTTCCTTGAAAGAGAAAAGCAATTATACTCACCTGAAATGAATGAGATTCCATGTAATGTCAAATCGGAAAGATCATAGTTATTTCACAAATATAAAATAAAGCGCTTTGTAGCCAGGTATGAAATAATCAATACATATAATTTATTTAAATTTATTTCAGTATGTATCAATAATTCTTCAAAAAATGCACTGGCAATAATGGATAATAACAAAAAAATGCGCTCATGTTTATGCGTGATGGTCTTCTCCCTGGTCACAATCTTTTACGCTCTCTAGTGAGCGTGTTTAGTAACTTATGTGTTCCAATTAAACTCTATAACTGTGTCTTACAGTGTCTCTCTATGTCACATTGTGTAACACCAAACTCTCCTAGTTGGAAAGCACCCCAAGTAAACACGTGTCGTGTATGGGCCTATGTTCGCCGAATAAATACATGTTTCTTTCTCCAAATAATTTTCACACGTCAAATAATTAAAAGTGAATTACCGATCGAGTCGTAATAGTGATTATAAACATGTGTCGTATGTTCGCCGAGTAAATACGTGTTTCTTTCTTCGAATAATTTTCACGCGTCAAATAATTAATAGTGAATCATCGATCAAGTAGTGATTAATCGATCGAGACATTAATAAACGTTTCTCGTTTGATCGATCAAGCGAGAAAATAAAATGCTTTTTAAATTTCTCATTATAAAGGTCTGTGTATAATGGAGAATTTTAGGCCGTAAATAGGTTGTAAGGGACAGACTAAATAGATTGTAGCAGTAGTCATAAGCGAAATGAATTATTTTCATTTCGATATTGCTTACGACTTGCAACAAGTCTTACGTCACGTCAATGAATGTTTAGGTATGTTCCGACTGACAATAAATATCAGAACACAGCTTTAAACACAGCGAATAATCCATGTAATATATAAAATATATTAATTTTTCAATTGTGCTAAATTTTTTTAAAACAACACGATGTCTGATGAAGAAATTTTTGATGATGTAAATAATAAAATAGAAGATGAAGATGACAAACTTAATACTTTGATGAAGCAAGAGTTGACCGCTCTTGTCAAAGTATTAGGTGTACAAAAAAGTTCTGAGCTTTTTTTTGTAAAATTCAATCTTTACTCAAAAACAAACAAAAAAATATTAATCAGCGAAATATTCCCCGTTTGCATCAACGACCTTTTGCCATCTTTCGGGTAGCTTGCGAATTCCTTGACGATAGAAACTCACCGGCTTCGAAGCGATAAAGTCATCAATGCATTTTCGTATCTCTTCAAATCTCACGAAATGTGTATCAGCCAAATGATGCTGCAGCGACCGGAATAGGTAGTAATCGGAAGGCGCCATGTCTGGGCTATACGCCGCGTGCGGGAGAAGTTCCCAGCCTAAGACACAGATATGGTCCTGAATCGCTTTCGCAACATGTGGTCGAGCATTGTCATGAAGCAAGATCACTTTACGACGTCCTTGGCCAGTAAATGGCATCTTTTCTTCTAATGCATCGCTCAAATTGGTCAATTGTTGTTGGTAGTGGTCTGCCGTGATTGTTTTATCCGATTGTAACAATTCGTAATACACCTTTCCAACGTAACACACCTTTCCAATCCCACCAGATACAGAGCAAAACTTTCTTGGCGTAGATATTGGGCTTTGGCGTCAATGTCGAAGGTTGACCAGGGTCAACCCATGATTTTCTACGTTTAGGATTATCATAAAGAATCCACTTTTCATCGCCTGTAATGATTTTGTGCAGAAAATCTTTTTTCCGGAACTTTGAAAGCAAAGTGAGTGCAGTGTCACACCGATGATTTTTGTTGTCTTCGGACAATTCATGCGGAACCCATCTGCCTTCCTTCTGAACCTTTCCCATCGTATGTAAACGTACGGAAATGGTTTGCTGCGTAATGCCAAGCTGTTCTGCAAGTTCCTTTTCAGTTTGCGCAGAGTTTATGTCCAGGAGTGCTTGCAATTCGTCCGTTTCAATCTTTTGAGAGCGTCCAGCGCGCGGTTTTATCTTCAAGACTGAAATCTCCTTGGCGAAATTTTTGATACCGACTTTTACATGTAGTATGACTTACAGACTTGCGTTCTCTCCATATGCAGCACAAATCATTGCAGTGGCTTCAGCAGCATTTTTCTTCAGATGAAACGCGAAGTGGATGGAAAATCGAATATGCTCTTTTGTTATTGCCATCGTAAACACTACTGATTTTTGACGTTATGTGCATCAAACGCCAAACCGTATGGCATTTTAGAAGGCCAAATGTCAACGCTTTAAAACTGCAAAAGGGCGGGAAGATATATAAAATTTAAATTGTTATTTCGGTTGTATGAAATCTAAAGCTCAGAACTTTTTTGTACACCTAATAAATCTCGCTCTGTACGCGAAAAATTGGAAAAAATATGCTGGCAAAAATTTTTGCAAAGATTTAGTTTGGGAGAGCATTGGATCTAGTTTGTTGAGACGAATTGCATATTGTCAGGTAAATTGCATATCATGTAAAATGTTTGCATATGATGTTTCGGATAAATTAGGTTAGGTTAGATTATTTTATTCATGTTTTAATTTCTCATCAGAAGAAGATGCGGCCAAGGAATGGTATAACATTCGCCAGCGATTTAGTAGAGAAAGGCGGAAAGTCATGTCAAGTCTGAAGAGAAAATCTGGGCAAGGGTCAAAGCCCTACTATGTATCGAAATGGCAATTTTATAATCACTGTTTATTTTTGGTGGATCATATTATGCCTCGCAAATATATAATTGTCATTTATAAATCAAATTAACTTAGTGTCATCATTAGCTAATGATATATATTTCGGTGTTTCAGAACTGCCAGTGTGACGTCCTAGGAAGTCCTGATAGATCGGACGGAGCCGAAATTAACAGATCCTCGACTGCTACACTCACACGTTATTTGTGGGATTCTTTTCCGTGCGGTTAAGAGGGTAAAACCTCAGGATTAGATACTGCGAAGGAAGTGGGTAACAGGAATGTCGAAGTGACTTCTATTTTCAGGAAAGAGTTTTCGATTTTTGGGGATAAGGAATAATATAATATCACACTTGTGGTATTTGAATCGGAATTTATTCACTGTTATAAATAATATATATATATATATATATATATATATATATATATATATATAAATATATATATATGGGTATGAGTTGGTTTTGTGGTGTGGCGTGTGTGTGTGTGTCAACTTGTTGGTTTCTACGTCCACCACCGACGTAGTCGAGCATCTGCTGTGGCCCTGACGTCCTCGGTCTGCTTCTTGTATGTGCGCAAAGCGGAATGGGCGACAGGGAAAGGAAAGTTGCGTGCTGGATTCCCAAATAAGGCAACCTTTATGGGTACATTTCTATATTCTTAAAAAGTTAAAATATACAGAGCTGCAGCGGAAGTGCTAAATGCGAGGCGTGGGAGTCTGTGTCCCTCGTGTGTGTATAGAGTCCCTGGTGTAGATCGGGTCGCGGAGTCCCTCGAGGTATCGTTGTGTTCGTCTCTCCCGAGCTCCGGTTCCGCCGTGATGAGTAGTCCGTGTACGGGCCGTTAGGGCGTTTACAATTGAAAACACGGCCTCGGTCTGTGAGGCGGCGTCGAACGACGGCTGCCGGTGGTCCCGACGGGGCGTTCGCGTGATACCCCTAGGTCTAGGGGTATCAACCGCCACGGTCTGTTAGCGGGCTCTGCTTGTAGTCCAGAGAAGCCGGGAGCAGGCGGGCCGCGATGCGCCGCGATCTGCGGTGAGAGCCTCGTCCGTTGCGGGGTGGTCGGTTCGCTGCATGCGTCCCTGCGGGCCGGAAAATTGATGCCGCGGCCCGGCGTAGGCGGGCACGTCCGTGGAGCTGTGCTCGGACGCGGTGGCGTCCGTGGTGCCGGTCCAGACGTGTGGCTATCGGTCGACGAAGAGGAAGTCGATAGGGCGCCGAACAGCTCTATGAGTTGTTCTCGCCCGGCAGTCGTGGGGTGACGATCGTTCCTCCGCACTGGTGGCGCGGCCTCAGGTCGGCGCGGTGTTGTAGGAGACGGGGGCTGGTTGTCGCGTCGTCCCCCCAGCCGAAAAGTCCGCTCGGTGCTAGTCCTGGCGGCGGGGTAGGCCTCCCCGCGGTGATGGCGGCCAAGAGACTGCTTGGGCACGGACGGATGCGGTTGCGAGGTCGGCGGTGGTGCTGAGTTGGCAGCGGCGTAGCGGTGGCGTCCTGTCCTTGGTACTGCGTGATCTACCTCCGGAGACGGCGGCAGTAGTTCCCCTGTTTGTTTCTCGGCAAGGATGCCGAGTGTCCGCTCAACGGCGTGAACGGCCGCTGAGGAAAGCTCGGTGAAGGAGACGCGGCGTGAACGGCCGCGTCGGAGGGTAAGAAGTCCTTCTATGGCGTGAACGGCCACCGAGAGGAGAGTACGACCTATAAGGGGTCGGTAACGCCAGCCAAAAAAGGGCTGTATAGTTGACCGCAAGCGGTCGGTCCTCAGTGCTTCCTTAGCCGTGAACGGGCCCCAGAGCGCATTGAGGGGTAGTGTCGGTCGGTGGTGCTAGCCGCTCTTATATAGTGGCTATACGGCTTTCCGCGCACGAGTAGGCGATCGACCGGTTGGCCATCTCGTGGCGCGCGCGTGAATCACTCTCGCGCGCGTGCGGGCCCACTGTGTCGGAGATGCTTTCCGCGTACGAGCGGACGGTCAAACGGCCGGCCATCTCGTGGCGAGCGTGTGAGTCACTCCTCATGCGCGGGCCCACGGTGTCGGCGTGTGGCAGCGCGGCGGCGCGCGCCGGCGTGCGGGTCGCTGGGCCAGAGTGGCGGTGACCGCCACATATATATTTAGCGAGTGCGAGTGAAAGTACAAGTGCAAAAATGTAAGTGCCCGTGGATGGGGAAACGTAAGTGCGCCGAGGTATTGTCGCTCGAGGTTTTTATATGTTGCCAAAACATGGAAGTAGGGGTGACCTAAATTCCAATGTTATGATTCTACAGGTCTGAATAAAGTTTATTACCAAATGGCCTTGGCCATCGGTTTGCCTATTGTTAGTCTACTTTTCACTATGAGTCAGCTATGATTCACGCGTTTAAGACCTTTTAGTTGTTCTTGACATAGTTTTCTATTGGTCGACTTAGCTATGAGTCAGCGATGACTCGTGGTGCTAAAATATTATGGCGCCCTTGACATTTAACGTTTGTCTACTTTCGCTTACAACTGATCATGAGTCACACTTGTGACTAAGTATTATGGCGGCCTTGACATTTAACGTTGGCTTATTTTCGCTTACAAACTGACCATGAGTCACACTTGTGACTATTCGATCGATCTATTTTTACTTTCAAAGAGTTATACTTCGTTATAATAATTCCTTTTCATACAATTTGCTCGAATTTAAGCTTTTATAATAAATATTAATTATCGCAATATCGTTTTAGATATACTTTACAATTTTTATAATAATAATGATTACATCGTATAATTAGTATATCTAAAATATGTCAGTATAACTCTTTTTACATTTGTAATACATTATTTATTAAATGTTTTCAGGTACAAAATGGCTCTGATTGTGATTGGTTGAATCGTTAGGGTAGTTTTCCATGCATATTAATAATAAAAATTTTGTCATGGCCATAGAATTAGTGTTAATGAAAATAGGGAAGTAACAATTATAAATATAAATCTAGGCTGAAGGTTTCTAGAAGTTGAACTGGTTTATATACGGAGGTTTGCCTGCTGAACTGATTTGAGTTTTTGAGGTAAGTGTATGTAAGCAAGTTTATAATTGTTTAAATATCTTCTAAACGGTGCGAGTTAGGTAGGTATGTGTAATGAGGTAAGTTGCAGGATTTCCTGTGTGTTGTCCAAATCTTTTATAATAATTATTTGTTAATATAATAATTTATTTATTTATAAATTTTATTAAACGAAATTTAAATCGTAGAATTTCTTTTCTGAGATAAAATATGTTTCTATCGGGGTTGTTTATATAATTTCATAAAGAAAACTATATCTTATAAGGAAATGTATAATGTACGTATATATGTATATATGTGTGTGTGCTTTCATTACCCTTAATTTTGTTTATATCTTGAGAATTAAGAATCGTAGCCACAAACTGTATTTATGTTTTCGAAAGAATTTTTAATGGAGAATGTATTTATACAAGAAAAATATATCCATATAAAGACATCAGCAAAATTTATCCTTGAAATAAGGATATGTTTCAGATGAACTGTTGAATAAATGTTTTCGTCATGGATTTTGTTATATTGTCATTATGACCTTTATTCCTTATTCACATCCTTTCTATTGTTATTAATTTTGTTATTAACCTTTATATTTATTATTAAAATGGAACAAAAGTGAAAGGAAGTTATATTTGACGATATAAAGAAATTGGTTGGTATTTTGTTATTTATATAATTATATGATTTTGTTTATTAATTGTTAATAGAAATATTACAATGTACCGATAATTGTTTTGTTATAGTTTTCGTGCATTACGTGGGCGAGGTTATACTTCCTACATTTGTTTTTTATTCATTATTTACTATTTTATATTAATTTGTTAAGATTTTGTTGTTAATGTTGAAATGCTTAGAAGGATGCGATATTAAGCTCTATTTTCTTTGTTACTTTACCGAACAGTCTGGAGAAGTGATTTTGGTATGTTCTGTTTTTTGTTAGTGAGGTTCTAGGGAAAATTTACTAGGAGCATTAAGGCTGTAGTAGCGCCATAAGGTTGTGGTAAGAAGCGGCCATTTTTGTATAAATCTTTAAATAATTTTAAGCGGTATATTCTTTTATTATGTGTATACCAAAGGCTTGACGGTGCTGTCTCCTAACACAGTCAGTCATAAATAATTAAAAATTTAAAAAGAAAAATTTACATTAGACATGACTAGAGGTACTCTCGGCGCTGGGACGTGACACCAGTAGTTACATGTCACAGAAAAATATGAAAAAAATCTCAACCATTGAAAAAACTTCACTTTCCCCGATATTTATTCTGCCTTCATCTCCATTAGCATCATTTTCACAAATATCGTCTTCACAAGCACTGTCTTCACAAGCACCATTTCCACAAGCATCAGTGTTTTTGTCTCCGTCAAGTACATACTCAAGTAATTTGAAGTCTAGTAGTAAGTAATTTATTGTGCAAATATAGCACATAGAAGTAAATGAGAAATGTATAATTTTCATTTATCTTTTTTTATCCGCAGATGACACTGCATCTGTATTCTCAATTGAGAATAAGAAAAAAGAAACTTTTTTACATAACTAATTTACGTAATGTTACGTCACAGTCGAGACGTGCTACGCGTGGGGCGAGTCTGCTCGCACTGGGCTGCGTGTTGGTTTTTGCGGCTGAATTTGACTGGATTGTTGATATAAATTGCGAGTGTATAGACCGTGTAAAAAGGTCGCTAATCTCCTAGAGAAAATAATATCATGCAATCCTATCTCTGCGTCTACGTCAATGACGATAGGATTTGGCAGTGCGTAAAAAGAAGTATTTTCTTCGCGTAAATATTCTAAGAATGCCGCAAATGCTTCGGAGCAGGGATCGCAGTCGGTTACCTCACGCCAGAGAGCTAATTCAGTACCACAAAAATTGCAAAGCCTTTCTTTCCGAATAGTTCCAACATTAATGTAATGCCTTAAGATAGCTGTGAATTGTAGTTGATCACAATTGAGATTATACCGGGATTTACACTCTAGACATATGAGTGTTGGCGGAATTTGTATCGGTAGCTATGCCGACAAGACCATACCCGAATTCGACTACACACCGAGAGATACTTATTTGATGATTAAAGACGGCGGCTGGATGTGTTCTCTTTTGACGTGAGCCTTCCGATCGTCCTCTGCACATAACGCGATTCACAAATAGGAAATGGAAATGCACTTACCTTTCGTTGGCCCGGTTCCTGGATTCGGGCTTCTAATTCTCGCTGTCGGCCTGGCGGGTCTCGGGATGCACACTAGGATGCGGGGCGTCTGAAGACAACGTTGCTGGATTCGGGGGACTTGGTGCCCACAGGCTATTCTTGAAATGCGCTTCGTATTCTGGTTGATAGATTTTTTCACACCCGAGCAATTCACTCAAATCACCGGTGAGCGCGGATTTAATTTCGTATAGAGTTCGACGAATCGCACGCTGACGTCCGGCGCGGTTTTTGCGTTTATTCGGCATCGAAAGTGACCATGAAGGGAAATGTTGCTTCCCTTACAAATTACGAATAAAAGATTGAGCTTTCTATCGCGGTGAGAACCTGTAACCCTCTGTGGGGAGTAGTGCGGGTGGACGCACAACTTGCCAGCCAAGAGGCGGGACAGGTTGTCAGATATCTTATAATTTGACGACTTAAAATTGCGTGAGAAGCGATACCTCTCTTGGGGAGTAGTGCGGGTGGACGCACAACTTGCTAGCCAAGAGAGCAAGCACGGCTTCCCGGATCGCTTGTTATTTTGATTAAATTAGGCGTGGTCACTCTACCTCGCGAACTCTGTCGATTGTACGTTTCACTAGGATGAGTGGAAGGATAGGGATTTATTAATTGTTTGACACACACTAATCACTTTTCACTTATATATATATATATTGTAAGGTTAAATTCAAATACAAAATATTCAAATATTCAAATACAAGATTAATTAATACAAAGATTGATTAAATTCTAAAACACGTTTAAAGTTAGATTTGAATTGAGTGACGTTGGATTCACTAGCACTACAATAGAATTGGAATTGATTGGATTCAAGTTACTTCTTAATACTAGAATTGGAATTGAACTTTCTTAATACTAGAATTGGAATTGAACTTTCTTAATACTAGAATTAGAAAAGGGAGTTCACAAACTGGAGGTCCTCTCCAGTCGGATTCGCGAGATGAACTGACTACAGTCGGCCGTGCACTGAAGTGCTTCGATTCGGTGGCTCGAAACTGCGACGACACTATGGTGGGGTGCGCGCTCGATGTGGGAGGCGTCGGTGGTGGGAGTGCGGCGCTCGCGTGGGAGGCCAGAGGATCGCCATGGTGGGGCTCGCGGTACCTAGGGACGTACCACGTCTGTTCTTTGCTTCACTTTATAAAGATTTATCATTGTAAAATTGAAAAGAGTAATACCTTTACAATAGGAAATAAAATTATTAATTAATTCATTTATTCTGACGCGACAGACGTGACAGTAACTATAACTTTTTTACATAATTTCTCAAACTTTAAATGGGTGAGATCTCTGGCTTTCTTGAACTATAAAGCCACGAGCATCTCGGATCAGAGTGCCAAGTCAGTGGGCCATTTTTGGTAAGCAGAACTGGCGCTGTGAGATGAACCAAACGCAGAGTTAAGGCCCAACTCGATGCTCATGGAACACCATGAAAGGCGTTGCTTAAGACAGCAGGACGGTGGCCATGGAAGTCGAAATCCGCTAAGGAGTATGTAACAACTCACCTGTCGAAGCAACTAGCCCTGAAAATGGACTGAAGCGTCGAGCCTATACTCTGCCGTCAGCGGCAAGTGGGGCGGCGTCCGTGCGTTGTCGTACGCGCCGCCACGAAGCCCTGACGAGTAGGAGGGTCGCGACGGTGTGCGCAGAAGAGTCTGGGCGCGAGCCTGCGGCCTGGAGCCGCCGTCGGTGCAGATCTTGGTGGTAGTAGCACATATTCCAGCGAAGCCCTGGAGGACTGACGTGGAGAAGGGTTTCGTGTGAACAGCTGTTGCACACGAGTCAGTCGATCCTAAGCCCTAGGAGAAATCCTATGTCAATGACGGCGTGCGATACTCTAGTGTCCACACACAAAGTGCATACAGAAATACAATGATATAATGTAGTGCTGAGTGAGAGGCACACGCCCGTCGGGCGAAAGGGAATCCGGTTCCTATTCCGGAACCCGGCAGCGGAACCGCATACAATTCTGGCCCTCGTAAGAGTGTCCGTCGGGGTATCCCAAAATGACTTGGAGACGCCGTCGGGAGATCCGGGAAGAGTTTTTTTTTCTGTATAAGCGTTCGAGTTCCCTGGAAACCTCTAGCAGGGAAATAGGGTTTGGAACGCGAAAAGCACCGCAGTTGCAACGGTGTCCGGATCTTCCCCCTCGGACCTTGAAAATCCAGGAGAGGGCCACGTGGATGTGTCGCGCCGGTTCGTATCCATATCCGCAGCAAGTTTCCAAGGTGAAGAGACTCTAGTCGATAGACTAATGTAGGTAAGGGAAGGCGGCAAATTGGATCCGTAACTTCGGAATAAGGATTGGCTTTGAGGAGCGGGGCGTGTCGGGCTTGGTCGGGAAGCGGACTTGGTTGACGTGCCGGGTCTTGGCGAGATGAACGCTCGGCGTTCTCGCACCGGTTCCGGGATCCGAGCTCGGTCCCGTGCCTTGGCCTCCCGCGGATCTTCCTTGCTGCGAGGCTTCCGTGGCAGCGCGAGCCGTCGTGGTCGTTCTCTTCGGCCGCCATTCAACGCTCAGCTCAGAACTGGCACGGACTAGGGGAATCCGATCGTCTAATTAAAACAAAGCATTGCGATGGCCCTCGCGGGTGTTGACGCAATGTGATTTCTGCCTAGTGCTCTGAATGTCAACGTGAAGAAGTTCAAGCAAGCGCGGGTAAACTATGACTCTCTTAAGGGAGTCATAGTTGGGGCGTGATGCGTAATACAGACCTCTTGTTAGGTCCTTCAGCCTCTCACGTCCAAGTCGTATACCTTCTTCCTCGTGATGCTCCCGGGTATTGCCTTTTAGGCAATAGCTAAATGGTGTTACGGCGACTTGGGGTCTTGGGGATTGCCAACCCCCTTGGCTCTTTCTTAATGCTGGCCCAAATAATAAAAACAAGCCTCGGATGAATGATAACCCCGGGCCCTCTGGCCTCAGGGGTCCAGCAACCAGGAGTCGGCAGATGTCTTCGGCTGTTCCGGTGAGGTCTAGTTCAGGAGTTGCGTGCGAGTTCCCTGGCTGTGGCCGAGTCTTTGAGAACAAGATAGGCAGAGATGTCCATTGTCGTAGTGCCCACCCTGACTGGTTCGACTCGCAACAAAACATCGTTGCTGTCGAGATGGACTGACGAAGAGACCCGTTTACTCGCCAGGAGGGAGGCTGAGCTGTCGTTGCAAAGTGAGAGGTTTCTCAACCAGGCGCTGCTCCGCGATTTTCCTGAAAGAATTCTGGAGGGTATTAAGGGCAAGCGGAAGCAGCAGAAGTATAGAACGATCGTAAATGAGATTCTTGCCTCACTTTCTGCTGACTCGAATGACGAATCTCATATTACCTTTGACCCTCTCCCTCCTGACGAGTATAGGATCCGGATTGGGGAATTTATTGAAGCACTGCCAGCGCCCGAAAGGAATGATTTTCGAATTGCGGATCTTTTAAGTATCTGTGACTTACTTTCTCGATGTTGTGACAATATTCTGGAACAGCTTACCCTCTACTTGCGAAATGTTTTTTCTAATAAAAAGCCTAGAACGGCCAAGCAGTCCCATCCAGTGACCCAGACATTGAGTAGGAAGCAAGCATGTCGTGCCGAGTATGCGCGCACGCAGGACTTGTGGCGAAAGAATCGTAGCAAATGTCTGCGGATGCTTCTGGACGATGTCGCGGATGTACATGCTCCCCCCAAGAACGTTATGGTCCTTTTTTGGAAAGAAGTCATGAGGGGACGCTCTGACATCTCCCCCGGTCCCAGACAACCGAAACCCGTTGTCAGGGAGCTTTAGGCGCCTATATCCGCATTAGAGATTAGAAAAGCACATCCACAAAGCACTACCTCCGCGGGCCTAGATGGGCTATCAGCGCGCTTCCTGAGGCGTGTGCCAATGGAGGTACTTGTTCGAATATTCAATATAATCCTGTGGTGTGGTAGATCTCCCACGTATCTATTGGAATTACTAACAACCTTGATCCCAAAGAAGACCAAGGCTTCGGCTCCGTCAGACTTTAGGCCAATTACAGTCTCATCTGTGCTCGTAAGAACATTACATAAGGTTTTGACCGTTCGTATGTTACACGGAGTGCATCTTGATTCAAGACAGCGGGCGTTTAGACCTGATAGTTGTTCCGATAACGTTTTCCTCCTTGACTTAGTTTTGAGATACTACCACAGGCACAACAAGCCTCCCTTTATAGCGTCTGTCGATATCGCGAAGGCATTCGATTCTGTATCGCACGGTACAATACGTGACACGTTGGGTAATATGGGACTACCTATGCCCATGATAGAATATATTATGGATGTATACAAGCGCAGCACCATGGTTCTTTGTTGTGACTCATGGAGGTCTGAATTGATTAGTCCCGCGTGTGAAGGAAAGCAGGGGGACCCAATGTCTCCTATTATATTTAATATGATTATGGATCGGCTCCTGACTAAGCTTCCAGATAATATTGGAGCCCGTATTGGAAATATGCGCATAAATGCGGCTGCTTTTGCTGATGACCTGCTTCTCCTTGCTTCTACTCCTATGGAATTGCAAAAGATCCTTCAATCGACTACCTGAAGAGCTGTGGCCTTCAAATCAATGCTGCGAAGAGTATGATGGTCTCATGCCGCAACGTGCCTCATGAAAAGAAGACAATTATAGATAAAGAGACGGTTTTTGAGTGCGACGGCGGGATGTTGCCTTCGCTGAAGTGATACGACCAATGAAAATATTTAGGTGTTCCATTTACAACTGAAGGCCGTCTTAGGATTGACATAGTTTCTGGATAAAAATTGTCTCTCGATAAATTGACTGCGGCGCCACTCAAACCCCAACAACGCTTGTTTGCACTAAGAACCATGGTGATACCCGCTCTGTATCATCAACTTGAGTTGGGTAATATAAATGTTAGTGTCCTTAGGAAGAGTGATAGGGTTGTACGCGCTGCAGCGCGAAGGTGGTTAGCGCTGCCATCCGATGTTCCCAATGCATATATACACACCAATGTTAAGTCGGGTGGTTTGGGAATTGCCTCGCTCAGATGGACGACCCCAATGCGGAGGCTTAACAGGCTCAGGAAGCTGCCTGTGGCGGACCTTCAGACAGAAAAGGGATAGGTTCCTGGGAGCTTCTGGCAAGCGGAAATTGAGAAATGTAATACCAGGCTCAAGGATGGCTTGCAGCAGTTGCAAACCCTGTCGAATATTGACAAAAGATGGGCTGAAAACCTATACAGCAAGGTAGATGGCGCTGGGTTAAGGGAATCCGCTAAAGTGCAACAACAACATCTGTGGGTTTCAGAGGGAACGCGTCTTCTCTCTGGTAAAGATTACTTACAGTCATGCAA
>JAECZD010000040.1:297500-323186 GCA_024349325.1 Pogonomyrmex californicus
CTTCTCGAAAGCACCGCGGGAGAACCACTGGCACCGGGAGCCCGATGGTTTTTCAATGATTTCCGCCCCGGCCCATCGCCTCTCGCGCTATGGGACGCTTCCCGTTTCCACCGGAATGTCGGACGGGTCTCTTGCGGCCCGTTGCCGATGTCCCGATCATGTCGTAGCCCCCGTAAACGGGGCGGCGGTCCGCGCGTGCTCGGACGCGCGGCCAGGCTGATCGAAGGGCCATCACGCTCGCGCCCCGGAAGAACGGAGAGAGAACTCTGTCCCCGATGGGCAGCGAGCGTAAATATACAAAACACGTTGGGACAGTATACCTTCGAGTCGCGTTCTCCAGGGAGACGCGGCGAGAGAAAGGAAAATGCGATTACCCTGAACGGTGAATCACTTGGCTCGTGGGTCGATGAAGAACGCAGCTAATTACGCGTCAACTTGTGAACTGCAGGACACATGAACATCGACATTTCGAATGCACATTACGGTCCACGGATACAATTCCCGAACCACGCCTGGCTGAGGGTCGTTTTAGTACCCAGAGACTGCTTGCGCCCGCGTTTGCGCGCTTCGCCTCGCGTCGCCGACGACGGCGACCGGGTGACGGCAGCGCGCACCGGCGTACGAGCGATCGTTGGACGTTCGCCCCATGCCGCGCGAAAGATGCGGTGAGAGGAGAAACGCAGCGGGAAGCCCTTTGCGCGCTACGCGTAAGGCCGCCAGTCCCGCCGGGCTCTTCCGCTGCGCGCACGCCGGCTGGGTGGCACGCTTGTCCGAAATGACATTGATACGTGAAGAAGGCTGACCGGGGCGCCGAGCGACCGGGCGCAAGAAATACGTGGATAGAGGAGGATCCATTGGCCGACGGAGAGGCGCCCTTCCGCGAGAGCGGAACCGGGCACTCCCTACGTTGTCGCAGGCCTCCCCCGCATCGCGCGCGGAGATCCGATTCTTGCCTTACGCTCCGCCCGTGTGTCGTTCCCCCCGCGGGGATCGCGAACCGACCGCGTGTCCGAGTCTACGAAGTTCCTCTCCATAACTCTCTCGAGCGAGAGAGCAGAGACGCGACCTGGGACCGGCACGCTTCGTCGTGTACTCGTTACGAACCCCGTCGTCCGCCCGAACTGTCATCTACACTGACTTTGACGACCTCAGAGCAGGCGAGATTACCCGCTGAATTTAAGCATATTACTAAGCAGAGGAAAAGAAACTAACCAGGATTTCCTTAGTAGCGGCGAACAGGAAAGAGGCCAGTACCGAATCCCGCGGTTCCGCCGCAGGGAAATGTGGTGTTTGGGAGGGTCCGCTTATCCCGAGGCGTCGCGTCGCGTCCAAGTCCATCTTGAATAGAGCCACTTACACGCAGAGGGTGCCAGGCCCGTAGCGACCGATGCCCATTGGGAGGATCTCTCCTTAGAGTCAGGTTGCTGGAGAATGCAGCTCTAAGTGAGCGGTAAACTCCATCTAAGCCTAAATACGACCACGAGACCGATAGCGAACAAGTACCGTGAGGGAAAGTTGAAATGAACTTTGAAGAGAGAGTTCAAGAGTACGTGAAACCATTCAGGGGTAAACCTAAGAAACCCAAAAGAACGAACGGGGAGATTCATCGTCAGCGACGCTGGCTTCGCGTCGGTGTGCAATGCGGCGCCCTTGCGGCTCGCGCGCGGGCACGCCGCCGTGCGCCGATGTCCGGCATTCGTAGTCGTGCACTTCTCCCCTAGTAGAACGTCGCGACCCACTGGGTGTCGGTTTATGGCCCGGTAAAACGGCACGCGTCAAACCCCCGGTCGCCCAGCCGGCTGCCCGGCGGTACGCGCAAAAGGTATCAGACCGCACGCTTCACAAACGAGACGAGTGCGTCGAGACCGTCGCAAGCGCGCGCCACGGTACACGGAGGCAACGGACCTAGCGCCGTCACCGTGCCTGGCCCGCTGTTGGTCGTACGGTTAACCTTCGACAGGCCTGCCAACGTCCCAATGGAAGTCTCGTGCTCCCGTGACCGATACCGGTCGGCGACGCTACTGCTTTGGGTACTCTTAGGACCCGTCTTGAAACACGGACCAAGGAGTCTAACATGTACGCGAGTCATTGGGACGAACGATACCTAAAGGCGTAATGAAAGTGAAGGTCGGCCCTGGTTGTTGACCGAGGGAGGATGGGGCGTCGCGACGCGGCTCCGCACTCCCGGGGAGTCTTGTTCTCATCGCGAGAAGAGGCGCACCCAGAGCGTACACGTTGGGACCCGAAAGATGGTGAACTATACCTGGTCAGGACGAAGTCAGGGGAAAACCCTGATGGAAGTCCGTAGTGATTCTGACGTGCAAATCGATCGTAGGAACTGGGTATAGGGGCGAAAGACTAATCGAACCATCTAGTAGCTGGTTCCCTCCAAAGTTTCCTCAGGATAGCTGGCACTTGGCCGTTCCGCACGGAATGCGCGCGAGTCTCATCTGGTAAAACGAATGATTAGAGTCCTTGGGGCCGAAACGACTTTAACCTATTCTCAAACTTTAAATGGGTGAGATCTTTGGCTTTCTTGAACTATGAAGCCATGAGCATCTTGGATCAGAGTGCCAAGTGGGCCATTTTTGGTAAGCAGAACTGGCGCTGTGGGATGAACCAAACGCAGAGTTAAGGCGCCCAACTCGACGCTCATGGGACACCATGAAAGGCGTTGGTTGCTTAAGACAGCAGGACGGTGGCCATGGAAGTCGGAATCCGCTAAGGAGTGTGTAACAACTCACCTGCCGAAGCAACTAGCCCTGAAAATGGATAGCGCTGAAGCGTAGAGCCTATACTCAGCGGCAAGTAGGGTGGCGTCCGTGCGTTGTCGTACGCCGCCACGAAGCCCTGACGAGTAGGAGGGTCGCGACGGTGTGCGCAGAAGAGTCTGGGCGCGAGCCTGCCTGGAGCCGCCGTCGGTGCAGATCTTGGTAGTAGTAACAAATAGTCTGGCGAGGCCCTGGAGGACTGACGGAGAAGGGTTTCGTGTGAACAGCTGTTGCACACGAGTCAGTCGATCCTAAGCCCTAGGAGAAATCCTATGTCAATGACGGCGTGCGATACTCTAGTGTCCACACACAAAGTGCATACAGAAATACAATGATATAATGTAGTGCTGAGTGAGAGGCACACGCCCGTCGGGCGAAAGGGAATCCGGTTTCTATTCCGGAACCCGGCAGCGGAACCGCATACAATTCGAGCCCTCGTAAGAGTGTCCGTCGGGATAACCCAAAATGACTTGGAGACGCCGTCGGGAGATCCGAGAAAAGTTTTTTTTTTTCTGTATAAGCGTTCGAGTTCCCTGGAAACCTCTAGCAGGGTTTGGAACGCGAAGAGCACCGCAGTTGCGGCGGTGTCCGGATCTTCCTCCTCGGACCTTGAAAATCCAGGAGAGGGCCACGTGGAGGTGTCGCGCTGGTTCGTACCCATATCCGCAACTGGTCTCCAAGGTGAGGAAGAATTTCTGTCGGTAGAGAAGAGCCTCTAGTCGATAGACTAATGTAGGTAAGGGAAGTCGGTAAATTGGATCCGTAACTTCGGAATAAGGATTGGCTCTGAGGAGCGGGGCGTGTCGGGCTTGGTCGGGAAGCGGGTCTGGCTAACGTGCCGGGCCTGGGCGAGATGAACGCTCGGCGTTTTCGCACCGGTTCCGGGATCCGAACCGTGCCTTGGTCTTCCGCGGATCTTCCTTGCTGCAAGGCTTCCGTGGCGGTGCAAGCCGTCGTGGTCATCCTCTTCGGCCGCTATTCAACGCTCAGCTCAGAACTGGCACGGACTAGGGGAATCCGACTGTTTAATTAAAACAAAGCATTGCGATGGCCCTCGCGGATGTTGACGCAATATGATTTCTGCCCAGTGCTCTGAATGTCAACGTGAAGAAATTCAAGCAAGCGCGGGTAAACGGCGGGAGTAACTATGACTCTCTTGGGTAGTAGAGAGCTATCTCCCGGCCCGATCGTTGCTGTCGTAATAGAGCAGGCATTGTTTCTGAGCTATCCCGGACTGTGTACATCGACCGACAACTCAGTCGGAGCAGGGGTTAACTGGAGGCCACGAGTCCTCCGACTTATCTTGAGCTCTCATTGTAGGCGTACGAGACCTTCGGATTATCTTTATTGCGTCTATACTGCAAGTTGCCCGAGGGAAGCTGATGTAACCTTAGAGTAAGCATGTACTCTCGCCATCCTAAGGAGATGTGCCCTTGCAGCGAAGCTTTGACAGCTGTCCTGGCTTTATGAAGCCCAGTGTAGCGGGCTGAGTATTGTCATTTGGAATCGTGAATCCTAGCGGCCTGGAAACCTCGTCGTGCAGGTGTCTGTAATGATGTTTGACAGATTGGCGTGAAGGTTGGAGGAGAAATAGTTGGGATTGTGATGCGAATATAGATCTCTAGCTAGGTCTCTATCCTCTCACATCCAAGTCATACATCTACCTCCTCGTGATACTCTTGGGTACTCTGCGCTTGCGTAAAGTAGCTGAATGTTGTGGCGAGCCGGAGTTCGTAGGCATACTATCCGCCTTAGGCCGGTCTATATGCGGGAGTAACCAGACTATCCTAGTGGGTTATCTGTGACCTAGGGAGTCAGGCCCTCTCAGTGCTCTTGTTTCCCTTCGGGCGACTTTGGGCCTGGGGTCGGAGTCGGTTACTTGGACTCGGCATGCGACATACACAGTGTCACGTCCCAGCGCCGAGAGTACCTCTAGTTATGTTCAGTGTAAATTTTTCAAAAATTTTTAATTATTTATGACTGATTGTGTTAGGAGATAGCACCGTAAAACCTTTCCTGTACATATAATAAAAGAATATACCGTTTTAAATTATTTAAAAGTTTATACAAAATGGCCGCTCCTTACCACAACCTTATGGCGTTACTACAGCTTTAATGTTCCTAGTAAATTTTCCCTAGAACCTCACTAACAAAAAATAGAACATACTGAAATCACTTTTCCAGACTGATCAGTAAAATAACAAAGAAAATAAAGCTTAATATCGCATTCTTATCTAAGCATTTCAATATTAATAACAAAATTTTAACAAATTAACATAAAATAGTAAATAATGAATAAAAATCAAATGTAGGAAATATAACCTCGCCCACGTAATGCACTATAACAAAACTATAACAAAACAATTATCAGTACATTGTAATATTTTTATTAACAATGATATAAATAAACAAAACCATATTATTAACCAACCAATTTCTTTATATTGTCAAATATAACTTCAGAAAAACCTTTGTATATCAAACCTTTTACTTTTGTTCCACTTTAATAATAAATATAAAAGTTAATAACAAAATTAATAATAATAGAAAGGATGTGAATAAGGAATAAAAGTCATAATGACAATATAACAAAATCCATGACGAAACATTTATTCAACTGTTCATCTGAAACATATCCTTATTTCAAGGATAAATTTTGTTGATGTCCTTATATGGATATATTTTTCCTGTAATAAATACATTCTCCATCGAAAATCCTTTCGAAAACATAAATACAGTTTGTGGCTACGATTCTTAATTCTCAAGATATAAACAAAATTAAGGGTATATGAAAGCACACACACACATATATACTTACATTTCCTTATAAGATATAGTTTTCTTTATGGAATTATATAAACAACCTCAATACAAACAATAGAAACATATTTTATCTCAGAAAAGAAATTCTACGATTTAAATTTCGTTTAATAAAATTTATAAATAAATAAATTATTATATTAACAAATAATTATTATAAAAGATTTGGACAACACACAGGAAATCCTGCAACTTACCTCATTACACATACCTACCTAACTCGCACCGTTTAGAAGATATTTAAACAATTATAAACTTGCTTACATACACTTACCTCAAAAACTCAAATCAGTTCAGCAGGCAAACCTCCGTATATAAACCAGTTCAACTTCTAGAAACCTTCAGCCTAGATTTATATTTATAATTGTTACTTCCCTATTTTCATTAACACTAATTCTATGGCCATGACAAAATTTTTATTATTAATATGCATGGAAAACTACCCTAACGATTCAACCAATCACAATCAGAGCCATTTTGTACCTGAAAACATTTAATAAATAATGTATTACAAATGTAAAAAGAGTTATACTGACATATTTTAGATATACTAATTATACGATGTAATCATTATTATTATAAAAATTGTAAAGTATATCTAAAACGATATTGCGATAATTAATATTTATTATAAAAGCTTAAATTCGAGCAAATTGTATGAAAAGGAATTATTATAACGAAGTATAACTCTTTGAAAGTAAAAATAGATCGATCGAATAGTCACAAGTGTGACTCATGGTCAGTTTGTAAGCGAAAATAAGCCAACGTTAAATGTCAAGGCCGCCATAATACTTAGTCACAAGTGTGACTCATGATCAGTTGTAAGCGAAAGTAGACAAACGTTAAATGTCAAGGGCGCCATAATATTTTAGCACCACGAGTCATCGCTGACTCATAGCTAAGTCGACCAATAGAAAACTATGTCAAGAACAACTAAAAGGTCTTAAACGCGTGAATCATAGCTGACTCATAGTGAAAAGTAGACTAACAATAGGCAAACCGATGGCCAAGGCCATTTGGTAATAAACTTTATTCAGACCTGTAGAATCATAACATTGGAATTTAGGTCACCCCTACTTCCATGTTTTGGCAACATATAAAAACCTCGAGCGACAATACCTCGGCGCATTTACGTTTCCCCATCCACGGGCACTTACATTTTTGCACTTGTACTTTCACTCGCACTCGCTAAATATATATGTGGCGGTCACCGCCACTCTGGCCCAGCGACCCGCACGCCGGCGCGCGCCGCCGCGCTGCCACACGCCGACACCGTGGGCCCGCGCATGAGGAGTGACTCACACGCTCGCCACGAGATGGCCGGCCGTTTGACCGTCCGCTCGTACGCGGAAAGCATCTCCGACACAGTGGGCCCGCACGCGCGCGAGAGTGATTCACGCGCGCGCCACGAGATGGCCAACCGGTCGATCGCCTACTCGTGCGCGGAAAGCCGTATAGCCACTATATAAGAGCGGCTAGCACCACCGACCGACACTACCCCTCAGTGCGCTCTAGGGCCCGTTCACGGCTAAGGAAGCACTGAGGACCGACCGCTTGCGGTCAACTATACAGCCCTTTTTTGGCTGGCGTTACCGACCCCTTATAGGTCGTACTCTCCTCTCGGTGGCCGTTCACGCCATAGAAGGACTTCTTACCCTCCGACGCGGCCGTTCACGCCGCGTCTCCTTCACCGAGCTTTCCTCAGCGGCCGTTCACGCCGTTGAGCGGACACTCGGCATCCTTGCCGAGAAACAAACAGGGGAACTACTGCCGCCGTCTCCGGAGGTAGATCACGCAGTACCAAGGACAGGACGCCACCGCTACGCCGCTGCCAACTCAGCACCACCGCCGACCTCGCAGCCGCATCCGTCCGTGCCCAAGCAGTCTCTTGGCCGCCATCACCGCGGGGAGGCCTACCCCCGCCGCCAGGACTAGCACCGAGCGGACTTTTCGGCTGGGGGACGACGCGACAACCAGCCCCCGTCTCCTACAACACCGCGCCGACCTGAGGCCGCGCCACCAGTGCGGAGGAACGATCGTCACCCCACGACTGCCGGGCGAGAACAACTCATAGAGCTGTTCGGCGCCCTATCGACTTCCTCTTCGTCGACCGATAGCCACACGTCTGGACCGGCACCACGGACGCCACCGCGTCCGAGCACAGCTCCACGGACGTGCCCGCCTACGCCGGGCCGCGGCATCAATTTTCCGGCCCGCAGGGACGCATGCAGCGAACCGACCACCCCGCAACGGACGAGGCTCTCACCGCAGATCGCGGCGCATCGCGGCCCGCCTGCTCCCGGCTTCTCTGGACTACAAGCAGAGCCCGCTAACAGACCGTGGCGGTTGATACCCCTAGACCTAGGGGGTATCACGCGGGGAACGCCCCGTCGGGACCACCGGCAGCCGTCGTTCGACGCCGCCTCACAGACCGAGGCCGTGTTTTCAATTGTAAACGCCCTAACGGCCCGTACACGGACTACTCATCACGGCGGAACCGGAGCTCGGGAGAGACGAACACAATGATACCTCGAGGGACTCCGCGACCCGATCTACACCAGGGACTCTATACACACACGAGGGACACAGACTCCCACGCCTCGCATTTAGCACTTCCGCTGCAGCTCTGTATATTTTAACTTTTTAAGAATATAGAAATGTACCCATAAAGGTTGCCTTATTTGGGAATCCAGCACGCAACTTTCCTTTCCCTGTCGCCCATTCCGCTTTGCGCACATACAAGAAGCAGACCGAGGACGTCAGGGCCACAGCAGATGCTCGACTACGTCGGTGGTGGACGTAGAAACCAACAAGTTGACACACACACACACGCCACACCACAAAACCAACTCATACCCATATATATATATATATATATATATATATATATATATATATTATTTATAACAGTGAATAAATTCCGATTCAAATACCACAAGTGTGATATTATATTATTCCTTATCCCCAAAAATCGAAAACTCTTTCCTGAAAATAGAAGTCACTTCGACATTCCTGTTACCCACTTCCTTCGCAGTATCTAATCCTGAGGTTTTATCCTCTTAACCGCACGGAAAAGAATCCCACAAATAACGTGTGAGTGTAGCAGTCGAGGATCTGTTAATTTCGGCTCCGTCCGATCTATCAGGACTTCCTAGGACGTCACACGAAGACAATAATACTTTTGGTGGCAGCGGTGGGATCCCTCATTTGCTGGGATATCCAAAACTCGGTGAGATCCTTCACTATTTGGGATAGCCGAATCTTGTGAAATATTCCTCATCTAACGAAGAATTGAAGAGGAGATTTTCAAGCAAGTGATAGCGGGGATTGAACTGCGATAAGAACTTTCGATTATGGAATTGCGTACGCTTGTCTTGCTTTACTTTACTGCAATTCACATGTAAGTCAAAATTATTATTTATAATTGTAACAAGACTCGAAATCGTTCGGTATTTGTAAAAATCCGTTATAAAATAAAAATGGTTGATCGCGAGGTAGACTCTTTGACTCGTCAAATAGGCGATATAAACGTTAATGATGACGTTAACACAAACCGTCGTATGAATGCGAATATGCCATATACCAGTTTACGTGATGCTTCCGAGACAATTCTCCCGTTCGATGGTAAAAATATGCCTGTATCGCAATTCGCTAATAGTTGTCTGCATGCTCGAAATATGGTTTCTCCAAGTGCGGAATATGGATTAGTTCAAATGATTAAAAATAAATTAGTCGGACCAGCATTGAGAGTGGCTTTAAGCGGAGAATATAACGACATCGAATCCTTATTGGCTGTCTTGAAAACGCGATTCGCACCTGTTTATTCTACGTCACAATTGCACGGAGAGCTTTCCAAAATAACGCAATATCCGGATGAGACTGTGGTAGATTACGGAAGCAGAGTATCTATGATTTTATAACAACTAAAATCTTGCTACCAAACCGAAAATCCGAACCAAGCTATCCAATTCGTAAATTCGGCAGAAACCAATGCTGTGAGAAATTTCTTAACTGGATTAATAACGGATATATATACGCGAATCCACCCACGAGAACCGGGGACATTAAACAACGCAATAGAATCTGCCATAAAAGCTGAAAGTGAATATAACGAGCATATGCAACGTATGAGAATAACAGAGGGATTAATGCAGTCTATAAGGTGTAATAATTGTCTTGGATATGGCCATAATTCTCAGTCGTGTAGTACTTTTAATCCCCTCGCTCAGATTTCGCACGTACAATGGCAGCCTAAGGTCTGTTCTTTTTGCAAAAATCTTGGTCATACGCGAGCTGAATGCAGAACGTTACAACCACGAATTCTAAACCCACGAAACCCGGGAATCAATGTAAACCCGCGAAATCAAAATTATAATATTAATCAAAACAACCGACAAAATTTCCCTACTTCAAGAAATATGGGATTAATTTGTCGATATTGCAAAATACCAGGGCATAGCTTAGAACAATGTCGAAAAAGGCAGTACAATAATAATGTGAGAAATCAAGAAAATCGAATCGGAAACCGAATGTTTGAAAATCGAATTCTTGAAAATTCTCAACGTAACAGACCGCAAGAAGCTCCGGGAAACCGAGAGCGGGCACAGCGAGTCGGCGCAGCGCTGAACGAACGCCCGCGAGTGCGCCTGGTAACTCCGAACGAGAACCGCGAGGAAACGCCAGTGTAATAAACGTCGCATGTAATAAAATTGGGAAACCACCTTCCGTTATACTACCAAGCAAAAATTTGGTTGACGAACGAGCAAACTTTATGATAGATACGGGTTCTGATATTAATATAATAAAAGAAACCTGCCTTCATGAAAACATGCCCATCGATACCAAATGGTGTTTGAACTAAGTGGAACTAAGGTCGAACTCGTACGATAGGCGTAACAAAAGTACGCATTTTCGACGTCGACATATTATTCCATGTAGTCACGGATAAATTCCCTATTCGACAGGATGGAATTTTGGGCACTTCTTTGGGGACTTAAATGTCAAGGCCGCCATAATACTTAATCACAAATGTGACTCATGATCAGTTATGGCTTAGTAGGCCAACGTTAAATGTCAAGGGCGCCATAATATTTTAGTACCACGAGTCATCGCTGACTCATAGCTAAGTCGACCAATAGAAAACTATCAAGAACAACTAGAAGGTCTTAAACGCGTGAATCATAGCTGACTCATAGTGAAAAGTAGACTAACAATAGGCAAACCGTGCCAAGGCCATTTGGTAATAAACTTTATTCAGACCTGTAGAATCATAACATTGGAATTTAGGTCACCCCTACTTCCATGTTTTGGCAACATATAAAAACCTCGAGCGACAATACCTCGGCGCACTTACGTTTCCCCATCCACGGGCACTTACATTTTTGCACTTGTACTTTCACTCGCACTCGCTAAATATATATATATGTATATATATATATATATATATATTTTTATATATCTATTATTTATAACAGTGAATAAATTCCGATACAAATACCACAAGTGTGATATTATATTATTCCTTATCCCCAAAATCGAAAACTCTTTCCTGAAAATAGAAGTCACTTCGACATTCCCCGCCCGCTTCCTTCGCAGTATCTAATCCTGAGGTTTTACCCTCTTAACCGCACGAATCCCACAAATAACGTGTGAGTGTAGCAGTCGAGGATCTGTTAATTTCGGCTCCGTCCGATCTATCAGGACTTCCTAGGACGTCACAACAGATATTATTGCTGCATGCACTCGAATTTAGAAAACCGCAAATGTGCAGGGGACAACTCGAGAGACCGCGAAAATCGAAAACTTCCCCTGCCGCAATTTACACTCATCGCATAAATCTTTGTCATTGCATTACCGAATTCGGTTACGGGTTCGGTATCGCCAGCGATTATAACAACGCAGGACTCTTGTGCCATCAGTGCAAGGTAGATTGTGAACAATTGTTGAACATAATTTCAATTGATACTAAGACATTTCATTCATATCGGAAATAGTCCAGTGCCGCAGTGCGAGCACTGCCCGACTGAGTTGTCCATTTGTCGCAGAATAAACAATTGCGACGCGTGCGTAGACGCCTTCGTTGCTTTTCTAAACCACTTACGAGAAGAAAATCAAACGTTGAATCATTACCAGAAAATCAAACGTTGAATCATTACCAGACCCGACTATTATAGACGTCGACAACAGCATCGGGACGCATGAAATTATTTTCTCGAGAAGACTTAGTTTCTTCCTGCATAATTTACATAGACAAAATACTCAACGAGACAATTAAAGTCTCCCAATTAAACAGAATCTTTGCCGCTCGAGATCTCTGTCACTCAATTGAAATCACTACAAAATTTTGATTCAGAACCTTTGCCGCTCGAGGTTCCTTGTCATTCATAAAATAAAATTTTTCATACGAAATTTCCCCCATACAGCCCGGTGTGAATACTGTTTCGATAGAATCGACTCAAATATCGCCCGGACGTAACAACGTTGCGTCATTCACGACGTAACAAACGCGAGCCCCATCACATTAATAATTTTACAATTAATTAGATTTATTGTTCGCATGATTTCCACTGTTATTTATCACTCCACTCATTACTATTGTTACGTCAAAACCGCGGGGACTTCTCCGATAATCTCAGCGGCAAATTATTGAAAACGCTCTCGAAGATTTCGGCAAATTACACATTGACCTTGCGTTTAACCAGACGTCGGGTGATTGCTTGACTGTAAGCGAATCAGTGCAACAGAGAAATTGGTTAGCCGGCGCGATAAATGCTGTGGAGCGGGATTCGTCTCGTCGAGTAATATCGTCCGCAGATGTTCTCGATGACGTTACCTAATTCCCTGAGCACTTCTAGGGACACGGTGAAAACCTCGGTGCATTCAGGGCAAAGCTCAATGTCGCGGACTATTACTAAACTGGTACGGCAGCAATCGCAATGATCCCGGGCGGAAGTATATCCAAACTGGTACCAGCAGGTCAATTCAGAACGATACGTAAGAGTCCCCTCCGGTATTTCTTCCTTGCATCAGCAAAGTGTTACGTCGTGAATGACGCAACGTTGTTACGTCCGGGCGATATTTGATTCGATTCTATCGAAACAGTATTCACACCGAGGCTGTATGGGGGAGAATTTCGTATGAAAAATTTTATTTTATGGGAAAATGACAAGATTTATGCGATGAGTGTAAATTGCGGCAGGGGAAGTTTTCGATTTTCGCGGTCTCTCGAGTTGTCCCGATTTTTCTAAATTCGAGTGCAGCCGGCTACAATATATCTGTCCTAGTAGTAGTTGTAAGAATTTCACTCCTGATCTCCATATATATCTCTTCTTCCGCGGATCCGTGGCGAGCATCCGCAGCGGCGGCAATCGGTACGGAAGGTGATAGGGGTCAGCTTCCACGTTGGAGGCGGCCTCGGTGACCAAAAAGCTTCCGGAGAATAATTGTTCGTAGTTTTTGTCATAGACTGACTCGACACCGAGCAGATTTTGCAAGTGTCGAGGAAGTCGGTTGTTTAATTTATTAAAGAGTTTTTTCAGTGATTGCTTTCGACCTGAACGGTGATGACGTTTCAGTGGCATCGCAAAGATCTTAGATTAAATTGAAATGAAGGAAAACTCTCGATTTAACACGCTTGATGCCGAGAATTGAACTTAAAGTACTCGCATCCGATCCTAAGAGGATGTGTTCTGAGCCAAGGAACCTTCCCGGCTGGAGACTCGACGAACTGCACGAAGGGGCCTCTGCACTGAGCTCCTTCGTTTTCGGCGGCTGAAGTGCGGCGGCGCTCTGGTGGGGCGGCGGCGCTTGCGTGGGAGGCACTGATGGTAGGGCCCCGGTGGTCGTGGGGAGGGGTACCAGTGGCTCCCGTGGTAGGGATGTTCTTCATCCAGGGACGCATCACGTCTTTTATTTTTAATATATTCTTATATATATATACGCTGAAATAAATGGAATTAAACGTAATGATTAAAGTTTTATATATTGAAATGGTTGTTTTGAAAATTTCTTAAGGTATGTCTACGCGCTTGACGTGACACCCCCTCCTTATTTTTTAAAATGTGAGTCGATGGACTCGCATTTTCCGCATTATAACAACTTATACTGACATCGTTGTCTTCTTATTTTTGTAACAGTATTTTCCTTAATTCTACGTAAGATAGTTCGTCATTGTCCGTTTGTTGTTCGTTTATTTGTTCGTTCTGTTACGTCGGGAATGACGCAACGTTGTTACGTCCGGGCGATATTTGATTCGATTCTATCGAAACAGTATTCACACCGGGCTGTATGGGGAAATTTCGTATGAAAATTTTATTTATGAATGACAAGGAACCTCGAGCGGCAAAGGTTCTGAATCAAAATTTTGTAGCGATTTCAATTGAATGACAGAGATCTCGAGCGGCAAAGATTCTGTTTAATTGGGAGACTCTAATTATCTCGTTGAGTATTTTGTCTATGTAAATTATGCAGGAAGAAACTAAGTCTTCTTGAGAAAATAATTTCATGCGTCCCGATGCTGTTGTCGACGTCTATAATAGTCGGGTCTGGTAATGATTCAAACGTTTGATTTTCTTCTCGTAAGTGGTTTAGAAAAGCAACGAAGGCGTCTACGCACGCGTCGCAATTGTTTATTCCGCGACAAATGGACAACTCAGTCGGGCAGTGCTCGCACTTTCGCGGCACTGGCCTATTTCCGATATGAATGAAATGTCTTAGTACCAATTGAAATTGTTGTTCGGGATGAATTCGTTCACAATCTACCTTGCACTGATGGCACAAGAGTCCTGCGTTGTTATAATCGCTGGCGATACCGAACAACCCGTAACCGAATTCGGTAATGCAATGACAAAGATTTATGCGATGAGTGTAAATTGCGGCAGGGGAAGTTTTCGATTTTCGCGGTCTCTCGAGTTGTCCCCTGCACATTTGCGGTTTTCTAAATTCGAGTGCATGCAGCAATAATATCTGTCCTACCTTTAGTAGTAGTTGTAGAGAATTTCGCTCCTGATTTCCATATATCTCTTCTTCCACTGGATCCGTGGCGAGCATCCGCAGCGGCGGCAATCTCGGGGTACGGAAGGTGATAGGGGTCAGCTTCCACGTTGGAGGCGGCCTCGGTGACCAAAAGCTTCCGGTGAATAATTGTTCGTAGTTTTTGTCGTAGACTGACTCGGCACCAAGCAGGTTTTGCAAATGTCGAGGAAGTCGATTGTTCAATTTATTAAAGAGTTTTTTCAGTGATTGTTTTCGACCTGAACGGTATTGTTCAGTGGCATCGCAAAGAGATCTTACTGTAATAATTCATTATGAATTTTATTTCGTGACTCTAAGCTGTGCTCTTGCACAGAGGAATGCGCTGGGTGACGCAAGCGATAGCGTTATCTGCGGTATGTTATGTCTCACGGGCGACTCTGCAGTGAGCGCCGCAACTCAATGCATCATGAGAACACAATATTCCGTATTAATTTGCGTTTAATTTTACGCACTATTCACGATTCCGACAAGGTGTTGTGCCTCGCGGGCGACTCTCAGGAGCGCCGCACGTTTGGTGCATGCACGAGAGTGCGAAACCTTGATGATTAAAATATAACTTGATTTAGAATTTGGAATAGATAGATCGTTGTAGTTCCTCGTCGAGGCGCCGGCGTGTCAAGCACGTAACAGCGTCAATCCAGAGGATCGATACAACGAACTAGTATGTTTTCATTTAGGTTCTTAATTTATTCAATGTGGTTTGAAAGATCTCTTTATCCTCGCGAACTCGGTCGGTTCATTCGTTTCGCTAGGATAGGATAGGTGGGATTCGCTTAATCACTCGCGATTTAATTTTCACTTCGTATATTTGAGATTAAAAGTGAATAATATAATGAACAATATTAATGACTTAACCGCACTAGTCTTATAAATAGGATGAATAATGATTCTTACGATTAGAATTGAAATAAAGAAAGGTTCTCGGTTTAACACGCTAACGTGCCGAGAATTGAACTTAAAGTACTCGCATCCGATCCTAAGAGAGGATGTGTTCTGAGCCGGGAACCTTCCCGGCTGGAGACTCGATGTGAACTGCACGAAGGGGCCTCTGCACTGAGCTCCTTCGTTTTCGGCGGCTTGAAGTGCGGCGGCGCTCTGGTGGGGCGGCGGCGCTTGCGTGGAGGCTGGTGAGTAGGGCCCCGGTGGTCGTGGGGAGGGGTACCAGTGGCTCCCGTGGTAGGTGTTCTTCATCCGGGGACGCATCACGTCTTTTATTTTTAATATATTCTTATATATATACGCTGAAATAAATGGAATTAAACGTAATAATTAAAGTTTTATATATTGAAATGTGGATTTGTTTTTGAAAATTTCTTAAGGTATGTCTACGCGCTTGACGTGATAGTTCGTTCTTGGTTGAGCGTTGTTGGTAGGGTCTTCCACTGGTGCTGCTGGATGGTATTCCGCAATAATTGTCCTTTCTTTACCACCACTATCCTCGTTTTTCCGGGATTTTCCCAAAAATGATATTATCAGGTTACTGATGACCATAATGCACCTAGCGGATTGAGGCTCCATTCGTAAGATCGAATGGATCGCGTATACCATATTTAGAGTATCTATTATTGGTTTATCAATCTCCCGATAATAAATAGTGCCAATACTCCGGCAGCGAATCCAAAAGTGATGAATCCATCCCAAGAGGCGTTTGCCTGCGCTTTCTGCAATGTGATCAGAGCTTCTTCATCGAGAAGGTTGATCATGGATATGCTTCCTCGAGGAACGTCTTGTCCCATCGCTCCTCTAGCTATTGTGTTTAACATGGAAGGTTTTTCCACAGAACATAATATGGTTTCGTAGTCTATCGAGGTCTTCGTTGTATATTCCGCTAGTGGCCAGTGTATCTGGGCTTACGTAATTTCCATGCGGGCTTGGTTAATGGTTGTATTACCGGTGGCGGCAATGATTCCACCATATTAGTGGTTGCTCTGTATCATATACCGTCTATTTTGAATAAGTTTGGTAGGAGCTCGTTACAGTCTTTGATCGTCCCGGTTTTTGTAATGTGACGTCCTAGGAAGTCCTGATAGATCGGACGGAGCCGAAATTAACAGATCCTCGACTGCTACACTCACACGTTATTTGTGGGATTCTTTTCCGTGCGGTTAAGAGGGTAAAACCTCAGGATTAGATACTGCGAAGGAAGTGGGTAACAGGAATGTCGAAGTGACTTCTATTTTCAGGAAAGAGTTTTCGATTTTGGGGATAAGGAATAATACACTTGTAATTTGTATCGGAATTTATTCACTGTTATAAATAATAGATATATAAATATATATATATATATATATACATATATATATATTTAGCGAGTGCGAGTGAAAGTACAAGTGCAAAAATGTAAGTGCCCGTGGATGGGGAAACGTAAGTGCGCCGAGGTATTGTCGCTCGAGGTTTTTATATGTTGCCAAAACATGGAAGTAGGGGTGACCTAAATTCCAATGTTATGATTCTACAGGTCTGAATAAAGTTTATTACCAAATGGCCTTGGCACGGTTTGCCTATTGTTAGTCTACTTTTCACTATGAGTCAGCTATGATTCACGCGTTTAAGACCTTTTAGTTGTTCTTGACATAGTTTTCTATTGGTCGACTTAGCTATGAGTCAGCGATGACTCGTGGTACTAAAATATTATGGCGCCCTTGACATTTAACGTTGGCTACTTTTGCTTACAACTGATCATGAGTCACATTTGTGATTAAGTATTATGGCGGCCTTGACATTTAACGTTGGCTTATTTTCGCTTACAAACTGACCATGAGTCACACTTGTGACTAAGTGGCGGCCTTGACATTTAACGTTGGCTTATTTTCGCTTACAAACTGACCATGAGTCACACTTGTGACTATTCAATCGATCTATTTTTACTTTCAAAGAGTTATACTTCGTTATAATAATTCCTTTTCATATAATTTGCTCGAATTTAAGCTTTTATAATAAATATTAATCATCGCAATATCGTTTTAGATATACTTTACAATTTTTATAATAATAATGATTACATCGTATAATTAGTATATCTAAAATATGTCAGTATAACTCTTTTTATATTTGTAATACATTATTTATTAAATGTTTTCAGGTACAAAATGGCTCTGATTGTGATTGGTTGAATCGTTAGGGTAGTTTTCCATGCATATTAATAATCAAAATTTTGTCATAGCCATAGAATTAGTGTTAATGAAAAAAGGGAAGTAACAATTATAAATATAAGTCTAGAATGAAGGTTTCTAGAAGTTGAAATGGTTTATATACGGAGATTTGCCTGCTGAACTGATTTGAGTTTTTGAGGTAAGTGTATGTAAGCAAGTTTATAATTGTTTAAATATCTTCTAAACGATGCGAGTTAGGTAGGTATGTGTAATGAGGTAAGTTGCAGGATTTCCTGTGTGTTGTCCAAATCTTTTATAATAATTATTTGTTAATATAATAATTTATTTATTTATAAATTTTATTAAACGAAATTTAAATCGTAGAATTTCTTTTCTGAGATAAAATATGTTTCTATCGGGGTTGTTTATATAATTTCATAAAGAAAACTATATCTTATAAAGAAATGTATAATGTACGTATATATGTATATATGTATATATGTATATATGTGTGTGTGCTTTCATATACCCTTAATTTTGTTTATATCTTGAGAATTAAGAATCGTAGCCACAAACTGTATTTATGTTTTCGAAAGGATTTTCGATGGAGAATGTATTTATACAGGAAAAATATATCCATATAAGGACATCAACAAAATTTATCCTTGAAATAAGGATATGTTTCAGATGAACTGTTGAATAAATGTTTCGTCATGGATTTTGTTATATTGTCATTATGACTTTTATTCCTTATTCACATCCTTTCTATTATTATTAATTTTGTTATTAACTTTTATATTTATTATTAAAATGGAACAAAAGTGAAAGGTTTGATATACAAAGATTTCTTAGTTTCTGAAGTTATATTTGACGATATAAAGAAATTGGTTGGTATTTTGTTATTTATATAATTATATGATTTTGTTTATTAATTGTTAATAAAAATATTACAATGTACCGATAATTGTTTTGTTATAGTTTTCGTGCATTACGTGGGCGAGGTTATACTTCCTACATTTGTTTTTTATTCATTATTTACTATTTTATATTAATTTGTTAAGATTTTGTTGTTAATGTTGAAATGCTTAGATAAGGATGCGATATTAAGCTCTATTTTCTTTGTTACTTTACCGAACAGTCTGGGGAAGTGATTTTGGTATGTTCTGTTTTTTGTTAGTGAGGTTCTAGGGAAAATTTACTAGGAGCATTAAGGCTGTAGTAGCGCCATAAGGTTGTGGTAAGAAGCGGCCATTTTGTATAAATCTTTAAATAATTTTAAGCGGTATATTCTTTTATTATGTGTATACCAAAGGCTTGACGGTGCTGTCTCCTAACACAGTCAGTCATAAATAATTAAAAAATTTAAAAAGAAAAAATTTACATTAGACATGACTAGAGGTACTCTCGGCGCTGGGACGTGACACTGTCCTACCTTTAGTAGTAGTTGTAGAGAATTTCACTCCTGATCTCCATATATCTCTTCTTCCGCGGATCCGTGGCGAGCATCCGCAGCGGCGGCAATCTCGGGGTACGGAAGGTGATAGGGGTCAGCTTCCACGTTGGAGGCGGCCTCGGTGACCAAAAGCTTCCGGAGAATAATTGTTCGTAGTTTTTGTCATAGACTGACTCGACACCGAGCAGATTTTGCAAGTGTCGAGGAAGTCGGTTGTTTAATTTATTAAAGAGTTTTTTCAGTGATTGCTTTCGACCTGAATGGTGATGACGTTTCAGTGGCATCGCAAAAGTCTTACTGTAATAATTCATTATGATTTTTATTTCGTGACTCTAAGCTGTGCTCTTGCACAGAGGAATGCGCTGGGTGACGCAAGCGATAGCGTTATCTGCGGTATGTTATGTCTCACGGGCGACTCTGCAGTGAGCGCCGCAACTCAATGCATCATGAGAACACAATATTCCGTATTAATTTGCGTTTATTTTTACGCACTATTCACGATTCCGACAAGGTATTGTGCCTCGCGGGCGACTCTCAGGAGCGCCGCACGTTTGGTGCATGCACGAGTGCACGAAACCTTGATGATTAAAATATAACTTGAATTTAGAATTTGGAATAGGTAGATCGTTGTAGTTCCTCGTCGAGGCGCCATGTCAAGCACGTAACAGCGTCAATCAGAGGATCGATACAACGAACTAGTATGTTTTCATTTAGGTTCTTAATTTATTCAATGTGGTTTGAAAGATCTCTTTATCCTCGCGAACTCGGTCGGTTCATTCGTTTCGCTAGGATAGGATAGGTGGGATTCTCTAATAATCACTCGCGATTCAATTTTCACTTCGTATATTTGAGATTAAAAGTGAATAATATAATGAACAGTATTAATGACTTAACCGCACTAGTCTTATAAATAGAATTGAATAATGATTCTTACGATTAGAATTGAAATGAAGGAAAACTCTCGATTTAACACGCTAACGTGCCGAGAATTGAACTTAAAGTACTCGCATCCGATCCTAAGAGAGGATGTGTTCACGAAGCCAGGAATCCCGGCTGGAGACTCGATGAACTGCACGAAGGGCATCTGCACTGAGCTCTTCGTTTTCGGCGGCTGAAGTGCGGCGGCGCTCTGGTGGGAACGCGGCGGCGCTTGCGTGAAGGCACTTTATGGTAGGGCCAGTGGTTAATGGGGAGAATTTTCATGGCTCCGTGGTAGAGATGTTCTTCATCCAGGGACGCATCACGTCTTTTTATTTTTAATATATTCTTATATATATATACGCTGAAATAAATGGAATTAAACGTAATGATTAAAGTTTTATATATTGAAATGGTTGTTTTGAAAATTTCTTAAAAGTATGTCTACGCGCTGACGTGACACGTTGCTGTTGCGCGCATCGTCTCCGGTCGGCCGCGCGCTGGTTGGCCGACCGGCGATAATTGCGATGTGTGCGTCTAGTCTAGTTCTATATATATATAGTAGTCTATGACCGCCGCAGCGCCACGTGCGTTGGCGTACCCGCCATCCGCCATGTTGCGCAACAGCGCCGCCAGGCACGCGTTACAACACGCGGCCATGCTCCGTTCACTCTTGTGCGCGTCGTCGACCAGTGAACTTTGCGAACAATATCTCGTTCTAGTATAAGCGTGTTTCAATTTCTAGATTTAGTTCAAATTGTTTCAATCTCTAGTTTTAGTTCAAGTCTTATTAATAGTTCAAATTCTAGTTCGATATATATAGTGTTAATATTCCGTGAGTGTAGATTCAGTGATAATAAAATATAACGATTTCTATTTAACGCCACGTGTTCTTCATTATTTCATCCTTGTCCAGATTCCGATAAACGGATGTGTTCGCAGGCTAAAGAGGCAACGGGCGTTCACCATAATTCAAGTCTTCTTTATCGAACAATTAACAGTTAAAGCAAGAATTCCGATCGTTTCTGGAGGCAAGGTGTTGTGCGTCATCCGCACTTACCACAAAGGAAACATCGGACTTCGCGGGTAACTCATGCATTCCAACGCGACGCCGAACCATAAGGCGTAATTGGCTCGCAGCCGAATGCAATATCCTCACCTTAATCCCTTAATTAAATATAATATACGCATACGCCTGGAGCCTCTACCGAATGCCTAAGGCACGAAAAAACCGCGCGGGTCGTAATAACACACTTCGGCGACTTGAATACGACCTCCACGTGGCCGCGATCTATGACCACAACGCGATCATCGGCGAAGGAGTGACTTACGACGAGGAATACGAACTCCTCGTGCACGATCGCCTCTGGGCGCCTTGCCAGCCATCCGTGCCCGCGACAGCTCACAAGCCGCTTCCGACGCGCATCTCCCTCGAGGAGTATCTGGGCAGAGCAACCACCGAAAGGGTAAGTGAAAAAATCACACATTGAGTTTCATTCGCGATTGATTTCGCGCCACCCCGCCGGGTTTACCCGCAAAATGTAGAACGTAACGGATAAATAAATAAAGAATATAAAGGAATTAGACGTAAGCCAATATAGGTATACTCGTCGCGAGTTGCGTCATTCTCTTTGTTCATGTCGAGCGACCGCCGCTTAGTTGTATCACCCGACCGGGAGGGTTTTACGACCGACCCTTTTTTTTTGCTCCCCTTGCCACTTTCCCCTAAGGCATGTAAGGTTTTAGCCGTTCTTCGTTGCACGAAAATATCCCAGTTTTGAAATATTATTTTAATATCGAATATTCGCCGCGGTTTTGGCGTAACAGTCATTTCTTATTTCCTTAATTCTTCCGAACCGCTGTTGGAGATTTGCCGCTCGATCGCTGGCAGCGTCGCCGAGAGGCGAGCGTATTCCCGCCTTGGTCCAGTGCCACGTGGCGATTTGTTTAGCAACCTCGCCACCGCCTGCGACGTGACAGTACTCGCCGTCATAGGTCACTTCTTCGCCGATGATCGCGTTATGGTCGTAAATCGCCACGTGGAGGTCGTATTCGAGTCGCCGAAGTGCGTTGTTACGACCCGCGCGATTCTTCCGTGCCTTAGGCATTCGGCAGAGGCTCTAGGCGTATATTATATTTAATTGGAAGGTTAGGGTTAGGATATTGCATTCGGCTGCGAGCCAATTACGCCTTATGGTTCGGCGTCGCGTTGGAATGCATGAGCTACCGCGTGCTCGAAGTCCGATGTTTCCTTTGTGGTAAGTGCGGGTGACGCACAACACCCCAGAAACGATCGGAATTCTTGCTTTAACTGTTAATTGTTCGATAAAGAAGACTTGAATTTATGATGAACGCCCGTTGCCTCTTTAGCCTCGCGAACACATCCGTTTATCGGAATCTCGGAGACAAGGAATGAAATAATGAAGAACACGTGGCGTTAAATAGAAATCGTTATATTTAGACATTCACTGAATTTACACTCACGGAATATTAACACTATATATATCGAACTAGAATTTGAACTATTAATAGGACTTGAACTAAAACTAGAGATTGAAACAATTTGAGCTAAACCTAGAAATTGAAACACGCTTATACCAGAACGAGACGACGCTCGCGCGGTGTTCACTGGTCGACGACGCGCGGTGGTGAGCATGGCCGTGTGTTGTAACGCGTGCCTGCGGCGCTGTTGCGCAACATGGCGGATGGCGTGGATACGCCAACGCACGTGGCGCACGCGGTGGTCATAGACTATAGAACTAGACTAGACGTACATATCTGTAATGGTCGTTGGTCGGCCAATCAGCGCGCGGCTGACTGGAGATGATGCGCGCAACAGCAACGCGAGCCTTATTATAGTAATAATTTTACAATTAATTAGATTTATTGTTAGCATGGTTTGTTATTGTTATTTATCATTTTATTTATTATTATTATTTAATTTTTATTACTTTTAGGAAAAATGCTTACTATTATCGGTTATCTAATAATTTGCAACCTACGGGATTGCCTATATTATTATAATACTTATATTTATTATAGTGTATATTTACTGGCGGTAAGGCGCATCACGTGGTATGTTGACGGCAGGAGAGCCGGTTGTTGCCAACTTTGGCGGTTAGAATAGTAGCGCTTCTGCGCAGATGGGATAAAAGGAGAAGGAAAAATTTTACCCGTTGGCTCTCCTGACGTCAACATACCACGTGATGCGCTCTACCGCCAGTAACCCTCCCCTCGGAAAGAAAATGTCGGGCGTCCTGCACGACATTTTCCTGTGCGTTTCTTATTGAGGTAAGAGTATGCTATCTTACGCACTTATTCACTAACACTGTTTACACTATCAGTTTTATACAATGTCCTCTTTTAAATATTTTCGCAAGCTGGAACGCGCGTGTTTCTCCGTTTCCTCCTTTGAGGTGCGGTGGCTGGCAATGGCTTGTCTGCGGCTTGGTGTGGCATGAGACGTTCGATGCTGGGCGAGTCGGGCTGGTTCGTCGGTTTCGCCATGTGCAGCAACAGGTTCGTGATTGATGACCAAATGGCTCCCAAAAGATGGACGCTCCATCCATAGATCCTATGCAACGCATATCCATGGATGATCGTGTCTATGATCAATTTGACCATCCTGGCTATCACGAATATGGCTAGCACCCCTGCGCTAGCAGAACCGAAAGTTATGAAGCCTTTCCAGATCCGTTTTCCCGCGCTCTCGGCGATTTTGTCGAGAGCTTCCTCGTCGAGTAAGTTGGCTAACGAGATGCTCCCTCCGGGGATGTTTTGTCCCAGTTGTTACGTCAAAACCGCGGGGACTTCTCCGATAATCTCAGCGGCAAATTATTGAAAACGCTCTCGAGGAATTTCATGTTAAAATAGTATTTCGAAGCTAGAATATTTCTACAAGCAACGGTAGAGCGGCTCGAAACCCTGCATGCCTTAAGGGAAAGTGGCAAGGGAGACAAAAAAGGGTCGGTCGTAAAACCCTTCCGGTAGAGTGATGCAGCTATGCGGCGGTCGGTCGACGCGAACAAAACGAATGACGCAACCCGGAGGAATCCTGAGCGCGTATACTCTTATATTCGTTCGGATTTAATTTCTTTGTACTCGATATTCTACTGCTGTAAACGTATGCCCGATGAGAAAACGCGAAAGCAATCGGGAATAAAACTTAATGTAAGATTCTCACTTACCTTTCGGTGTTCACTCTGCGCAGGTACTCCTCGAGGGAGATACGCGGTCGAAAGCTGCTTCCCTGGTAAGCTGCTACGGGTGTGGATGGTGCTGGTAATGCGCTCCAGAGGCGATCGTGCACTAGGAGTTCGTATTCGCCGTCAAAGGTCACTTCTTCGCCGATGATCGCGTTATGGTCGTAAATCGCGGCCACGTGGAGGTCGTATTCAAGTCGCCGAAGGGTGTTATTACGACCCGCGCGGTTTTTTCGTGCCTTAGGCATTCGGTAGAGGCTCCAGGCGTATACTATATTTAATTAAGGGATTAAGGTGAGGATATTGCATTCGGCTGCGAGCCAATTACGCATTATGGTTCGGCGTCGCGTTGGAATGCATGAGTTACCGCGTGCCCGATGTCCAATGTTTCTTTCGTGGTAAGTGCGGATAACGCACAACACCTTGCCCCCAGAAACGATCGGAATTCTTGCTTTGATTGCTAATTGTTCGGTAAAACAAAGTTTGAGTAATTATAAATGCCCGTTGCCTCTTTAGCCTCGCGAACACTTCCGATTTCTCGCGACGATAGGAAGGATGATGCAATGAATGACACGTGGCGAATACACTGTACTTATTATATTCAAATATTCAGGAATCGAATTACACTCGCGTAACACTTGATTAAATTTAGAGCAATACAAGATTTAGAATACAAATGATCACTTAATTTACTGAACTAGAATTTAGAATTGACGAAGTAGAATTGACTTAAAATTAGAATTGGAATTGAGATTGACACTCGCACGATGTGTACTACTCGACGGCGCGTACAAGAGTGGACGAGCGTGGCCGCGTGTTGTAACGCGTGCCTGCGGCGGCGCTGTTGCGCAACATGGCGGATGGCGTGGGTACGCCGAAGCACGTGGCGCAAGATGGCGGGCGGCGTGCGTACGCCAACGCATGTGGCGCTCGCGGCGGTCATAGACTATAGAACTAGACTAGACGCGCGTATCTATAATGGTCGTTGGTCGGCCAATCAGCGCGCGGCTGACCGGAGATGATGCGCAACGGCAACGCGAGCCTCATTGTAGTATTAACAATTTTACAACTAATTAAATTGATATCGTTATCGTTAACATGATTTTGTTATCAATGTAAGTGTTATCTTTCACATACTAATTATTAATCTGACCATTATCATTAAATTATTATTAATTATTAACTAGTGACCTATTAGTATTATTATTATTTAGCGGCGGTGATTATGTTATGAGTAAGGAAAGCGGTAATTGTTATTACTACTTATTATCTTATTTATTAATATTATTTAATTTTATTACATATTTTAGGAAAAATGCTTACTATTATCGGTTATTTAATAATTGCAACCTGTGGATTGCCTATATAATACTTATATTTACTATGGTGTATGTGTG
>JAECZD010000040.1:323193-370705 GCA_024349325.1 Pogonomyrmex californicus
CGACGTCAGGAGAGCCAACGGGTAAAATTTTTCCTTCTCCTTTTTATCTCAATTCGCGCAGAAGCGCCATTATTCTAATCCCCGAAATTGGCAACCACCGCTCTCCTGCCTCGACGCACCACGTGATCCGCATTACCGCCAGCACACATATACCATAGTAAATATAAGATATATAGGCAATCTCACAGATTGCAATTATTAAATAACCGATAATAGTAAAGTTTAAAATAAGTAATAAAATTAAATAATAATAATAAATAAGATAATAAGTAGTAATAACAATTACCGCTTTCCTTACTCATAACATAATCACCGCCGCTAAATAATAATAATACTAATAGGTTACTAGTTAATAATTAATAATAATTTAATGATAATGATCAGATTAATAATTAGTATGTGAAAGATAACACTTACATTGATAACAAAATCATGTTAACGATAACGATATCAATTTAATTAGTTGTAAAATTGTTAATACTACAATAAGGCTCGCGTTGCCGTTGCGCATCATCTCCGGTCAGCCGCGCGCTGATTGGCCGACCAACGACCATTATAGATACGCGCGTCTAGTCTAGTTCTATAGTCTATGACCGCCGCGAGCGCCACGTGCGTTGGCGTACCCACGCCGCCCGCCATCTTGCGCCACGTGCTTCGGCGTACCCACGCCATCCGCCATCTTGCGCCACGTGCGTTGGCGTACCCACGCCATCCGCCATGTTGCGCAACAGCGCCGCCGCAGGCACGCGTTACAACACGCGGCCATGCTCGTTCACTCTTGTACGCGCCGTCGAGTAGTACACATCGTGCGAGTGTCAATCTCAATTCCAATTCTAATTTTAAGTCAATTCTACTTCGTCAATTCTAAATTCTAGTTCAGTAAATTAAGTGATCATTTGTATTCTAAATCTTGTATTGCTCTAAATTTAATCAAGTGTTACGCGAGTGTAATTCGATCCCTGAATATTTGAATATAATGTCACGTCCCAGCGCCGAGAGTACCTCTAGTCATGTCTAATGTAAATTTTTTCTTTTTAAATTTTTTAATTATTTATGACTGACTGTGTTAGGAGACAGCACCGTCAAGCCTTTGGTATACACATAATAAAAGAATATACCGCTTAAAATTATTTAAAGATTTATACAAAATGGCCGCTTCTTACCACAACCTTATGGCGCTACTACAGCCTTAATGCTCCTAGTAAATTTTCCCTAGAACCTCACTAACAAAAAACAGAACATACCAAAATCACTTCCCCAGACTGTTCGGTAAAGTAACAAAGAAAATAGAGCTTAATATCGCATCCTTATCTAAGCATTTCAACATTAACAACAAAATCTTAACAAATTAATATAAAATAGTAAATAATGAATAAAAAACAAATGTAGGAAGTATAACCTCGCCCACGTAATGCACGAAAACTATAACAAAACAATTATCGGTACATTGTAATATTTTTATTAACAATTAATAAACAAAATCATATAATTATATAAATAACAAAATACCAACCAATTTCTTTATATCGTCAAATATAACTTCAGAAACTAAGAAATCTTTGTATATCAAACCTTTCACTTTTGTTCCATTTTAATAATAAATATAAAAGTTAATAACAAAATTAATAATAATAGAAAGGATGTGAATAAGGAATAAAAGTCATAATGACAATATAACAAAATCCATGACGAAACATTTATTCAACAGTTCATCTGAAACATATCCTTATTTCAAGGATAAATTTTGTTGATGTCCTTATATGGATATATTTTTCCTGTATAAATACATTCTCCATCGAAAATCCTTTCGAAAACATAAATACAGTTTGTGGCTACGATTCTTAATTCTCAAGATATAAACAAAATTAAGGGTATATGAAAGCACACACACATATATACATATATACATATATACATATATACGTACATTATACATTTCCTTATAAGATATAGTTTTCTTTATGAAATTATATAAACAACCCCGATAGAAACATATTTTATCTCAGAAAAGAAATTCTACGATTTAAATTTCGTTTAATAAAATTTATAAATAAATAAATTATTATATTAACAAATAATTATTATAAAAGATTTGGACAACACACAGGAAATCCTGCAACTTACCTCATTACACATACCTACCTAACTCGCATCGTTTAGAAGATATTTAAACAATTATAAACTTGCTTACATACACTTACCTCAAAAACTCAAATCAGTTCAGCAGGCAAATCTCCGTATATAAACCATTTCAACTTCTAGAAACCTTCATTCTAGACTTATATTTATAATTGTTACTTCCCTTTTTTCATTAACACTAATTCTATGGCTATGACAAAATTTTGATTATTAATATGCATGGAAAACTACCCTAACGATTCAACCAATCACAATCAGAGCCATTTTGTACCTGAAAACATTTAATAAATAATGTATTACAAATGTAAAAAGAGTTATACTGACATATTTTAGATATACTAATTATACGATGTAATCATTATTATTATAAAAATTGTAAAGTATATCTAAAACGATATTGCGATGATTAATATTTATTATAAAAGCTTAAATTCGAGCAAATTATATGAAAAGGAATTATTATAACGAAGTATAACTCTTTGAAAGTAAAAATAGATCGATTGAATAGTCACAAGTGTGACTCATGGTCAGTTTGTAAGCGAAAATAAGCCAACGTTAAATGTCAAGGCCGCCATAATACTTAGTCACAAGTGTGACTCATGGTCAGTTTGTAAGCGAAAATAAGCCAACGTTAAATGTCAAGGCCGCCATAATACTTAATCACAAATGTGACTCATGATCAGTTGTAAGCGAAAGTAGGCCAACGTTAAATGTCAAGGGCGCCATAATATTTTAGTACCACGAGTCATCGCTGACTCATAGCTAAGTCGACCAATAGAAAACTATGTCAAGAACAACTAAAAGGTCTTAAACGCGTGAATCATAGCTGACTCATAGTGAAAAGTAGACTAACAATAGGCAAACCGTGCCAAGGCCATTTGGTAATAAACTTTATTCAGACCTGTAGAATCATAACATTGGAATTTAGGTCACCCCTACTTCCATGTTTTGGCAACATATAAAAACCTCGAGCGACAATACCTCGGCGCACTTACGTTTCCCCATCCACGGGCACTTACATTTTTGCACTTGTACTTTCACTCGCACTCGCTAAATATATATATATATATATATATATATATATATATATATATATATATATATATTTATATATCTATTATTTATAACATAAATTCCGATACAAATACCACAAGTGTGATATTATATTATTCCTTATCCCCAAAATCGAAAACTCTTTCCTGAAAATAGAAGTCACTTCGACATTCCTGTTACCCACTTCCTTCGCAGTATCTAATCCTGAGGTTTTACCCTCTTAACCGCACGGAAAAGAATCCCACAAATAACGTGTGAGTGTAGCAGTCGAGGATCTGTTAATTTCGGCTCCGTCCGATCTATCAGGACTTCCTAGGACGTCACACGAAGAAATAATACTTTTGGTGGCAGCGGTGGGATCCCTCATTTGCTGGGATATCCAAAACTCGGTGAGATCCTTCACTATTTGGGATAGCCGAATCTTGTGAAATATTCCTCATCTAACGAAGAATTGAAGAGGAGATTTTCAAGCAAGTGATAGCGGGGATTGAACTGCGATAAGAACTTTCGATTATGGAATTGCGTACGCTTGTCTTGCTTTACTTTACTGCGATTCACATGTAAGTCAAAATTATTATTTATAATTGTAACAAGACTCGAAATCGTTCGGTATTTGTAAAAATCCGTTATAAAATAAAAATGGTTGATCGCGAGGTAGACTCTTTGACTCGTCAAATAGGCGATATAAACGTTAATGATGACGTTAACACAAACCGTCGTATGAATGCGAATATGCCATATACCAGTTTACGTGATGCTTCCGAGACAATTCTCCCGTTCGATGGTAAAAATATGCCTGTATCGCAATTCGCTAATAGTTGTCTGCATGCTCGAAATATGGTTTCTCCAAGTGCGGAATATGGATTAGTTCAAATGATTAAAAATAAATTAGTCGGACCAGCATTGAGAGTGGCTTTAAGCGGAGAATATAACGACATCGAATCCTTATTGGCTGTCTTGAAAACGCGATTCGCACCTGTTTATTCTACGTCACAATTGCACGGAGAGCTTTCCAAAATAACGCAATATCCGGATGAGACTGTGGTAGATTACGGAAGCAGAGTATCTATGATTTTACAACAACTAAAATCTTGCTACCAAACCGAAAATCCGAACCAAGCTATCCAATTCGTAAATTCGGCAGAAACCAATGCTGTGAGAAATTTCTTAACTGGATTAAAAACGGATATATATACGCGAATCCACCCACGAGAACCGGGGACATTAAACAACGCAATAGAATCTGCCATAAAAGCTGAAAGTGAATATAACGAGCATATGCAACGTATGAGAATAACAGAGGGATTAATGCAGTCTATAAGGTGTAATAATTGTCTTGGATATGGCCATAATTCTCAGTCGTGTAGTACTTTTAATCCCCTCGCTCAGATTTCGCACGTACAATGGCAGCCTAAGGTCTGTTCTTTTTGCAAAAATCTTGGTCATACGCGAGCTGAATGCAGAACGTTACAACCACGAATTCTAAACCCACGAAACCCGGGAATCAATGTAAACCCGCGAAATCAAAATTATAATATTAATCAAAACAACCGACAAAATTTCCCTACTTCAAGAAATATGGGATTAATTTGTCGATATTGCAAAATACCAGGGCATAGCTTAGAACAATGTCGAAAAAGGCAGTACAATAATAATGTGAGAAATCAAGAAAATCGAATCGGAAACCGAATGTTTGAAAATCGAATTCTTGAAAATTCTCAACGTAACAGACCGCAAGAAGCTCCGGGAAACCGAGAGCGGGCACAGCGAGTCGGCGCAGCGCTGAACGAACGCCCGCGAGTGCGCCTGGTAACTCCGAACGAGAACCGCGAGGAAACGCCAGTGTAATAAACGTCGCATGTAATAAAATTGGGAAACCACCTTCCGTTATACTACCAAGCAAAAATTTGGTTGACGAACGAGCAAACTTTATGATAGATACGGGTTCTGATATTAATATAATAAAAGAAACCTGCCTTCATGAAAACATGCCCATCGATACCAAAATGGTGTTTGAACTAAGTGGAATAACTAAAGGTCGAACTCGTACGATAGGCGTAACAAAAGTACGCATTTTCGACGTCGACATATTATTCCATGTAGTCACGGATAAATTCCCTATTCGACAGGATGGAATTTTGGGCACTGAATTCTTCAAGAGCCAACGAGCAACCATAGACTACCCGAGGGCAAGTCTGATCGTAAATGGCAAGCCATATTATTTTCATAATGATGAGACCGTTATTCTTCCCGCTAGGACGCGAAAACAAATATTTATACGAATCGCCAATCCAGAAATAAAAAATGGATATATTCCAAAGTTAAACGCAGGACCGCAGGTGTACTTAGGTAACGCCGTCGTATCAAATCATCACGGAGTAGCGCATTTATATGCTGTTAACTCATCGGATGAGGATATAGAATTAGCGATCCCTACTGTAAAGATATACCCATTCGAAGAGATAAGAGAAGAGATTAAGGAAAATTTTAATAATAAGCGAGATAATGATGATGAACGTGTTAATAAAATATTGCAATTACTACGTCTCGATCATTTGAACGAGGAGGAAGTCACTAGTGCCACTAGCCTAGTAACATCCCATGCGGAAAGATTTCATTTGCCAGGAGAACCTTTAGGCGCGACAAATGTTTTTAAACACCGAATATTTACCACTGATGATCGTCCGATTAATGTCAAGCAATATCGTTATCCTCAAATACACAAGGAGGAAATACGAAGACAGGTCGACGAGATGCTGGATAAAGGTGTTATAGAACCATCAAGTTCGCCTTACAATTCTCCATTATGGATTGTTCCCAAAAAGGATGATTCCCTAGGAAATAAAAAATGGCGTCTAGTAATAGATTTCCGTGCTTTAAATGAAAAGACTATCGGAGACGCTTATCCTCTTCCAAATATCGTCGACATATTAGATCAACTCGGAAGTGCCAAATACTTCTCTGTATTTGATCTAGCATCTGGTTTTCATCAAATTCCTATGGATGAAACAGATAAACATAAAACCGCATTTTCAACGCCGTATGGACATTTTGAATATAATCGTATGCCGTTCGGACTAAAGAATGCTCCTGCTACATTTCAGAGACTAATGGATCAAGTTTTGACAGGATTACAAGGAATAGAGTTGTTCGTATATCTTGATGATATAGTAATTTATGCCCGCTCACTCCAAGAACATGAAACAAAATTTCATAGACTTATGAAACGACTTACTAAAGCTAATTTATACTTGCAACCTGATAAATGTGAATTTTTGAAGAAAGAAGTAGCATATCTGGGACACATAATATCTGAAGATGGCGTACGGCCAGATCCAAAAAAGATAAGTGCTGTGAAAAATTTCCCTAGGCCCAAAACACGAAAGAATATTAAACAGTTCCTTGGACTTGCAGGATATTATAGAAGATTTATTGAAAACTTTTCCAAGATTGCTAAGCCTTTATCTGATTTAACAAAACAATCAGTTGCTTTTGATTGGCAACGGAAACAACAGGAAGCATTCGATGAATTGCGGAACGCTTTATGTTCAGAACCGATATTACAATATCCAAATTTTAATGAACCATTTATTATAACAACGGATGCATCTGGATATGCAATTGGAGCTATATTAAGTCAAGGAAAAATAGGAAATGATCTTCCAATAGCATATACTTCTCGAGTTTTAAGCGATGCAGAAACGAGATATTCAGCAACAGAAAAAGAATTATTAGCACTAATTTATGCAGTAAAACATTTTCGCCCTTATATTTATGGCCGAAAATTCACATTAGTAATGGACCATAAACCACTAGAATGGTTAAATTCAATAGCTGATCCTACCTCGAGATTAATGCGATGGAGGCTTAAATTAGCGGAATATGATTATCAAATAAAATACAAACCGGGAAAGAAAAATAAAAACGCCGACGCTTTATCACGAAATCCTACAGAAAATATTAAAAACATATTTCCTCTACAAGCAAAACGTGCACGATCTTCAAGCGAAGGTTCCACGGAAGCCGATTATAAAAAACAAAAAACTTCACATCCAAAATTTAAAAGAATGTGGGAGAGTGAGGGATCTGGAAATCCTGCACCACACAAAAAATTAAGACCTGAAGAATTATCCCCTTATGAAGATTCGGATGATGAATTAAAAGAACCGCCCAGAAGTAAATTTATAGCTGACTTAGAAAGCAGCGACAGTGATAGTACAGCATCATATTATTATGATACTGATTATGAAACCGATGGCTCAGAAATTATTAGAAAGGGAGAAAAGAGAAAGCGAGAGAGTAGCTCATCGAATCTGGAACATCGCAAACTGCAACGAAGAAGAAAAAAACGGAAGCCTTCTAAAACTTCAAGTTCTGAAAGTATAGTAAAACACCACGACAACGTTAAGGAAATGGCGAGGCCTGTGAATACGGCTGAAGGGCGTGATTCAGTCAAGCGTCATACCGATGGCGACGCCGCCACGCGACAGCATCAGGAAATGGAAACGCCGATGGACTACAGCGCCGTTGCAGCAACGCGCAAGCGCGCGAGCAGAGACAATACAACGGGTGATCCATATAAAAAGAAACCTAATATAAATATGCATAAATATGAATATTTAGAAGAAGAACCTATGGATATTGCCACACATTCAAGCGATAGTTTTAAAGTTGAAAGAAATATAGAAGTGAAAGTTGATGTCCATTCACCTCCTAAAATCTCTATAGGAACGCAACACGAAAAAATAAAAAGGTCACAATCAAAATTAAAAAATACTGATTCTATCCAAATATTAGAGGAAAATATCCCTTTAAATAAAGATGAAATCCAAGCGATGGAAATTTCGTCCAGTAGCGAACGAATGGAATTTGAAATTGAGAATAGTCCCATGAATTATCGAAATCCAAAAACGCCAAGCGACAATACCGATAAAACTGAATCGGAAGAAATATTTTCGCCACCTTCTCGTAAAGCTAAACCACGCCCATTAGAGAAAGAGAATAAAAATAGAGAAATACAAAAATTATCTAAGCCAATGTCTTCCAATAAAAAGAGAAATAAAAAGTCTGCGAAAAACAATAAAATAATCAAGGAAAAACCAAAACCAAAAATCAAAGAAATCTCTGAAGTTCCAATCAATACCTTAGAATCACGAGACCACATTTGGATGAAAAATAATAATATAATATGTTTTGTAAATACAAAAGGAGAACCGGTAGATGAAATAGGTCAAGAATTAATAGAAAGAAAATTATATCAAAAACCTTCAAATTTTAAAGGAATAATGGGACATGTATTAACTATGGACAGGAACAATAGAAAAATATTCGGATTAATAATTAAAGAAGAATTAAATAATAGAATAAGAGAAAATGATATTGTAAACGCCTTTAAAGAATTAAAAAGTGAAATGATACGATCGAATATTTTACACGCAGATATATCGCAGAGTAAAAGTAATATCGATGTGCCATGGTTTAGAATACGCAACATTATGCGATTAACATTCCTAAATACTAATATACAGATAACAATATGTAAGGGACAAATATGCATACCGAAACTAGAAGAGAGATTACATATCATACATGAATGTCATGAATCCAGTGTCGGAGGACACAAGGGAATCGCGAAGACAGTGGCGCGGATACGTCACAAATATTATTGGCATAACATGAAAAAACAAGTTGAAAATTATATTCAAGCTTGCAATAGCTGTCAAAAGAAAAAATTAGTACGCGTAAAAACAAAACAGCCAATGATAATAACCGATACACCTGTCGATGCATTCGATAAAGTTTCAATGGATATTCTAGGACCGCTACCTGTAACAGAAAATGACAATGAATATATTTTAACTATTCAGGATTTGCTAACAAAATATTCCATTGCCGTGCCTCTCGTACAGACAAATTCAGAGGAAATTGCAAAAGCATTTACTCGACGTTTTATCTGTCAATTTGGTAGCCCCAAAGCAATATTGACAGATCAAGGATCAAATTTCACGAGTTCTATGATGAAGAAATTTGCAAAATATTTTAAAATTAAACAATATCGTACATCCGCCTTTCATCCGCAATCAAATGGTTCGATAGAACGAAGTCACCATGTATTAACCGAATATCTAAAGCATTATATTACCAACGAGCGAGATTGGGATAATTGGCTCGAGCATGCTATGTTTTCATATAACACTAGCGTACACGAAGGAACAAAATTTACTCCTTATGAATTAGTATTTGGAAAAATAGCACGGTTACCTTCTCAAATAAAAAATGATGACGATTTTGAAACTTATAATGATTACGTGAACGAATTGATTGACAAATTAGCAGATTTAAGGAAATTGGCAGCATCAAATTTAAGCAACTCTAAAGAACGTTATAAATACTATTATGACCGAAAATTAAAAACACAAAGATATAAGGAGGGAGATTTTATTTATTTATTAAAGCCGAAAAAGAGTCATAAATTTGATGATGAATATACCGGCCCGTACAAAATAATAGAAGTCTTAGAAAATAATAATATAAAAATTTTAATCTCTCGAAATAAAACCAAAATTATACATGTAAATAGAACAAAGCCTGCTCGCATTCCAGATCAGGGATGACGGAGAACGAATATTCAATAACGGAATTAAAAAATAATCCGGGAATATTCTACGAGGCGTTAGGCGAGATGCGCACGTCAGATATATCTTGGAAAATGATAATGTACATCAATTTAGATGATGTCATAGGCGTATCCGAAGGGCTTCAACGTGAAATAAACCGAACGAAGCTGCAATGCGACCAAATTCCATATACATGTAGTACTGGTCGAAAACAACTCGCAGAATTAACAAGGAAAATTAATAAAATAAAGCAATATAAATTTCATATTCACGAATTGCTCATAGGATCACGAATGAAAAGAGCTCCCCTAGAATTCATCGGGCAATTGAGTAAAGTTTTATTTGGAACACTAACTGCAGAAGATTTTTATTATATTAATAATGCGATAGAACATGTCGAAAATAAAACCAACGATCTTGCGACGCTACTTATCAATCAAACTATCGCAACACGCTCACGTTTCGGGGAACTGTACAACGTGACCCTCAAGATAAAAACGCAGCTAGCCGATCTTCGACAGTATATAGATGAAAAATATAAAAATGTAACCGACGTAATTATTCGAAATAGAATTAATGACGATATCGAACGAGTAATAGAGGATATAAATATAGCAATATTAGAACATGAAATCGATTTGAATATTCTAATAGACGGAATATTATTCGGAAAACAAGGATTAATACATCCACGAATAATATCGCCACAATATTTAATAAAAAATTCTAAACACATTCAAGAACAAATTCCGTATGCTGAATTTCCTGTAGCTATTAATAAAGAAGGAATCGATCGGTTAATAAAAATTTCTACCCTGCACGTTGCATATCTACAAGATCGTCTTGTTTATATTTTGCAAATTCCATTGCTAACACCTGGAAAATATAAACTTTATAAATCAATACCATTACCCGTTAGACAGTCATTTGACACAACAAAATTTGCAACAATTGAAACCGAGATAGCGCATATAGCATTAAATGAAGACGCCGATAATTTCTACGAATTCCGTCAAGGAGAGCTAGAGGAATGCATAGCATCCGACAGTATCTTTATTTGCCCAGCTACGTTCCCCTTGAAAAAGATAAGGCAGACTCCAAGCTGTGACGTCGAGATTTTATTGAATAAAAGTATAAAGCCTAATAAATGTAAAATAAAAATTATGGAACTTCAAGATACATATTGGAAAGCTCTGACTACTCCAGGAAATTGGATTTAGTCTACTACAGAAAAAGAAATTGTGCGACTAAATTGTCGTCATACAACAAAGCAATTTGAAATAAATAATTCCGGAATAATTTCTGTGCAACAAGGATGTAAGATTAGAGCGAGAACGGCCACTATGAGTCATCCAGCTTATCAGACTACAACATTCGCTCAACATTTCATCCCCACGAATAATTTAAGCATTCTAGAATTATATGAGCCTATCCAAAGGGAAAATTAATTTCACAGAAGCCGCGCATGAAATTTGGATAACCAATCATAGCAATATAGAAGCATCGTTTAACGATATTATAGAAAAGGCACGCCAGATCAAAGAAAGAAAGTTGCAAAATTCGCGCTTCATCACATATAGTGCAGCTACATGCAGTATTGGATTACTCGGGATCCTCCTGCTCGCCTTGTCCTTGGCCTACAGAAATTCTTGGATCTGTAATGCAATATCACAAGCATACAGACGATCCTGTCTTAAAAGACAAAGGAATAAAGCGTCCCCCTCTTACCCTTCGATTGCGAATAAAAACGCTGATGCCGAGCATCTTCCAAGTCAGTCGGAAAAACTACCACCGGATGGAAACACTGAAGACAATCGCAACGAGGAAAAAAATAAAGCCGAGTCGTAAGTGCAAAATCACTGGGTAAGAAATATTATTATTAACTCTTTGGTTTTCCGCTTACAAGGACTAAGAGCAGATGCAGAAACGCATTACCGCTGAAAGACAACGTTGGCATCGTGTGCTAGGACGACTATATCGCAGCGCAGATATCCTCATGGACCAACATTATCGAGCCAGCGGCTCTTATACTAGAAATCCACCATCTGGCCATAACGAAGAAATTTCATCCCCTATGCCGGAAGGACGAGATATCGGACCAAGTATGGACATCGGGCCGACTGATCCGGAAGTCTACGCTAGAGAGCCCGTGCAACTTCTCAGGCGGGAATATGAGGCTATTCCCCCACGAGAACCTCACACCATTACTCCGACATCCGATCTCATTCGAGATTTATTGAATGAGATCGATGAAAGGATAGATGCCGCTGGCAATCTGCCGCAGTCGCCACCTGATCTACCGCCAAGACCACGTGAGGATGATTCAGCCGCCGAGGACGAGTATCACCGGTCTGTTTCCGCCGCCGCGACGGGAAGTCCGAGTGGCCTTGCATCACCAGAATACATGGAAATGGATCCACAGCCGAGCAACTACAGGCGCAACGTCATGACACGGCCGGAGGAGCAATCCAGGAGGACGTATGACAACTTGGAATCACCACGACATCGAGAACACGCCGTAGGTGAGCGAGCTATCCCGATTCCGCAAGGTTCTCCCCCACTCGAGCGATCACGAGAGATTCATGTGCCCCCTTATTATCGCGATTATTTAAATCTAAATTCTATGCCGGCGTATAAATTATATTGTCTATCTGCGTGGTACGTGCAAGTATCGAACGACATTATATTTTGTGCGGAGTGCGTAACAGCGGAACATACATTTTGCATCTTAAATCGCCCGCGCGCATTTTGGCGACAATTGCACGCGATTTCTCGTACTTTACAAAATACCACATTGCATTGCGGACGATGTTATAAATTGTTATTACAAGCGAAACGTGCAATTGATTGTTATCAATGTCGACAATATGTGATTGACCGACAAGGTCGAGTTGACCACCTAGTATATACGACGTTATGCGAGATAGTTATTCCATATGAGATATTGTAACATGCGTCGCGATAACACGCAAGGCTATCTAGCAGCGGACAATGACCGCGCGTACATATATATAACACTATTATATAAGTAACATCTTTTGCATTACTACATAAATTATATAACATATTACTTGTTGTAAATCATTGTTATTACACATTCAACTATTATATTATAAGCGAATACACATACATACATTATATATACAACTTTTCTTTCAATAAATACTAATAAATAAAAACACTAACGTGAAAAGGTGATGGGAAAGGATTGTTTGCACATTAACCCTACCAAACCACTCAAAGTCTATCCCAGGATATCCCTCATAACAATAACAATAATAACCATAATAATAATAATAATAATAGAAATAATGATAGCAAATAAGAAATATATATAGAGAAATCAAGGACTTAGAAAAAAAAAAAAAAAAAAAAAAAAAGAAAGAAAGAAATAAAAAAATTGATGAATCAAACATACTCGAAATAAATATACAAATATCTCTGAAAACAAATAATGCAGAGCATTATATATATGAATAATCTTTCTTACGTAGAAGACCAATAATTAAATAAATAAAATCTATGCAAGTAACTTATACTCGACTCATTTTTACAAGTATCTTTAACAATCTTAATAACGATAGTATTATACTAATAAAGGTGGGAAGAAGAAGACAATACGATATCCTATTACATATATACATATACATACGAGTTACGTAAATGACAAATTAATAACATTAATTAATAATAATAAAAACAATAGTGAGCCTCACACGAATAAAATAATTTTTATATATATATATATCCCATCCACATGTAGCCTAAACACTCGAAATATAAAAAATGTTGAATAAGTTATAGTGGGGACCGAACTTCTCCACAGATGGAGATGTCACGTCCCAGCGCCGAGAGTTTCTAGTCATGTCTAATGTAAATTTTTCTTTTAAATTTTTAATTATTTATGACTGACTGTGTTAGGAGACAACCGTCAAGCCTTTGGTATACACATAATAAAAGAATATACCGCTTAAAATTATTTAAAGATTTATACAAAATGGCCGCTTATTACCACAACCTTATGGCGCTACTACAGCCTTAATGCTCCTAGTAAATTTTCCCTAGAACCTCACTAACAAAAAACAGAACATACCAAAATCACTTCCCCAGACTGTTCGGTAAAGTAACAAAGAAAATAGAGCTTAATATCGCATCCTTATCTAAGCATTTCAACATTAACAACAAAATCTTAACAAATTAATATAAAATAGTAAATAATGAATAAAAAACAAATGTAGGAAGTATAACCTCGCCCACGTAATGCACGAAAACTATAACAAAACAATTATCGGTACATTGTAATATTTTTATTAACAATTAATAAACAAAATCATATAATTATATAAATAACAAAATACCAACCAATTTCTTTATATCGTCAAATATAACTTCAGAAAAAAATCTTTATATCAAACCTTTCACTTTTGTTCCATTTTAATAATAAATATAAAAGTTAATAACAAAATTAATAATAATAGAAAGGATGTGAATAAGGAATAAAAGTCATAATGACAATATAACAAGACGAAACATTTATTCAACAGTTCATCTGAAACATATCCTTATTTCAAGGATAAATTTTGTTGATGTCCTTATATGGATATATTTTTCCTGTATAAATACATTCTCCATCGAAAATCCTTTCGAAAACATAAATACAGTTTGTGGCTACGATTCTTAATTCTCAGATATAAAAAAATTAAGGGTATATGAAAGCACACACACATATACATATATACATATATACATATATACATATATACGTACATTATACATTTCATATAAGATATAGTTTTCTTTATGAAATTATATAAACAACCCCGATAGAAACATATTTTATCTCAGAAAAGAAATTCTACGATTTAAATTTCGTTTAATAAAATTTATAAATAAATAAATTATTACATTAACAAATAATTATTATAAAGGATTTGGACAACACACAGGAAATCCTGCAACTTACCTCATTACACATACCTACCTAACTCGCATCAAATATTTAAACAATTATAAACTTGCTTACATACACTTACCTCAAAAACTCAAATCAGTTCAGCAGGCAAATCTCCGTATATAAACCATTTCAACTTCTAGAAACCTTCATTCTAGACTTATATTTATAATTGTTACTTCCCTTTTTTCATTAACACTAATTCTATGGCTATGACAAAATTTTGATTATTAATATGCATGGAAAACTACCCTAACGATTCAACCAATCACAATCAGAGCCATTTTGTACCTGAAAACATTTAATAAATAATGTATTACAAATGTAAAAAGAGTTATACTATTTTAGATACTAATTATACGATGTAATCATTATTATTATAAAAATATAAAGTATATCTAAACGATATTGCGATGATTAATATTTATTATAAAAGCTTAAATTCGAGCAAATTATATGAAAAGGAATTATTATAACGAAGTATAACTCTTTGAAAGTAAAAATAGATCGATTGAATAGTCACAAGTGTGACTCATGGTCAGTTTGTAAGCGAAAATAAGCCAACGTTAAATGTCAAGGCCCCATAATACTTAGTCACAAGTGTGACTCATGGTCAGTTTTAAGCGAAAATAGCCAACGTTAAATGTCAAGGCCGCCATAATACTAATCACAAATGTGACTCATGATCATTTGGCGAAAGTAGGCCAACGTTAAATGTCAAGGGCGCCATAATATTTTAGTACCACGAGTCATCGCTGACTCATAGCTAATCGACCAATAAACTATCAAGAACAACTAAAAGGTCTTAAACGCGTGAATCATAGCTGACTCATAGTGAAAAGTAGACTAACAATAGGCAAACCGTGCCAAGGCCATTTGGTAATAAATTTATTCAGATAGAATCATAACATTGGATTTAGGTCACTACTTCCATGTTTTGGCAACATATAAAAACCTCGAGCGACAATACCTCGGCACACTTACGTTTCCCCATCCACGGGCACTTATTTTGCACTTGTACTCACTCTTTCTACAATAATATATATATATATATATATATATATATATATATATATATATATATTTATATATCTATTATTTATAACAGTGAATAAATTCCGATTCAAATACCACAAGTGTGATATTATATTATTCCTTATTCCCAAAATCGAAAACTCTTTCCTAAAAATAAAAGTCATTTCGACATTCCTGTTACCCACTTCCTTCGCAGTATCTAATCCTGAGGTTTTACCCTCTTAACCGCAGGAAAAGAATCCACAAATAACGTGTGAGTGTAGCAGTCGAGGATCTGTTAATTTCGGCTCCGTCCGATCTATCAGGACTTCCTAGGACGTCACAGTATGTGGAGTTAATAATAAAAATCTAATCATACTACCGGTCAAAGAGAGACTCACCACTATTATGGATTGGAACATATTTCAAGAGACGATTCGTTCTTTGTTGGATGTAACGGTCGAACTTCAATTGAATTCTTTTAGTATAGCAAAAACCCAACAACTAGACGATATACCTTGGCCATTAATCGTTGAAGAATTGAAACACTTTCGATCATAGGCCCGTTTCTATCACCATTTGCGAAGGTTTGACTACGGTCCCCCTGAAGAAGAGAGACCAAACATCATCAGTGAATATCATCGATCAACTGTAGGCGGACACAAGGGTGTGACGAAAACGTATCTCAGGATTCGTCAAGATTACTATTGGAATAATATCAAAATCCAAGTCCAAGAGTTCATACGAAATTGTCGCGAGTGTCAACGAAACTAGTAAGACTAAACCAAACAACTTGCACGATCGCCGGGAGCTGCATTTGATATATCGATCGCGATGGATGATGGGCCCTCTGCCCAAACTAGACGTGGTAATAAATATATTTTAACGATACAAGATTTACTTACTAAATATTCGATCGCTGTACCAATGGAAGATACAAGCGCAACAACAACAGCGGAAGCATTCGTCGATCACTTCATTTGCCGGTTCGGATGCCCGAAAGCTATTTTAACCGACCGGGAACAAATTTCTTAGTTACCTGATGAAAAATATCGCCAAACGCTTTAGGATCAAACTATCGTACTTCTGCCTATCATCCACAAGCTAACGGATCCGTCGAACGTTACCACGTTTTATGAATACCTAAAGACTTTCATCGACAGAAACGAAGAATGGGATAAGTTTATGGAGAGAGCTACATTTTCATATAATACAGTGTTCACGAGGCACAAAATTCACGCCTCATGAATTAGTTTCGGAAGGTGGCAGGATTCCATCCAGTCGTCAGCCTGTAGAAGTGGAAACGTATCAACACCACTTGCTTGAACTTTTTGATCATATAAGTGAAGCACAAAGAAATCGCTAAAACCAATTTGGAACGAGCAAAAGCCCGCTCAAAACGTTATTACGACAGAAATTCAAATCAAATAAATTTTCACGTTGGCGACTATGTATTCTTGAAAACAGAGAGGAAAATATTTTCGGATGAATATTCCGGCCTAAGATCCTGGAAATCCTTGACTATGAAAAATGTACGCATTCAATTCAAAGACACTATCAAACTGGTTCACACTAATAAGTTACGATTGTCTCACATGACTGACCCCGGTTGAAACTCCAAATTTCGAGTACTGGATTACCTCTCTAATGTCTGTATATACTTACAGATGTTCACCATATCCTTGGTGCTACTTCTGATTAAGACTGCCTCTGGTCTACTTGGATATGATTAACGGAGGGACGTCATTCAATGTAACTACTGTATCTTTGCTGGACGTAGGCGAATGCGTCACGGATTCGACCCAACTCTACCGCTGTATATATGCAATTATGCAGTCGCCGATGCTCGCAGATAGGCGTCATTTCCTCTGCAAGATAGAATTCGACAAATATTCCATTGCGGAATGCACTCACATATCTCCATGGTGCGTGGAGGCCATAGAAAATATCTACTAGAACTTGATCAACACAAATGCGCTCGTCTACACGAAACGGGTTCCATCGTTCTGGGGAATTCCGTCTCTATCATTGGATTGCTCCTCAATGCCACCAACTATCGGATCGTCACTTTAGCCGGTACTACCAACATGGATGGTTCCTGCAAAGGAAGCCATTTCTCGGATCCATACGGGACCTGGGACGATGTTATCGTTGAAGCCGCCGTTACCATTACACTGCGAGATTACTTTGCGCCTGCAAGAACAAAGACAGATTATATTACACTCCGCTCAGAATTCAATGCATGGTTTCAAGGAACGAATGTATCGACGAAGACGAAGTAATATTGGGCCCCACTACCTGTCGAGACGTGTAACTTCTACGCTTATGATGTCTTGTATCAAGGTCAAGCTTATAAAATAGCTGATTCGAACACTCAATACCCTATTGTATACTCACTAATAACAAAAGATGTCACTTTTGCTTTATCCAAAAAATCTGAATATAACGTGTGTGGCTATACCTTGATACAAACCGAACACCCTAAATTGCTAATCGTAGAAACAAATAAAAATAACCTCTTTGCTAAACTCACCAGAATTTCTGTCGACAATTTAGATATTTTCACTTACATCAACTCTAAATTTGTCTACGTCGAGAAACATTTAAAGACACAAATGCAAGACCTATACCATAACATTCTTGAACAAAAAGTGTAAATTAAGGTTTTGAAAAACGCTATATCATTCACACCCAACCTGATGTTTTGCATACAACTTAATGAAAGGTCCTACGTAATACGATTTCGGTGAAGTAGCTCACATTATTAAGTGCGTTCCAATCGAAGTACGCGTCGCACCACCGAAATCTGTTATTTAGAACTACCAGTATCTTTACAAAATAGATCTATGTATTTATCTCCTAAAACTCACATTTTAGTTAATAGCGGTACGCCAATCGACTGTACCTGTTATGTATCAGATAAGGGAGGCTGGATAAGTCTTACTCCGAAACCTGCTGCAGTACTGTCACCTCAGACCTTAGAACCAATGACTAAACCCGTCTGGAAATATGTTGACGCCGAGCATCTTGCTGATAGTGGAATTTATTCCCAGGAAGATCTCTCCAGGTTACGCGACCACATCATGTTCCCTGTCGAGAGTACCGCTCTCCTCAACACTTTCGCACGGACTGCAGCCGGACAACGCGTCCCTTTGGCGGGCATCTCTCTCTCAGGTTTTCTCGATGAGCAGACCCTTGATAGAATAGCTACCTCTGCCGGTGAAAAATTGTGGGGTGGCTTTCTGAAGTTTGGGACTGCCAGTGCGGGATTTATTGGTATCTGGATGTTGATAAGGCTCATTAAATTAATTGCAGACACTGCGATACACGGTTATGCACTGCATTCAGTGTATGGATGGGTTACTGGGAGCAATCTTCTCCTCTATTACAAACCTCCTGCTGCACTTGGGGAAACGCAACCATCCTGAGTCGTCTCCTCAAGCAGTTGAAGAAGGAACTTCAAACGAACCTTATGCCCGCGTGGACAAATCTCAACCTGCGGCACGCATGCCCTTCCATGAAACTCAACCATTATATCCAACCGTAGCAGTCGAAATGGAACTTCCTAGGGGAATAAACCAGCGTGAAACCATCTCCAATAACGTGGAAGATTCCGCCGAAAACAACACATGCGCAACCTGCAAGGATTAAAGTGAGTGCGGACAGTCAGGTAGACGCAAACGTGTTACCTACAGTACATTGTAAAGTTTCTGCCAGAACAGCCAGTGAAAGTGACCTTATAAGGAAGAGCCTCAACGAACAATCAGTATCCGTATAATTTTGCGTCCACAGTTCCCGTAGACTATTACTATAAGCGACCACTACTTAAATCTCACCTCGCACTTAAACTTTCAGAAGTAAATAACGTGTTCCCCCCGTTATTTACTTTTTTAAAAGGAAGGATGTAACGTCCGCGGAAAATTAAACTTGCGGACGTTCATCCAAATGACGTAGTAAATCGAACGGCACTTTAAATAACGCATGCGCGATTTTAAACATTAAAATATATATAACCTTAAATATTAAGATTTTAAGATTTTAAGATAATCAATAGTAAAGCGAGAATTCATTTAATTCATTTTCGTCGTCAATTAAATTTTGCTGCGCAACGAAAGGCTCTCCGAGTTGGCCCTTCGTTTGAAAGTTTACATTAGAAATATTTGAGTGCGATAAGCCTCCCCTATAGTATAAACTAAGGCTATCGAACGCTCTTTCGCCTCTCCTACAGTTGCAGCATCGAGAACAAAGGAGGAGATGATTCGAGAAAAGAAAATTAAGTTATAGAATTATATTTCCAAATTCTACATCCAAAAGAAAACAATAATAATAGTAATAAAATAAAATTATGTCTTATCGCGAGACGAAGGAAAATGAATTCTCGTTTTGAATAATAAGATTTACCTTTAAGCATTAATGATATCTTCGAAATATTAGGTAGTTTTTTCTTTCTCCTTTCCCTTTCTTTTATTTTCCTATTTTCTCATAATTGTCATAATTCTCATAATTCTCATAATTTTCAAATAATTGTAGTACAAAATAAATGCTCAGTCGAGGAGTGCTTTGTGTGCCTCCTTGCGCCTGGCCCAACGCTAGAGGTACGGCTTGGGCGCGGACGGGACAGTGAACGAACCTCCGAAACACATCGTTACCAAACTGTCAGAGAGTGCAGTCACTATCTCAAACCGCTGAATCTTACAATCACAAAGGAAAAGTAAAGGAAAGGAAAACGAAGTCACTAGAATTCTAATTCATTTAATAACTTACCTCTAACAATTCAAGGTACCATCGTTCCTAATATTATATTATTCGATTTTACTTATATTATATTCGATTTACTTATATTATATTATTGATTTTCTTACATTATATTATTTGATTTTCTTATATCATATTATTCGATTTACTTATATTATATTATTGATTTTCTTACATTATATTATTTGATTTTCTTATACTATATTCGATTTACCTATATTACATTATTTGATTTTCTTATATTATATTCGATTTACTTATATTATATTATTGATTTTCTTATATTATATTCGATTTACTTATATTATATTATTGACACCATAGCCCGATTATCATATTAATAAAACATATTTCCCCGCGATTTCCGCTCGGTCGCGGCTTCTAATCTGAAAATATAGTGTGTAATCGTGTCCAGCGCCGCCATTGAACATAAATACACTAGATGTCCTTTCCCAATTTCCATTAACCGTTCTACACCATCTCGGGACGTAACAACACCGTAGAACGAAACTGGTGACAGCGGTGGGATGGCACAAGGTACGCGATCTCAGTGCCATCGTACTCGCCTAGATTTTGCTGATCAGCCATTATCCGAAGCGGAGATGGACGCTTTCAGAAATCAATATCTAGAAAAAGAGAAACAATTAAAAGAACAGAGTGATGCTGTATCGCTTCGACAGGAAGAACTCGAAAAACAACGAGAGGAATTCGAAAGAATTAAAAACGCTAATTCAGATATCAGTAATTTTAATATTATGTTAAACACGATCCAAAAGGATCTTTCCTTTTTGAAAACTTTAAGCGAACGATTTCAAATCTTAGAGAAACGCGTAGGTGATGTACAGAATAGCCTATCCAACTCTGCTTCCAATAAATCATTGCAAGACGCTGAGACTAGAGAGAATCGAATTACGCAAGATAACACATTCTTTGATAGATTATCACCTAATCCACCGAATCCTTTTCAACATACGGAAGTGAATTATTCTAACTCATCGATCCGAGACGCTTTGGATCTCGTGCCGAAATACGACGGACATAATATGCCCGTTTTACAATTTGCACGCGCTTGCAAACGCGCTAAGGAACTTATCCCATTGACTAACGAAAATCATTTAGTCCGATTATTAAGAAATAAGCTAACAGGTCATGCATACCTAGCCGTTGAAGATGAGATTCATAATACAGTCGATCAGTTCATAGATTGTTTAAAACGCACATTCGGACCGGTACGGACTTCTAACTATTACCGCGGACAATTAAGCATCAATTTCAAAAAACCCTCAGAGCATATTTTAGATTATATCGGCCGTGTAAAGGATTTGCGCAATGCTATAATCGAAGGAGATCAAAATCAATTTGGCCGACCTCTCAATAATTTCGAAATTGAGCAGATAGATTCATATGCCCTAGAATCATTCTTCGAGGTTTAACCCCCGTATCGTACCGAAATCCGCATGGAGGGTTACCGAAATCTCTCAGAAGCTTATAATAAAGCAATACTCATTAGTAAGAGGCTCGAACGCGATCGCGTTCGCCAGCGCGATACGAAATCGAACCCTGTTCGCAACATCTCAACTACTGATCAGAACCGAAGTACAATACCGCCAATTTCTGTTATGCAACCAGATCGCCGTCAACCCTCTTCTCCTAACCCTTCCCTTCGAGTTAAAATCTGTGCATACTGTAAAAACTTTGGTCACCTAATCTCCGAATGTAAGAAAAGACAATATAACAATGCCATGCGCGATAACAATCAGGGAAACTTGCCCAGCCCCTCGACGTCGGGCGTAAATCGAGGAGGCGACCGCGCCCGTTATACCCAATAACAACCAAAATACCAGAGTCGCCGTCGTCAAACTCAGCTCTGGAACCGTCCCAACCATCGAATTAGACTCTTGCTCTTTCCGCAAGCCAGCAGCTCTGATGCTTGATACAGGAGCTCAGCCGAATATCATAAAAATTGGTATTCTAGATCATAACCTATTAATAGTGAAAACATTTTGAATTTAAAAGGAATCACGGAAAATATTGTAAAAACTCTCGGAACAGTATACATCTATCTTCGCGATATCCCGATAATCTTTCATGTTGTAACCGATGATTTTCCTATCGCACAACAGGGAATATTAGGGTCTTCATTCTTTACCGAACATCATGCACGAATCGATTATGATACCAACCATATTACCTGGAACCAACATAAGATACCTTTCAAAACCTCTGCAAGTATCGTGGTACCACCAAGAAGTAACGTAGGTTTAATGATAAAAGTATTAAATCCAGAGATAGGAACTGGATATGTACCACGAATGTACGTGAGGGATGGAATCTTCCTTGGAGACTCATTGGTCACTTGTATCAACGATAAAGCTTTTATTCGAATTATCAACACCACTGAAATTGAATTCGAGGTTCTTGTTCCTACTATTCGATTACAAGAAGTCTCGCAGGTTGCTAACCTCGGAGAACTCATGATGGATTGTTTCGATTCTAAATCGGTCTCCCAGAGACCTTATCATCTTAGCGATGATGACACTCAAGAGGAATCGCAGAAGCGACACTCTAACTCGATAAGTTATTCCATTTCCACTATCGCCAAACCGATAGAACCATTGCCTTCACCTGTTCTAGGACAGGAAAAATCCTTAGGCAACCTATGCTATTTCACTGAATCCAACCTTTCTATATCCCCCCCTCAATCTATTTTAAGCGTCTTAGGATGTTCAAATGAAGATAATTGTACGTCTCATACTCTCTCCGACTCAGAGTCGCGGAGCAACAAAATCATTCAACTTCTCCGACTAGACCACCTCAATTCAGAGGAAAGACAGAATGTCCTTTCCCTTGTGGAACGCCATCAAGATCGGTTTTATATTCCTGGTGAGTTTTTGGGACGAACTACTGCTACTACTCATAAAATCCTCACCACCGACGAAATACCAATAAATACCAAACAATATCGATTCCCACCTGTACACAAAGGAGAGATCAACAAACAAGTCTCACAACTGTTATCAAATAATATCATTAAACCCTCGACTTCACCATACAATTCCCCGGTATGGATAGTTCCAAAGAAAGCAGACTCTCAAGGGAACAGAAGATGGAGAATGGTAATCGACTACAGGACTCTCAACGAAAAAACTGTCGGGGATGCTTACCCGTTACCGAATATCTCAGACATCTTAGACCAACTCGGGGGAGCCAAGTACTTTTCGGTCCTTGACCTTGCTAGCGGATTTCATCAAATCCCCATGGATTCTTCGTGTGCTCATAAAACAGTGTTCTCTACGCCTCATGGTCACTACGAGTTCAATCGGATGCCATTTGGCTTGAAGAACGCCCCAGCTACTTTCCAACGCCTGATGGACCAAATCCTCACCGGCTTACAAGGAGCCGAACTCTTCGTCTACATGGACGATATCGTTGTATATGCAAGTTCACTGCAAGAGCACGACATAAAAATACAAAAACTAATGAGTCGCCTACGAGATGCTAACTTACTACTGCAACCAGACAAATGTGAGTTTCTACGACATGAAGTTGGCTATCTAGGCCACATAATTGGAAAGAATGGAGTGCAGCCTAATCCAGAAAAGACAGCGGCTGTTAAGAATTTCCCGACTCCCAAAAACTCCAAAAATATCAAACAGTTTTTAGGACTCGCCGGCTATTATCGCCGTTTCATACCCAACTTTTCAGGATTAACAAAGCCACTGACCAAACTTTTGAAGAAAAACGTCCCTTTCTCATGGAAATCCGAACAACAAGAGGCGTTCGACTTCCTAAGGACAGCTCTATGCCAACAACCTATCCTTCAGTATCCGGATTTTTCAAAACCATTTATACTCACCACCGACGCATCGAACACGGCCGGAGTTCTTAGCCAGGGGATTATCGGACAAGACCTCCCTATAGCATATGTGTCTCGCGTGCTAAACCCCGCCGAAATAAATTACTCTACTATAGAAAAGGAACTTTTAGCCATCATATACTGCACACATCATTTCCGACCTTATCTATATGGACACAAATTTTCTCTTGTTACCGATCATCAACCTCTTACTTGGCTTTACAAAGTGAAAGACCCTACCTCGAGACTTATGAGATGGAGACTCAAATTAGAAGAGTATGACTATCAAATTGTGTATAAATCAGGATCCGCGAACCATAACGCCGACGCTCTTTCTCGGAATCCCCAAATTTTGGCCGTTGTAAACTCGCCTGCCGAGATAATCGATCTCCTATCGCCAGAAGAAGATTCAGAACCACCCTCACCCACTCAATCTCAATTTGAAACCCTTGGCGAATCTAGCGAGGAAGATCAATCCCAGTCTCCTCCTTCCGCATCCAACATCGTAGAAGGAAGCTCAGAATTAGGGGGAGATTCCATGCCATTCGTCGTGTCTCCTGCTGATGGAGCCGAGATTCAGTTACCTCCCGCTGACAATAACGAGCTTGACGAACAAACCAGCGAATCTGATTTATCGGATGAAGAAGACAACGGAGCAATGTATCAGCATCTTACTCGAGCTAAAATACGAACTACTCGAGACAGATTATCCATGCAAAGGGATAATTTGGTTATTTTAACAACAGTCGATGGACACCCATGCGATAACGGAGCTAAAGAATTTCACGAACTCCGTAAGGTTCCACCACTGATAGACTTGACTCTTGGTCGCGCGCGGGTATGTGGAGTTAATAATAAAAATCTAATCATACTACCGGTCAAAGAGAGACTCACCACTATTATGGATTGGAACATATTTCAAGAGACGATTCGTTCTTTGTTGGATGTAACGGTCGAACTTCAATTGAATTCTTTTAGTATAGCAAAAACCCAACAACTAGACGATATACCTTGGCCATTAATCGTTGAAGAATTACAAAACACTTTCGATCATAGGCCCGTTTCTATCACCATTTGCGAAGGTTTGACTACGGTCCCCCCTGAAGAAGAGAGACCAAACATCATCAGTGAATATCATCGATCAACTGTAGGCGGACACAAGGGTGTGACGAAAACGTATCTCAGGATTCGTCAAGATTACTATTGGAATAATATCAAAATCCAAGTCCAAGAGTTCATACGAAATTGTCGCGAGTGTCAACTGAAAAAACTAGTAAGACTAAAAACCAAACAACCGATGGTTCTTACTGATACGCCGGGAGCTGCATTTGATAAGATCGCGATGGATGTGATGGGCCCTCTGCCCAAAACTAGACGTGGTAATAAATATATTTTAACGATACAAGATTTACTTACTAAATATTCGATCGCTGTACCAATGGAAGATACAAGCGCAACAACAACAGCGGAAGCATTCGTCGATCACTTCATTTGCCGGTTCGGATGCCCGAAAGCTATTTTAACCGACCAGGGAACAAATTTCTTAAGTTACCTGATGAAAAATATCGCCAAACGCTTTAGGATCAAACATTATCGTACTTCTGCCTATCATCCACAAGCTAACGGATCCGTCGAACGTTCCCACCACGTTTTTATAGAATACCTAAAGACTTTCATCGACAGAAACGAAGAATGGGATAAGTTTATGGAGAGAGCTACATTTTCATATAATACAAGTGTTCACGAAGGCACAAAATTCACGCCTCATGAATTAGTATTCGGGAAGGTGGCCAGGATTCCATCCAGTCGTCAGCCTGTAGAAGGAGGAGTGGAAACGTATCAACACCACTTGCTTGAACTTTTTGATCATATAAGTGAAGCACAAGAAATCGCTAAAACCAATTTGGAACGAGCAAAAGCCCGCTCAAAACGTTATTACGACAGAAATTCAAATCAAATAAATTTTCACGTTGGCGACTATGTATTCTTGAAAACAGAGAGGAAAACTAATAAATTTTCGGATGAATATTCCGGCCCCTATAAGATCCTGGAAATCCTTGACCATGAAAATGTACGCATTCAATTCAAAGACACTATCAAACTGGTTCACACTAATAAGTTACGATTGTCTCACATGACTGACCCCGGTTGAAACTCCAAATTTCGAGTACTGGATTACCTCTCTAATGTCTGTATATACTTACAGATGTTCACCATATCCTTGGTGCTACTTCTGATTAAGACTGCCTCTGGTCTACTTGGATATGATTGCGGAGGGACGTCATTCAATGTAACTACTGTATCTTTGCTGGACGTAGGCGAATGCCACGTCACGGATTCCCGACCCAACTCTACCGCTGTATATATACAATTGCTGCAAGTCGCCGATTACTCGCAGATAGGCGTCATTTCCTGCAAGATAGAAATCGATCGACAAATATTCCATTGCGGAATGCACTCACATATCTCCATGGTGCGTGGAGGCCATAGAAAATATCTACTAGAACTTGATCAACACAAATGCGCTCGTCTACACGAAACGGGTTCCATCGTTCTGGGGAATTCCGTCTCTATCATTGGATTGCTCCTCAATGCCACCAACTATCGGATCGTCACTTTAGCCGGTACTACCAACATGGATGGTTCCTGCAAAGGAAGCCATTTCTCGGATCCATACGGGACCTGGGACGATGTTATCGTTGAAGCCGCCGTTACCATTACACTGCGAGATTACTTTGCGCCTGCAAGAACAAAGACAGATTATATTACACTCCGCTCAGGAATTCAATGCATGGTTTCAAGGAACGAATGTATCGACGAAGACGGGGGAAATGTATATTGGGCCCCACTACCTGTCGAGACGTGTAACTTCTACGCTTATGATGTCTTGTATCAAGGTCAAGCTTATAAAATAGCTGATTCGAACACTCAATACCCTATTGTATACTCACTAATAACAAAAGATGTCACTTTTGCTTTATCCAAAAAATCTGAATATAACGTGTGTGGCTATACCTTGATACAAACCGAACACCCTAAATTGCTAATCGTAGAAACAAATAAAAATAACCTCTTTGCTAAACTCACCAGAATTTCTGTCGACAATTTAGATATTTTCACTTACATCAACTCTAAATTTGTCTACGTCGAGAAACATTTAAAGACACAAATGCAAGACCTATACCATAACATTCTTGAACAAAAGTGTAAATTAGAACAACAGGTTTTGAAAAACGCTATATCGATAGCTCACACCCAACCTGATGTTTTTGCATACAACTTAATGAAAGGTCCTGGCTACATGGCCACGATTTCGGGTGAAGTAGCTCACATTATTAAGTGCGTTCCAATCGAAGTTACGCGTCGCACCACCGAAATCTGTTATTTAGAACTACCAGTATCTTTACAAAATAGATCTATGTATTTATCTCCTAAAACTCACATTTTAGTTAATAGCGGTACGCCAATCGACTGCAACCCTCTCATACCTGTTATGTATCAGATAAAGGGAGGCTGGATAAGTCTTACTCCGAAACCTGCTGCAGTACTGTCACCTCAGACCTTAGAACCAATGACTAAACCCGTCTGGAAATATGTTGACGCCGAGCATCTTGCTGATAGTGGAATTTATTCCCAGGAAGATCTCTCCAGGTTACGCGACCACATCATGTTCCCTGTCGAGAGTACCGCTCTCCTCAACACTTTCGCACGGACTGCAGCCGGACAACGCGTCCCTTTGGCGGGCATCTCTCTCTCAGGTTTTCTCGATGAGCAGACCCTTGATAGAATAGCTACCTCTGCCGGTGAAAAATTGTGGGGTGGCTTTCTGAAGTTTGGGACTGCCAGTGCGGGATTTATTGGTATCTGGATGTTGATAAGGCTCATTAAATTAATTGCAGACACTGCGATACACGGTTATGCACTGCATTCAGTGTATGGATGGAGTTTGCACCTACTGGGAGCAATCTTCTCCTCTATTACAAACCTCCTGCTGCACTTGGGGAAACGCAACCATCCTGAGTCGTCTCCTCAAGCAGTTGAAGAAGGAACTTCAAACGAACCTTATGCCCGCGTGGACAAATCTCAACCTGCGGCACGCATGCCCCTCCATGAAACTCAACCATTATATCCAACCGTAGCAGTCGAAATGGAACTTCCTAGGGGAATAAACCAGCGTGAAACCATCTCCAATAACGTGGAAGATTCCGCCGAGCGCAACACATGCGCAACCTGCAAGGAAGTTCATTAAAGTGAGTGCGGACAGTCAGGTAGACGCAAACGTGTTACCTACAGTACGTGTAAAGTTTCTGCCAGAACAGCCAGTGAAAGTGACCTTATAAGGAAGAGCCTCAACGAACAATCAGTATCCGTATAATTTTGCGTCCACAGTTCCCGTAGACTATTACTATAAGCGACCACTACTTAAATCTCACCTCGCACTTAAACTTTCAGAAGTAAATAACGTGTTCCCCGTTATTTACTTTTTTAAGGGAGGGTGTAGCGTGCATAAATTAAAACAAATAGATTTTAAGATTTTAAGATAATCAATAGTAAAGCGAGAATTCATTTAATTCATTTTCGTCGTCAATTAAATTTTGCTGCGCAACGAAAGGCTCTCCGAGTTGGCCCTTCGTTTGAAAGTTTACATTAGAAATATTTGAGTGCGATAAGCCTCCCCTATAGTATAAACTAAGGCTATCGAACGCTCTTTCGCCTCTCCTACAGTTGCAGCATCGAGAACAAAGGAGGAGATGATTCGAGAAAAGAAAATTAAGTTATAGAATTATATTTCCAAATTCTACATCCAAAAGAAAACAATAATAATAGTAATAAAATAAAATTATGTCTTATCGCGAGACGAAGGAAAATGAATTCTCGTTTTGAATAATAAGATTTACCTTTAAGCATTAATGATATCTTCGAAATATTAGGTAGTTTTTTTCTTTTCTCCTTTCCCTTTCTTTTATTTTCCTATTTTCTCATAATTGTCATAATTCTCATAATTCTCATAATTTTCAAATAATTGTAGTACAAAATAAATGCTCAGTCGAGGAGTGCTTTGTGTGCCCCTCCCCTTTGCGCCTGGCCCAACGCTAGAGGTACGGCTTGGGCGCGGACGGGACAGTGGTGAACGAACCTCCGAAGAACACAGTCGTTACCAAACTGTCAGAGAGTGCAGTCACTATCTCAAACCGCTGAATCTTACAATCACAAAGGAAAAGTAAAGGAAAGGAAAACGAAGTCACTAGAATTCTAATTCATTTAATAACTTACCTCTAACAATTCAAGGTACCATCGTTCCTAATATTATATTATTCGATTTTACTTATATTATATTCGATTTACTTATATTATATTATTGATTTTCTTACATTATATTATTTGATTTTCTTATATCATATTATTCGATTTACTTATATTATATTATTGATTTTCTTACATTATATTATTTGATTTTCTTATACTATATTCGATTTACCTATATTACATTATTTGATTTTCTTATATTATATTCGATTTACTTATATTATATTATTGATTTTCTTATATTATATTCGATTTACTTATATTATATTATTGACACCATAGCCCGATTATCATATTAATAAAACATATTTCCCCGCGATTTCCGCTCGGTCGCGGCTTCTAATCTGAAAATATAGTGTGTAATCGTGTCCAGCGCCGCCATTGAACATAAATACACTAGATGTCCTTTCCCAATTTCCATTAACCGTTCTACACCATCTCGGGACGTAACAACACCGTAGAACGAAACTGGTGACAGCGGTGGGATGGCACAAGGTACGCGATCTCAGTGCCATCGTACTCGCCTAGATTTTGCTGATCAGCCATTATCCGAAGCGGAGATGGACGCTTTCAGAAATCAATATCTAGAAAAAGAGAAACAATTAAAAGAACAGAGTGATGCTGTATCGCTTCGACAGGAAGAACTCGAAAAACAACGAGAGGAATTCGAAAGAATTAAAAACGCTAATTCAGATATCAGTAATTTTAATATTATGTTAAACACGATCCAAAAGGATCTTTCCTTTTTGAAAACTTTAAGCGAACGATTTCAAATCTTAGAGAAACGCGTAGGTGATGTACAGAATAGCCTATCCAACTCTGCTTCCAATAAATCATTGCAAGACGCTGAGACTAGAGAGAATCGAATTACGCAAGATAACACATTCTTTGATAGATTATCACCTAATCCACCGAATCCTTTTCAACATACGGAAGTGAATTATTCTAACTCATCGATCCGAGACGCTTTGGATCTCGTGCCGAAATACGACGGACATAATATGCCCGTTTTACAATTTGCACGCGCTTGCAAACGCGCTAAGGAACTTATCCCATTGACTAACGAAAATCATTTAGTCCGATTATTAAGAAATAAGCTAACAGGTCATGCATACCTAGCCGTTGAAGATGAGATTCATAATACAGTCGATCAGTTCATAGATTGTTTAAAACGCACATTCGGACCGGTACGGACTTCTAACTATTACCGCGGACAATTAAGCATCAATTTCAAAAAACCCTCAGAGCATATTTTAGATTATATCGGCCGTGTAAAGGATTTGCGCAATGCTATAATCGAAGGAGATCAAAATCAATTTGGCCGACCTCTCAATAATTTCGAAATTGAGCAGATAGATTCATATGCCCTAGAATCATTCTTCGAGGGTTTAACCCCCGAGTATCGTACCGAAATCCGCATGGAGGGTTACCGAAATCTCTCAGAAGCTTATAATAAAGCAATACTCATTAGTAAGAGGCTCGAACGCGATCGCGTTCGCCAGCGCGATACGAAATCGAACCCTGTTCGCAACATCTCAACTACTGATCAGAACCGAAGTACAATACCGCCAATTTCTGTTATGCAACCAGATCGCCGTCAACCCTCTTCTCCTAACCCTTCCCTTCGAGTTAAAATCTGTGCATACTGTAAAAACTTTGGTCACCTAATCTCCGAATGTAAGAAAAGACAATATAACAATGCCATGCGCGATAACAATCAGGGAAACTTGCCCAGCCCCTCGACGTCGGGCGTAAATCGAGGGGAGGCAACCACGCGCCCGTTATACCCAATAACAACCAAAATACCAGAGTCGCCGTCGTCAAACTCAGCTCTGGAACCGTCCCAACCATCGAATTAGACTCTTGCTCTTTCCGCAAGCCAGCAGCTCTGATGCTTGATACAGGAGCTCAGCCGAATATCATAAAAATTGGTATTCTAGATCATAACCTATTAATAGTGAAAACATTTTGAATTTAAAAGGAATCACGGAAAATATTGTAAAAACTCTCGGAACAGTATACATCTATCTTCGCGATATCCCGATAATCTTTCATGTTGTAACCGATGATTTTCCTATCGCACAACAGGGAATATTAGGGTCTTCATTCTTTACCGAACATCATGCACGAATCGATTATGATACCAACCATATTACCTGGAACCAACATAAGATACCTTTCAAAACCTCTGCAAGTATCGTGGTACCACCAAGAAGTAACGTAGGTTTAATGATAAAAGTATTAAATCCAGAGATAGGAACTGGATATGTACCACGAATGTACGTGAGGGATGGAATCTTCCTTGGAGACTCATTGGTCACTTGTATCAACGATAAAGCTTTTATTCGAATTATCAACACCACTGAAATTGAATTCGAGGTTCTTGTTCCTACTATTCGATTACAAGAAGTCTCGCAGGTTGCTAACCTCGGAGAACTCATGATGGATTGTTTCGATTCTAAATCGGTCTCCCAGAGACCTTATCATCTTAGCGATGATGACACTCAAGAGGAATCGCAGAAGCGACACTCTAACTCGATAAGTTATTCCATTTCCACTATCGCCAAACCGATAGAACCATTGCCTTCACCTGTTCTAGGACAGGAAAAATCCTTAGGCAACCTATGCTATTTCACTGAATCCAACCTTTCTATATCCCCCCCTCAATCTATTTTAAGCGTCTTAGGATGTTCAAATGAAGATAATTGTACGTCTCATACTCTCTCCGACTCAGAGTCGCGGAGCAACAAAATCATTCAACTTCTCCGACTAGACCACCTCAATTCAGAGGAAAGACAGAATGTCCTTTCCCTTGTGGAACGCCATCAAGATCGGTTTTATATTCCTGGTGAGTTTTTGGGACGAACTACTGCTACTACTCATAAAATCCTCACCACCGACAAAATACCAATAAATACCAAACAATATCGATTCCCACCTGTACACAAAGGAGAGATCAACAAACAAGTCTCACAACTGTTATCAAATAATATCATTAAACCCTCGACTTCACCATACAATTCCCCGGTATGGATAGTTCCAAAGAAAGCAGACTCTCAAGGGAACAGAAGATGGAGAATGGTAATCGACTACAGGACTCTCAACGAAAAAACTGTCGGGGATGCTTACCCGTTACCGAATATCTCAGACATCTTAGACCAACTCGGGGGAGCCAAGTACTTTTCGGTCCTTGACCTTGCTAGCGGATTTCATCAAATCCCCATGGATTCTTCGTGTGCTCATAAAACAGTGTTCTCTACGCCTCATGGTCACTACGAGTTCAATCGGATGCCATTTGGCTTGAAGAACGCCCCAGCTACTTTCCAACGCCTGATGGACCAAATCCTCACCGGCTTACAAGGAGCCGAACTCTTCGTCTACATGGACGATATCGTTGTATATGCAAGTTCACTGCAAGAGCACGACATAAAAATACAAAAACTAATGAGTCGCCTACGAGATGCTAACTTACTACTGCAACCAGACAAATGTGAGTTTCTACGACATGAAGTTGGCTATCTAGGCCACATAATTGGAAAGAATGGAGTGCAGCCTAATCCAGAAAAGACAGCGGCTGTTAAGAATTTCCCGACTCCCAAAAACTCCAAAAATATCAAACAGTTTTTAGGACTCGCCGGCTATTATCGCCGTTTCATACCCAACTTTTCAGGATTAACAAAGCCACTGACCAAACTTTTGAAGAAAAACGTCCCTTTCTCATGGAAATCCGAACAACAAGAGGCGTTCGACTTCCTAAGGACAGCTCTATGCCAACAACCTATCCTTCAGTATCCGGATTTTTCAAAACCATTTATACTCACCACCGACGCATCGAACACGGCCGGAGTTCTTAGCCAGGGGATTATCGGACAAGACCTCCCTATAGCATATGTGTCTCGCGTGCTAAACCCCGCCGAAATAAATTACTCTACTATAGAAAAGGAACTTTTAGCCATCATATACTGCACACATCATTTCCGACCTTATCTATATGGACACAAATTTTCTCTTGTTACCGATCATCAACCTCTTACTTGGCTTTACAAAGTGAAAGACCCTACCTCGAGACTTATGAGATGGAGACTCAAATTAGAAGAGTATGACTATCAAATTGTGTATAAATCAGGATCCGCGAACCATAACGCCGACGCTCTTTCTCGGAATCCCCAAATTTTGGCCGTTGTAAACTCGCCTGCCGAGATAATCGATCTCCTATCGCCAGAAGAAGATTCAGAACCACCCTCACCCACTCAATCTCAATTTGAAACCCTTGGCGAATCTAGCGAGGAAGATCAATCCCAGTCTCCTCCTTCCGCATCCAACATCGTAGAAGGAAGCTCAGAATTAGGGGGAGATTCCATGCCATTCGTCGTGTCTCCTGCTGATGGAGCCGAGATTCAGTTACCTCCCGCTGACAATAACGAGCTTGACGAACAAACCAGCGAATCTGATTTATCGGATGAAGAAGACAACGGAGCAATGTATCAGCATCTTACTCGAGCTAAAATACGAACTACTCGAGACAGATTATCCATGCAAAGGGATAATTTGGTTATTTTAACAACAGTCGATGGACACCCATGCGATAACGGAGCTAAAGAATTTCACGAACTCCGTAAGGTTCCACCACTGATAGACTTGACTCTTGGTCGCGCGCGGGTATGTGGAGTTAATAATAAAAATCTAATCATACTACCGGTCAAAGAGAGACTCACCACTATTATGGATTGGAACATATTTCAAGAGACGATTCGTTCTTTGTTGGATGTAACGGTCGAACTTCAATTGAATTCTTTTAGTATAGCAAAAACCCAACAACTAGACGATATACCTTGGCCATTAATCGTTGAAGAATTACAAAACACTTTCGATCATAGGCCCGTTTCTATCACCATTTGCGAAGGTTTGACTACGGTCCCCCTGAAGAAGAGACCAAACATCATCAGTGAATATCATCGATCAACTGTAGGCGGACACAAGGGTGTGACGAAAACGTATCTCAGGATTCGTCAAGATTACTATTGGAATAATATCAAAATCCAAGTCCAAGAGTTCATACGAAATTGTCGCGAGTGTCAACTGAAAAAACTAGTAAGACTAAAAACCAAACAACCGATGGTTCTTACTGATACGCCGGGAGCTGCATTTGATAAGATCGCGATGGATGTGATGGGCCCTCTGCCCAAAACTAGACGTGGTAATAAATATATTTTAACGATACAAGATTTACTTACTAAATATTCGATCGCTGTACCAATGGAAGATACAAGCGCAACAACAACAGCGGAAGCATTCGTCGATCACTTCATTTGCCGGTTCGGATGCCCGAAAGCTATTTTAACCGACCAGGGAACAAATTTCTTAAGTTACCTGATGAAAAATATCGCCAAACGCTTTAGGATCAAACATTATCGTACTTCTGCCTATCATCCACAAGCTAACGGATCCGTCGAACGTTCCCACCACGTTTTTATAGAATACCTAAAGACTTTCATCGACAGAAACGAAGAATGGGATAAGTTTATGGAGAGAGCTACATTTTCATATAATACAAGTGTTCACGAAGGCACAAAATTCACGCCTCATGAATTAGTATTCGGGAAGGTGGCCAGGATTCCATCCAGTCGTCAGCCTGTAGAAGGAGGAGTGGAAACGTATCAACACCACTTGCTTGAACTTTTTGATCATATAAGTGAAGCACAAGAAATCGCTAAAACCAATTTGGAACGAGCAAAAGCCCGCTCAAAACGTTATTACGACAGAAATTCAAATCAAATAAATTTTCACGTTGGCGACTATGTATTCTTGAAAACAGAGAGGAAAACTAATAAATTTTCGGATGAATATTCCGGCCCCTATAAGATCCTGGAAATCCTTGACCATGAAAATGTACGCATTCAATTCAAAGACACTATCAAACTGGTTCACACTAATAAGTTACGATTGTCTCACATGACTGACCCCGGTTGAAACTCCAAATTTCGAGTACTGGATTACCTCTCTAATGTCTGTATATACTTACAGATGTTCACCATATCCTTGGTGCTACTTCTGATTAAGACTGCCTCTGGTCTACTTGGATATGATTGCGGAGGGACGTCATTCAATGTAACTACTGTATCTTTGCTGGACGTAGGCGAATGCCACGTCACGGATTCCCGACCCAACTCTACCGCTGTATATATACAATTGCTGCAAGTCGCCGATTACTCGCAGATAGGCGTCATTTCCTGCAAGATAGAAATCGATCGACAAATATTCCATTGCGGAATGCACTCACATATCTCCATGGTGCGTGGAGGCCATAGAAAATATCTACTAGAACTTGATCAACACAAATGCGCTCGTCTACACGAAACGGGTTCCATCGTTCTGGGGAATTCCGTCTCTATCATTGGATTGCTCCTCAATGCCACCAACTATCGGATCGTCACTTTAGCCGGTACTACCAACATGGATGGTTCCTGCAAAGGAAGCCATTTCTCGGATCCATACGGGACCTGGGACGATGTTATCGTTGAAGCCGCCGTTACCATTACACTGCGAGATTACTTTGCGCCTGCAAGAACAAAGACAGATTATATTACACTCCGCTCAGGAATTCAATGCATGGTTTCAAGGAACGAATGTATCGACGAAGACGGGGGAAATGTATATTGGGCCCCACTACCTGTCGAGACGTGTAACTTCTACGCTTATGATGTCTTGTATCAAGGTCAAGCTTATAAAATAGCTGATTCGAACACTCAATACCCTATTGTATACTCACTAATAACAAAAGATGTCACTTTTGCTTTATCCAAAAAATCTGAATATAACGTGTGTGGCTATACCTTGATACAAACCGAACACCCTAAATTGCTAATCGTAGAAACAAATAAAAATAACCTCTTTGCTAAACTCACCAGAATTTCTGTCGACAATTTAGATATTTTCACTTACATCAACTCTAAATTTGTCTACGTCGAGAAACATTTAAAGACACAAATGCAAGACCTATACCATAACATTCTTGAACAAAAGTGTAAATTAGAACAACAGGTTTTGAAAAACGCTATATCGATAGCTCACACCCAACCTGATGTTTTTGCATACAACTTAATGAAAGGTCCTGGCTACATGGCCACGATTTCGGGTGAAGTAGCTCACATTATTAAGTGCGTTCCAATCGAAGTTACGCGTCGCACCACCGAAATCTGTTATTTAGAACTACCAGTATCTTTACAAAATAGATCTATGTATTTATCTCCTAAAACTCACATTTTAGTTAATAGCGGTACGCCAATCGACTGCAACCCTCTCATACCTGTTATGTATCAGATAAAGGGAGGCTGGATAAGTCTTACTCCGAAACCTGCTGCAGTACTGTCACCTCAGACCTTAGAACCAATGACTAAACCCGTCTGGAAATATGTTGACGCCGAGCATCTTGCTGATAGTGGAATTTATTCCCAGGAAGATCTCTCCAGGTTACGCGACCACATCATGTTCCCTGTCGAGAGTACCGCTCTCCTCAACACTTTCGCACGGACTGCAGCCGGACAACGCGTCCCTTTGGCGGGCATCTCTCTCTCAGGTTTTCTCGATGAGCAGACCCTTGATAGAATAGCTACCTCTGCCGGTGAAAAATTGTGGGGTGGCTTTCTGAAGTTTGGGACTGCCAGTGCGGGATTTATTGGTATCTGGATGTTGATAAGGCTCATTAAATTAATTGCAGACACTGCGATACACGGTTATGCACTGCATTCAGTGTATGGATGGAGTTTGCACCTACTGGGAGCAATCTTCTCCTCTATTACAAACCTCCTGCTGCACTTGGGGAAACGCAACCATCCTGAGTCGTCTCCTCAAGCAGTTGAAGAAGGAACTTCAAACGAACCTTATGCCCGCGTGGACAAATCTCAACCTGCGGCACGCATGCCCTTCCATGAAACTCAACCATTATATCCAACCGTAGCAGTCGAAATGGAACTTCCTAGGGGAATAAACCAGCGTGAAACCATCTCCAATAACGTGGAAGATTCCGCCGAGCGCAACACATGCGCAACCTGCAAGGAAGTTCATTAAAGTGAGTGCGGACAGTCAGGTAGACGCAAACGTGTTACCTACAGTACGTGTAAAGTTTCTGCCAGAACAGCCAGTGAAAGTGACCTTATAAGGAAGAGCCTCAACGAACAATCAGTATCCGTATAATTTTGCGTCCACAGTTCCCGTAGACTATTACTATAAGCGACCACTACTTAAATCTCACCTCGCACTTAAACTTTCAGAAGTAAATAACGTGTTCCCCCGTTATTTACTTTTTTAAGGGAGGGTGTAACGTCCGCAGAAAAATTAAACTTGCGGACGTTCATCCAAAATGACGTAGTAAATCGAACGGCACTTTAAATAACGCATGCGCGATTTTAAACATTAAAATATATATAACCTTAAATATTAAGATTTTAAGATTTTAAGATAATCAATAGTAAAGCGAGAATTCATTTAATTCATTTTCGTCGTCAATTAAATTTTGCTGCGCAACGAAAGGCTCTCCGAGTTGGCCCTTCGTTTGAAAGTTTACATTAGAAATATTTGAGTGCGATAAGCCTCCCCTATAGTATAAACTAAGGCTATCGAACGCTCTTTCGCCTCTCCTACAGTTGCAGCATCGAGAACAAAGGAGGAGATGATTCGAGAAAAGAAAATTAAGTTATAGAATTATATTTCCAAATTCTACATCCAAAAGAAAACAATAATAATAGTAATAAAATAAAATTATGTCTTATCGCGAGACGAAGGAAAATGAATTCTCGTTTTGAATAATAAGATTTACCTTTAAGCATTAATGATATCTTCGAAATATTAGGTAGTTTTTTTCTTTTCTCCTTTCCCTTTCTTTTATTTTCCTATTTTCTCATAATTGTCATAATTCTCATAATTCTCATAATTTTCAAATAATTGTAGTACAAAATAAATGCTCAGTCGAGGAGTGCTTTGTGTGCCCCTCCCCTTTGCGCCTGGCCCAACGCTAGAGGTACGGCTTGGGCGCGGACGGGACAGTGGTGAACGAACCTCCGAAGAACACAGTCGTTACCAAACTGTCAGAGAGTGCAGTCACTATCTCAAACCGCTGAATCTTACAATCACAAAGGAAAAGTAAAGGAAAGGAAAACGAAGTCACTAGAATTCTAATTCATTTAATAACTTACCTCTAACAATTCAAGGTACCATCGTTCCTAATATTATATTATTCGATTTTACTTATATTATATTCGATTTACTTATATTATATTATTGATTTTCTTACATTATATTATTTGATTTTCTTATATCATATTATTCGATTTACTTATATTATATTATTGATTTTCTTACATTATATTATTTGATTTTCTTATACTATATTCGATTTACCTATATTACATTATTTGATTTTCTTATATTATATTCGATTTACTTATATTATATTATTGATTTTCTTATATTATATTCGATTTACTTATATTATATTATTGACACCATAGCCCGATTATCATATTAATAAAACATATTTCCCCGCGATTTCCGCTCGGTCGCGGCTTCTAATCTGAAAATATAGTGTGTAATCGTGTCCAGCGCCGCCATTGAACATAAATACACTAGATGTCCTTTCCCAATTTCCATTAACCGTTCTACACCATCTCGGGACGTAACAACACCGTAGAACGAAACTGGTGACAGCGGTGGGATGGCACAAGGTACGCGATCTCAGTGCCATCGTACTCGCCTAGATTTTGCTGATCAGCCATTATCCGAAGCGGAGATGGACGCTTTCAGAAATCAATATCTAGAAAAAGAGAAACAATTAAAAGAACAGAGTGATGCTGTATCGCTTCGACAGGAAGAACTCGAAAAACAACGAGAGGAATTCGAAAGAATTAAAAACGCTAATTCAGATATCAGTAATTTTAATATTATGTTAAACACGATCCAAAAGGATCTTTCCTTTTTGAAAACTTTAAGCGAACGATTTCAAATCTTAGAGAAACGCGTAGGTGATGTACAGAATAGCCTATCCAACTCTGCTTCCAATAAATCATTGCAAGACGCTGAGACTAGAGAGAATCGAATTACGCAAGATAACACATTCTTTGATAGATTATCACCTAATCCACCGAATCCTTTTCAACATACGGAAGTGAATTATTCTAACTCATCGATCCGAGACGCTTTGGATCTCGTGCCGAAATACGACGGACATAATATGCCCGTTTTACAATTTGCACGCGCTTGCAAACGCGCTAAGGAACTTATCCCATTGACTAACGAAAATCATTTAGTCCGATTATTAAGAAATAAGCTAACAGGTCATGCATACCTAGCCGTTGAAGATGAGATTCATAATACAGTCGATCAGTTCATAGATTGTTTAAAACGCACATTCGGACCGGTACGGACTTCTAACTATTACCGCGGACAATTAAGCATCAATTTCAAAAAACCCTCAGAGCATATTTTAGATTATATCGGCCGTGTAAAGGATTTGCGCAATGCTATAATCGAAGGAGATCAAAATCAATTTGGCCGACCTCTCAATAATTTCGAAATTGAGCAGATAGATTCATATGCCCTAGAATCATTCTTCGAGGGTTTAACCCCCGAGTATCGTACCGAAATCCGCATGGAGGGTTACCGAAATCTCTCAGAAGCTTATAATAAAGCAATACTCATTAGTAAGAGGCTCGAACGCGATCGCGTTCGCCAGCGCGATACGAAATCGAACCCTGTTCGCAACATCTCAACTACTGATCAGAACCGAAGTACAATACCGCCAATTTCTGTTATGCAACCAGATCGCCGTCAACCCTCTTCTCCTAACCCTTCCCTTCGAGTTAAAATCTGTGCATACTGTAAAAACTTTGGTCACCTAATCTCCGAATGTAAGAAAAGACAATATAACAATGCCATGCGCGATAACAATCAGGGAAACTTGCCCAGCCCCTCGACGTCGGGCGTAAATCGAGGGGAGGCAACCACGCGCCCGTTATACCCAATAACAACCAAAATACCAGAGTCGCCGTCGTCAAACTCAGCTCTGGAACCGTCCCAACCATCGAATTAGACTCTTGCTCTTTCCGCAAGCCAGCAGCTCTGATGCTTGATACAGGAGCTCAGCCGAATATCATAAAAATTGGTATTCTAGATCATAACCTATTAATAGTGAAAACATTTTGAATTTAAAAGGAATCACGGAAAATATTGTAAAAACTCTCGGAACAGTATACATCTATCTTCGCGATATCCCGATAATCTTTCATGTTGTAACCGATGATTTTCCTATCGCACAACAGGGAATATTAGGGTCTTCATTCTTTACCGAACATCATGCACGAATCGATTATGATACCAACCATATTACCTGGAACCAACATAAGATACCTTTCAAAACCTCTGCAAGTATCGTGGTACCACCAAGAAGTAACGTAGGTTTAATGATAAAAGTATTAAATCCAGAGATAGGAACTGGATATGTACCACGAATGTACGTGAGGGATGGAATCTTCCTTGGAGACTCATTGGTCACTTGTATCAACGATAAAGCTTTTATTCGAATTATCAACACCACTGAAATTGAATTCGAGGTTCTTGTTCCTACTATTCGATTACAAGAAGTCTCGCAGGTTGCTAACCTCGGAGAACTCATGATGGATTGTTTCGATTCTAAATCGGTCTCCCAGAGACCTTATCATCTTAGCGATGATGACACTCAAGAGGAATCGCAGAAGCGACACTCTAACTCGATAAGTTATTCCATTTCCACTATCGCCAAACCGATAGAACCATTGCCTTCACCTGTTCTAGGACAGGAAAAATCCTTAGGCAACCTATGCTATTTCACTGAATCCAACCTTTCTATATCCCCCCCTCAATCTATTTTAAGCGTCTTAGGATGTTCAAATGAAGATAATTGTACGTCTCATACTCTCTCCGACTCAGAGTCGCGGAGCAACAAAATCATTCAACTTCTCCGACTAGACCACCTCAATTCAGAGGAAAGACAGAATGTCCTTTCCCTTGTGGAACGCCATCAAGATCGGTTTTATATTCCTGGTGAGTTTTTGGGACGAACTACTGCTACTACTCATAAAATCCTCACCACCGACAAAATACCAATAAATACCAAACAATATCGATTCCCACCTGTACACAAAGGAGAGATCAACAAACAAGTCTCACAACTGTTATCAAATAATATCATTAAACCCTCGACTTCACCATACAATTCCCCGGTATGGATAGTTCCAAAGAAAGCAGACTCTCAAGGGAACAGAAGATGGAGAATGGTAATCGACTACAGGACTCTCAACGAAAAAACTGTCGGGGATGCTTACCCGTTACCGAATATCTCAGACATCTTAGACCAACTCGGGGGAGCCAAGTACTTTTCGGTCCTTGACCTTGCTAGCGGATTTCATCAAATCCCCATGGATTCTTCGTGTGCTCATAAAACAGTGTTCTCTACGCCTCATGGTCACTACGAGTTCAATCGGATGCCATTTGGCTTGAAGAACGCCCCAGCTACTTTCCAACGCCTGATGGACCAAATCCTCACCGGCTTACAAGGAGCCGAACTCTTCGTCTACATGGACGATATCGTTGTATATGCAAGTTCACTGCAAGAGCACGACATAAAAATACAAAAACTAATGAGTCGCCTACGAGATGCTAACTTACTACTGCAACCAGACAAATGTGAGTTTCTACGACATGAAGTTGGCTATCTAGGCCACATAATTGGAAAGAATGGAGTGCAGCCTAATCCAGAAAAGACAGCGGCTGTTAAGAATTTCCCGACTCCCAAAAACTCCAAAAATATCAAACAGTTTTTAGGACTCGCCGGCTATTATCGCCGTTTCATACCCAACTTTTCAGGATTAACAAAGCCACTGACCAAACTTTTGAAGAAAAACGTCCCTTTCTCATGGAAATCCGAACAACAAGAGGCGTTCGACTTCCTAAGGACAGCTCTATGCCAACAACCTATCCTTCAGTATCCGGATTTTTCAAAACCATTTATACTCACCACCGACGCATCGAACACGGCCGGAGTTCTTAGCCAGGGGATTATCGGACAAGACCTCCCTATAGCATATGTGTCTCGCGTGCTAAACCCCGCCGAAATAAATTACTCTACTATAGAAAAGGAACTTTTAGCCATCATATACTGCACACATCATTTCCGACCTTATCTATATGGACACAAATTTTCTCTTGTTACCGATCATCAACCTCTTACTTGGCTTTACAAAGTGAAAGACCCTACCTCGAGACTTATGAGATGGAGACTCAAATTAGAAGAGTATGACTATCAAATTGTGTATAAATCAGGATCCGCGAACCATAACGCCGACGCTCTTTCTCGGAATCCCCAAATTTTGGCCGTTGTAAACTCGCCTGCCGAGATAATCGATCTCCTATCGCCAGAAGAAGATTCAGAACCACCCTCACCCACTCAATCTCAATTTGAAACCCTTGGCGAATCTAGCGAGGAAGATCAATCCCAGTCTCCTCCTTCCGCATCCAACATCGTAGAAGGAAGCTCAGAATTAGGGGGAGATTCCATGCCATTCGTCGTGTCTCCTGCTGATGGAGCCGAGATTCAGTTACCTCCCGCTGACAATAACGAGCTTGACGAACAAACCAGCGAATCTGATTTATCGGATGAAGAAGACAACGGAGCAATGTATCAGCATCTTACTCGAGCTAAAATACGAACTACTCGAGACAGATTATCCATGCAAAGGGATAATTTGGTTATTTTAACAACAGTCGATGGACACCCATGCGATAACGGAGCTAAAGAATTTCACGAACTCCGTAAGGTTCCACCACTGATAGACTTGACTCTTGGTCGCGCGCGGGTATGTGGAGTTAATAATAAAAATCTAATCATACTACCGGTCAAAGAGAGACTCACCACTATTATGGATTGGAACATATTTCAAGAGACGATTCGTTCTTTGTTGGATGTAACGGTCGAACTTCAATTGAATTCTTTTAGTATAGCAAAAACCCAACAACTAGACGATATACCTTGGCCATTAATCGTTGAAGAATTACAAAACACTTTCGATCATAGGCCCGTTTCTATCACCATTTGCGAAGGTTTGACTACGGTCCCCCCTGAAGAAGAGAGACCAAACATCATCAGTGAATATCATCGATCAACTGTAGGCGGACACAAGGGTGTGACGAAAACGTATCTCAGGATTCGTCAAGATTACTATTGGAATAATATCAAAATCCAAGTCCAAGAGTTCATACGAAATTGTCGCGAGTGTCAACTGAAAAAACTAGTAAGACTAAAAACCAAACAACCGATGGTTCTTACTGATACGCCGGGAGCTGCATTTGATAAGATCGCGATGGATGTGATGGGCCCTCTGCCCAAAACTAGACGTGGTAATAAATATATTTTAACGATACAAGATTTACTTACTAAATATTCGATCGCTGTACCAATGGAAGATACAAGCGCAACAACAACAGCGGAAGCATTCGTCGATCACTTCATTTGCCGGTTCGGATGCCCGAAAGCTATTTTAACCGACCAGGGAACAAATTTCTTAAGTTACCTGATGAAAAATATCGCCAAACGCTTTAGGATCAAACATTATCGTACTTCTGCCTATCATCCACAAGCTAACGGATCCGTCGAACGTTCCCACCACGTTTTTATAGAATACCTAAAGACTTTCATCGACAGAAACGAAGAATGGGATAAGTTTATGGAGAGAGCTACATTTTCATATAATACAAGTGTTCACGAAGGCACAAAATTCACGCCTCATGAATTAGTATTCGGGAAGGTGGCCAGGATTCCATCCAGTCGTCAGCCTGTAGAAGGAGGAGTGGAAACGTATCAACACCACTTGCTTGAACTTTTTGATCATATAAGTGAAGCACAAGAAATCGCTAAAACCAATTTGGAACGAGCAAAAGCCCGCTCAAAACGTTATTACGACAGAAATTCAAATCAAATAAATTTTCACGTTGGCGACTATGTATTCTTGAAAACAGAGAGGAAAACTAATAAATTTTCGGATGAATATTCCGGCCCCTATAAGATCCTGGAAATCCTTGACCATGAAAATGTACGCATTCAATTCAAAGACACTATCAAACTGGTTCACACTAATAAGTTACGATTGTCTCACATGACTGACCCCGGTTGAAACTCCAAATTTCGAGTACTGGATTACCTCTCTAATGTCTGTATATACTTACAGATGTTCACCATATCCTTGGTGCTACTTCTGATTAAGACTGCCTCTGGTCTACTTGGATATGATTGCGGAGGGACGTCATTCAATGTAACTACTGTATCTTTGCTGGACGTAGGCGAATGCCACGTCACGGATTCCCGACCCAACTCTACCGCTGTATATATACAATTGCTGCAAGTCGCCGATTACTCGCAGATAGGCGTCATTTCCTGCAAGATAGAAATCGATCGACAAATATTCCATTGCGGAATGCACTCACATATCTCCATGGTGCGTGGAGGCCATAGAAAATATCTACTAGAACTTGATCAACACAAATGCGCTCGTCTACACGAAACGGGTTCCATCGTTCTGGGGAATTCCGTCTCTATCATTGGATTGCTCCTCAATGCCACCAACTATCGGATCGTCACTTTAGCCGGTACTACCAACATGGATGGTTCCTGCAAAGGAAGCCATTTCTCGGATCCATACGGGACCTGGGACGATGTTATCGTTGAAGCCGCCGTTACCATTACACTGCGAGATTACTTTGCGCCTGCAAGAACAAAGACAGATTATATTACACTCCGCTCAGGAATTCAATGCATGGTTTCAAGGAACGAATGTATCGACGAAGACGGGGGAAATGTATATTGGGCCCCACTACCTGTCGAGACGTGTAACTTCTACGCTTATGATGTCTTGTATCAAGGTCAAGCTTATAAAATAGCTGATTCGAACACTCAATACCCTATTGTATACTCACTAATAACAAAAGATGTCACTTTTGCTTTATCCAAAAAATCTGAATATAACGTGTGTGGCTATACCTTGATACAAACCGAACACCCTAAATTGCTAATCGTAGAAACAAATAAAAATAACCTCTTTGCTAAACTCACCAGAATTTCTGTCGACAATTTAGATATTTTCACTTACATCAACTCTAAATTTGTCTACGTCGAGAAACATTTAAAGACACAAATGCAAGACCTATACCATAACATTCTTGAACAAAAGTGTAAATTAGAACAACAGGTTTTGAAAAACGCTATATCGATAGCTCACACCCAACCTGATGTTTTTGCATACAACTTAATGAAAGGTCCTGGCTACATGGCCACGATTTCGGGTGAAGTAGCTCACATTATTAAGTGCGTTCCAATCGAAGTTACGCGTCGCACCACCGAAATCTGTTATTTAGAACTACCAGTATCTTTACAAAATAGATCTATGTATTTATCTCCTAAAACTCACATTTTAGTTAATAGCGGTACGCCAATCGACTGCAACCCTCTCATACCTGTTATGTATCAGATAAAGGGAGGCTGGATAAGTCTTACTCCGAAACCTGCTGCAGTACTGTCACCTCAGACCTTAGAACCAATGACTAAACCCGTCTGGAAATATGTTGACGCCGAGCATCTTGCTGATAGTGGAATTTATTCCCAGGAAGATCTCTCCAGGTTACGCGACCACATCATGTTCCCTGTCGAGAGTACCGCTCTCCTCAACACTTTCGCACGGACTGCAGCCGGACAACGCGTCCCTTTGGCGGGCATCTCTCTCTCAGGTTTTCTCGATGAGCAGACCCTTGATAGAATAGCTACCTCTGCCGGTGAAAAATTGTGGGGTGGCTTTCTGAAGTTTGGGACTGCCAGTGCGGGATTTATTGGTATCTGGATGTTGATAAGGCTCATTAAATTAATTGCAGACACTGCGATACACGGTTATGCACTGCATTCAGTGTATGGATGGAGTTTGCACCTACTGGGAGCAATCTTCTCCTCTATTACAAACCTCCTGCTGCACTTGGGGAAACGCAACCATCCTGAGTCGTCTCCTCAAGCAGTTGAAGAAGGAACTTCAAACGAACCTTATGCCCGCGTGGACAAATCTCAACCTGCGGCACGCATGCCCCTCCATGAAACTCAACCATTATATCCAACCGTAGCAGTCGAAATGGAACTTCCTAGGGGAATAAACCAGCGTGAAACCATCTCCAATAACGTGGAAGATTCCGCCGAGCGCAACACATGCGCAACCTGCAAGGAAGTTCATTAAAGTGAGTGCGGACAGTCAGGTAGACGCAAACGTGTTACCTACAGTACGTGTAAAGTTTCTGCCAGAACAGCCAGTGAAAGTGACCTTATAAGGAAGAGCCTCAACGAACAATCAGTATCCGTATAATTTTGCGTCCACAGTTCCCGTAGACTATTACTATAAGCGACCACTACTTAAATCTCACCTCGCACTTAAACTTTCAAGTAAATAACGTTCCCCCGTTATTTACTTTTTTAGGGGAGGGTGTAACGTCCGCAGAAAAATTGGGGACGTTCATCCAAAATGACGTAGTAAATCGAACGGCACTTTAAATAACGCATGCGCGATTTTAAACATTAAAATATATATAACCTTAAATATTAAGATTTTAAGATTTTAAGATAATCAATAGTAAAGCGAGAATTCATTTAATTCATTTTCGTCGTCAATTAAATTTTGCTGCGCAACGAAAGGCTCTCCGAGTTGGCCCTTCGTTTGAAAGTTTACATTAGAAATATTTGAGTGCGATAAGCCTCCCCTATAGTAT
>JAECZD010000040.1:370720-398710 GCA_024349325.1 Pogonomyrmex californicus
ATTAGAAATATTTGAGTGCGATAAGCCTCCCCTATAGTATAAACTAAGGCTATCGAACGCTCTTTCGCCTCTCCTACAGTTGCAGCATCGAGAACAAAGGAGGAGATGATTCGAGAAAAGAAAATTAAGTTATAGAATTATATTTCCAAATTCTACATCCAAAAGAAAACAATAATAATAGTAATAAAATAAAATTATGTCTTATCGCGAGACGAAGGAAAATGAATTCTCGTTTTGAATAATAAGATTTACCTTTAAGCATTAATGATATCTTCGAAATATTAGGTAGTTTTTTTCTTTTCTCCTTTCCCTTTCTTTTATTTTCCTATTTTCTCATAATTGTCATAATTCTCATAATTCTCATAATTTTCAAATAATTGTAGTACAAAATAAATGCTCAGTCGAGGAGTGCTTTGTGTGCCCCTCCCCTTTGCGCCTGGCCCAACGCTAGAGGTACGGCTTGGGCGCGGACGGGACAGTGGTGAACGAACCTCCGAAGAACACAGTCGTTACCAAACTGTCAGAGAGTGCAGTCACTATCTCAAACCGCTGAATCTTACAATCACAAAGGAAAAGTAAAAGGAAAGGAAAACGAAGTCACTAGAATTCTAATTCATTTAATAATAACTTATAACAATTCAAGGTACCATCGTTCCTAATATTATATTATTCGATTTTACTTATATTATATTCGATTTACTTATATTATATTATTGATTTTCTTACATTATATTATTTGATTTTCTTATATCATATTATTCGATTTACTTATATTATATTATTGATTTTCTTACATTATATTATTTGATTTTCTTATACTATATTCGATTTACCTATATTACATTATTTGATTTTCTTATATTATATTCGATTTACTTATATTATATTATTGATTTTCTTATATTATATTCGATTTACTTATATTATATTATTGACACCATAGCCCGATTATCATATTAATAAAACATATTTCCCCGCGATTTCCGCTCGGTCGCGGCTTCTAATCTGAAAATATAGTGTGTAATCGTGTCCAGCGCCGCCATTGAACATAAATACACTAGATGTCCTTTCCCAATTTCCATTAACCGTTCTACACCATTCATGACGTAACATATGTAATCTCTCTTCTAGTTTCGGTATGCATATTTGTCCCTTACATATTGTTATCTGTATATTAGTATTTAGGAATGTTAATCGCATAATGTTGCGTATTCTAAACCATGGCACATCGATATTACTTTTACTCTGCGACATATCTGCGTGTAAAATATTCGATCGTATCATTTCACTTTTTAATTCTTTAAAGGCGTTTACAATATCATTTTCTCTTATTCTATTATTTAATTCTTCTTTAATTATTAATCCGAATATTTTTCTATTGTTCCTGTCCATAGTTAATACATGTCCCATTATTCCTTTAAAATTTGAAGGTTTTTGATATAATTTTCTTTCTATTAATTCTTGACCTATTTCATCTACCGGTTCTCCTTTTGTATTTACAAAACATATTATATTATTATTTTTCATCCAAATGTGGTCTCGTGATTCTAAGGTATTGATTGGAACTTCAGAGATTTCTTTGATTTTTGGTTTTGGTTTTTCCTTGATTATTTTATTGTTTTTCGCAGACTTTTTATTTCTCTTTTTATTGGAAGACATTGGCTTAGATAATTTTTGTATTTCTCTATTTTTATTCTTACTCTTCTCTAATGGGCGTGGTTTAGCTTTACGAGAAGGTGGCGAAAATATTTCTTCCGATTCAGTTTTATCGGTATTGTCGCTTGGCGTTTTTGGATTTCGATAATTCATGGGACTATTCTCAATTTCAAATTCCATTCGTTCGCTACTGGACGAAATTTCCATCGCTTGGATTTCATCTTTATTTAAAGGGATATTTTCCTCTAATATTTGGATAGAATCAGTATTTTTTAATTTTGATTGTGACCTTTTTATTTTTTCGTGTTGCGTTCCTATAGAGATTTTAGGAGGTGAATGGACATCAACTTTCACTTCTATATTTCTTTCAACTTTAAAACTATCGCTTGAATGTGTGGCAATATCCATAGGTTCTTCTTCTAAATATTCATATTTATGCATATTTATATTAGGTTTCTTTTTATATGGATCACCCGTTGTATTGTCTCTGCTCGCGCGCTTGCGCGTTGCTGCAACGGCGCTGTAGTCCATCGGCGTTTCCATTTCCTGATGCTGTCGCGTGGCGGCGTCGCCATCGGTATGACGCTTGACTGAATCACGCCCTTCAGCCGTATTCACAGGCCTCGCCATTTCCTTAACGTTGTCGTGGTGTTTTACTATACTTTCAGAACTTGAAGTTTTAGAAGGCTTCCGTTTTTTTCTTCTTCGTTGCAGTTTGCGATGTTCCAGATTCGATGAGCTACTCTCTCGCTTTCTCTTTTCTCCCTTTCTAATAATTTCTGAGCCATCGGTTTCATAATCAGTATCATAATAATATGATGCTGTACTATCACTGTCGCTGCTTTCTAAGTCAGCTATAAATTTACTTCTGGGCGGTTCTTTTAATTCATCATCCGAATCTTCATAAGGGGATAATTCTTCAGGTCTTAATTTTTTGTGTGGTGCAGGATTTCCAGATCCCTCACTCTCCCACATTCTTTTAAATTTTGGATGTGAAGTTTTTTGTTTTTTATAATCGGCTTCCGTGGAACCTTCGCTTGAAGATCGTGCACGTTTTGCTTGTAGAGGAAATATGTTTTTAATATTTTCTGTAGGATTTCGTGATAAAGCGTCGGCGTTTTTATTTTTCTTTCCCGGTTTGTATTTTATTTGATAATCATATTCCGCTAATTTAAGCCTCCATCGCATTAATCTCGAGGTAGGATCAGCTATTGAATTTAACCATTCTAGTGGTTTATGGTCCATTACTAATGTGAATTTTCGGCCATAAATATAAGGGCGAAAATGTTTTACTGCATAAATTAGTGCTAATAATTCTTTTTCTGTTGCTGAATATCTCGTTTCTGCATCGCTTAAAACTCGAGAAGTATATGCTATTGGAAGATCATTTCCTATTTTTCCTTGACTTAATATAGCTCCAATTGCATATCCAGATGCATCCGTTGTTATAATAAATGGTTCATTAAAATTTGGATATTGTAATATCGGTTCTGAACATAAAGCGTTCCGCAATTCATCGAATGCTTCCTGTTGTTTCCGTTGCCAATCAAAAGCAACTGATTGTTTTGTTAAATCAGATAAAGGCTTAGCAATCTTGGAAAAGTTTTCAATAAATCTTCTATAATATCCTGCAAGTCCAAGGAACTGTTTAATATTCTTTCGTGTTTTGGGCCTAGGGAAATTTTTCACAGCACTTATCTTTTTTGGATCTGGCCGTACGCCATCTTCAGATATTATGTGTCCCAGATATGCTACTTCTTTCTTCAAAAATTCACATTTATCAGGTTGCAAGTATAAATTAGCTTTAGTAAGTCGTTTCATAAGTCTATGAAATTTTGTTTCATGTTCTTGGAGTGAGCGGGCATAAATTACTATATCATCAAGATATACGAACAACTCTATTCCTTGTAATCCTGTCAAAACTTGATCCATTAGTCTCTGAAATGTAGCAGGAGCATTCTTTAGTCCGAACGGCATACGATTATATTCAAAATGTCCATACGGCGTTGAAAATGCGGTTTTATGTTTATCTGTTTCATCCATAGGAATTTGATGAAAACCAGATGCTAGATCAAATACAGAGAAGTATTTGGCACTTCCGAGTTGATCTAATATGTCGACGATATTTGGAAGAGGATAAGCGTCTCCGATAGTCTTTTCATTTAAAGCACGGAAATCTATTACTAGACGCCATTTTTTATTTCCTAGGGAATCATCCTTTTTGGGAACAATCCATAATGGAGAATTGTAAGGCGAACTTGATGGTTCTATAACACCTTTATCCAGCATCTCGTCGACCTGTCTTCGTATTTCCTCCTTGTGTATTTGAGGATAACGATATTGCTTGACATTAATCGGACGATCATCAGTGGTAAATATTCGGTGTTTAAAAACATTTGTCGCGCCTAAAGGTTCTCCTGGCAAATGAAATCTTTCCGCATGGGATGTTACTAGGCTAGTGGCACTAGTGACTTCCTCCTCGTTCAAATGATCGAGACGTAGTAATTGCAATATTTTATTAACACGTTCATCATCATTATCTCGCTTATTATTAAAATTTTCCTTAATCTCTTCTCTTATCTCTTCGAATGGGTATATCTTTACAGTAGGGATCGCTAATTCTATATCCTCATCCGATGAGTTAACAGCATATAAATGCGCTACTCCGTGATGATTTGATACGACGGCGTTACCTAAGTACACCTGCGGTCCTGCGTTTAACTTTGGAATATATCCATTTTTTATTTCTGGATTGGCGATTCGTATAAATATTTGTTTTCGCGTCCTAGCGGGAAGAATAACGGTCTCATCATTATGAAAATAATATGGCTTGCCATTTACGATCAGACTTGCCCTCGGGTAGTCTATGGTTGCTCGTTGGCTCTTGAAGAATTCAGTGCCCAAAATTCCATCCTGTCGAATAGGGAATTTATCCGTGACTACATGGAATAATATGTCGACGTCGAAAATGCGTACTTTTGTTACGCCTATCGTACGAGTTCGACCTTTAGTTATTCCACTTAGTTCAAACACCATTTTGGTATCGATGGGCATGTTTTCATGAAGGCAGGTTTCTTTTATTATATTAATATCAGAACCCGTATCTATCATAAAGTTTGCTCGTTCGTCAACCAAATTTTTGCTTGGTAGTATAACGGAAGGTGGTTTCCCAATTTTATTACATGCGACGTTTATTACACTGGCGTTTCCTCGCGGTTCTCGTTCGGAGTTACCAGGCGCACTCGCGGGCGTTCGTTCAGCGCTGCGCCGACTCGCTGTGCCCGCTCTCGGTTTCCCGGAGCTTCTTGCGGTCTGTTACGTTGAGAATTTTCAAGAATTCGATTTTCAAACATTCGGTTTCCGATTCGATTTTCTTGATTTCTCACATTATTATTGTATTGCCTTTTTCGACATTGTTCTAAGCTATGCCCTGGTATTTTGCAATATCGACAAATTAATCCCATATTTCTTGAAGTAGGGAAATTTTGTCGGTTGTTTTGATTAATATTATAATTTTGATTTCGCGGGTTTACATTGATTCTCGGGTTTCGTGGGTTTAGAATTCGTGGTTGTAACGTTCTGCATTCAGCTCGCGTATGACCAAGATTTTTGCAAAAAGAACAGACCTTAGGCTGCCATTGTACGTGCGAAATCTGAGCGAGGGGATTAAAAGTACTACACGACTGAGAATTATGGCCATATCCAAGACAATTATTACACCTTATAGACTGCATTAATCCCTCTGTTATTCTCATACGTTGCATATGCTCGTTATATTCACTTTCAGCTTTTATGGCAGATTCTATTGCGTTGTTTAATGTCCCCGGTTCTCGTGGATGGATTCGCGTATATATATCCGTTTTTAATCCAGTTAAGAAATTTCTCACAGCATTGGTTTCTGCCGAATTTACGAATTGGATAGCTTGGTTCGGATTTTCGGTTTGGTAGCAAGATTTTAGTTGTTGTAAAATCATAGATACTCTGCTTCCGTAATCTACCACAGTCTCATCCGGATATTGCGTTATTTTGGAAAGCTCTCCGTGCAATTGTGACGTAGAATAAACAGGTGCGAATCGCGTTTTCAAGACAGCCAATAAGGATTCGATGTCGTTATATTCTCCGCTTAAAGCCACTCTCAATGCTGGTCCGACTAATTTATTTTTAATCATTTGAACTAATCCATATTCCGCACTTGGAGAAACCATATTTCGAGCATGCAGACAACTATTAGCGAATTGCGATACAGGCATATTTTTACCATCGAACGGGAGAATTGTCTCGGAAGCATCACGTAAACTGGTATATGGCATATTCGCATTCATACGACGGTTTGTGTTAACGTCATCATTAACGTTTATATCGCCTATTTGACGAGTCAAAGAGTCTACCTCGCGATCAACCATTTTTATTTTATAACGGATTTTTACAAATACCGAACGATTTCGAGTCTTGTTACAATTATAAATAATAATTTTGACTTACATGTGAATTGCAGTAAAGTAAAGCAAGACAAGCGTACGCAATTCCATAATCGAAAGTTCTTATCGCAGTTCAATCCCCGCTATCACTTGCTTGAAAATCTCCTCTTCAATTCTTCGTTAGATGAGGAATATTTCACAAGATTCGGCTATCCCAAATAGTGAAGGATCTCACCGAGTTTTGGATATCCCAGCAAATGAGGGATCCCACCGCTGCCACCAAAAGTACTATTGTCTTCGTGTGACGTCCTAGGAAGTCCTGATAGATCGGACGGAGCCGAAATTAACAGATCCTCGACTGCTACACTCACACGTTATTTGTGGGATTCTTTTCCGTGCGGTTAAGAGGGTAAAACCTCAGGATTAGATACTGCGAAGGAAGTGGGTAACAGGAATGTCGAAGTGACTTCTATTTTCAGGAAAGAGTTTTCGATTTTGGGGATAAGGAATAATATAATATCACACTTGTGGTATTTGTATCGGAATTTATTCACTGTTATAAATAATAGATATATAAATATATATATATATATATATATATATATATATATATATATATATATATATATTTAGCGAGTGCGAGTGAAAGTACAAGTGCAAAAATGTAAGTGCCCGTGGATGGGGAAACGTAAGTGCGCCGAGGTATTGTCGCTCGAGGTTTTTATATGTTGCCAAAACATGGAAGTAGGGGTGACCTAAATTCCAATGTTATGATTCTACAGGTCTGAATAAAGTTTATTACCAAATGGCCTTGGCACGGTTTGCCTATTGTTAGTCTACTTTTCACTATGAGTCAGCTATGATTCACGCGTTTAAGACCTTTTTAGTTGTTCTTGACATAGTTTTCTATTGGTCGACTTAGCTATGAGTCAGCGATGACTCGTGGTACTAAAATATTATGGCGCCCTTGACATTTAACGTTGGCCTACTTTTGCTTACAACTGATCATGAGTCACATTTGTGATTAAGTATTATGGCGGCCTTGACATTTAACGTTGGCTTATTTTCGCTTACAAACTGACCATGAGTCACACTTGTGACTAAGTATTATGGCGGCCTTGACATTTAACGTTGGCTTATTTTCGCTTACAAACTGACCATGAGTCACACTTGTGACTATTCAATCGATCTATTTTTACTTTCAAAGAGTTATACTTCGTTATAATAATTCCTTTTCATATAATTTGCTCGAATTTAAGCTTTTATAATAAATATTAATCATCGCAATATCGTTTTATATACTTTACAATTTTTATAATAATAATGATTACATCGTATAATTAGTATATCTAAAATATGTCAGTATAACTCTTTTTACATTTGTAATACATTATTTATTAAATGTTTTCAGGTACAAAATGGCTCTGATTGTGATTGGTTGAATCGTTAGGGTAGTTTTCCATGCATATTAATAATCAAAATTTTGTCATAGCCATAGAATTAGTGTTAATGAAAAAAGGGAAGTAACAATTATAAATATAAGTCTAGAATGAAGGTTTCTAGAAGTTGAAATGGTTTATATACGGAGATTTGCCTGCTGAACTGATTTGAGTTTTTGAGGTAAGTGTATGTAAGCAAGTTTATAATTGTTTAAATATCTTCTAAACGATGCGAGTTAGGTAGGTATGTGTAATGAGGTAAGTTGCAGGATTTCCTGTGTGTTGTCCAAATCTTTTATAATAATTATTTGTTAATATAATAATTTATTTATTTATAAATTTTATTAAACGAAATTTAAATCGTAGAATTTCTTTTCTGAGATAAAATATGTTTCTATCGGGGTTGTTTATATAATTTCATAAAGAAAACTATATCTTATAAGGAAATGTATAATGTACGTATATATGTATATATGTATATATGTATATATGTGTGTGCTTTCATATACCCTTAATTTTGTTTATATCTTGAGAATTAAGAATCGTAGCCACAAACTGTATTTATGTTTTCGAAAGGATTTTCGATGGAGAATGTATTTATACAGGAAAAATATATCCATATAAGGACATCAACAAAATTTATCCTTGAAATAAGGATATGTTTCAGATGAACTGTTGAATAAATGTTTCGTCATGGATTTTGTTATATTGTCATTATGACTTTTATTCCTTATTCACATCCTTTCTATTATTATTAATTTTGTTATTAACTTTTATATTTATTATTAAAATGGAACAAAAGTGAAAGGTTTGATATACAAAGATTTCTTAGTTTCTGAAGTTATATTTGACGATATAAAGAAATTGGTTGGTATTTTGTTATTTATATAATTATATGATTTTGTTTATTAATTGTTAATAAAAATATTACAATGTACCGATAATTGTTTTGTTATAGTTTTCGTGCATTACGTGGGCGAGGTTATACTTCCTACATTTGTTTTTTATTCATTATTTACTATTTTATATTAATTTGTTAAGATTTTGTTGTTAATGTTGAAATGCTTAGATAAGGATGCGATATTAAGCTCTATTTTCTTTGTTACTTTACCGAACAGTCTGGGGAAGTGATTTTGGTATGTTCTGTTTTTTGTTAGTGAGGTTCTAGGGAAAATTTACTAGGAGCATTAAGGCTGTAGTAGCGCCATAAGGTTGTGGTAAGAAGCGGCCATTTTGTATAAATCTTTAAATAATTTTAAGCGGTATATTCTTTTATTATGTGTATACCAAAGGCTTGACGGTGCTGTCTCCTAACACAGTCAGTCATAAATAATTAAAAAATTAAAAAAGAAAAAATTTACATTAGACATGACTAGAGGTACTCTCGGCGCTGGGACGTGACAACTGCCTTTTTCGACATTGTTCTAAGCTATGCCCTGGTATTTTGCAATATCGACAAATTAATCCCATATTTCTTGAAGTAGGGAAATTTTGTCGGTTGTTTTGATTAATATTATAATTTTGATTTCGCGGGTTTACATTGATTCCCGGGTTTCGTGGGTTTAGAATTCGTGGTTGTAACGTTCTGCATTCAGCTCGCGTATGACCAAGATTTTTGCAAAAAGAACAGACCTTAGGCTGCCATTGTACGTGCGAAATCTGAGCGAGGGGATTAAAAGTACTACACGACTGAGAATTATGGCCATATCCAAGACAATTATTACACCTTATAGACTGCATTAATCCCTCTGTTATTCTCATACGTTGCATATGCTCGTTATATTCGCTTTCAGCTTTTATGGCAGATTCTATTGCGTTGTTTAATGTTCCCGGTTCTCGTGGGTGGATTCGCGTATATATATCCGTTTTTAATCCAGTTAAGAAACTTCTCACAGCATTGGTTTCTGCCGAATTTACGAATTGGATAGCTTGGTTCGGATTTTCGGTTTGGTAGCAAGATTTTAGTTGTTGTAAAATCATAGATACTCTGCTACCATAATCTACCACAGTCTCATCCGGATATTGCGTTATTTTAGAAAGCTCTCCGTGCAATTGTGACGTAGAATAAACAGGTGCGAATCGCGTTTTCAAGACAGCCAATAAGGATTCGATGTCGTTATATTATCCGCTTAAAGCCACTCTCAATGCTGGTCCGACTAATTTATTTTTAATCATTTGAACTAATCCATATTCCGCACTTGGAGAAACCATATTTCGAGCATGCAGACAACTATTAGCGAATTGCGATACAGGCATATTTTTACCATCGAACGGGAGAATTGTCTCGGAAGCATCACGTAAACTGGTATATGACATATTCGCATTCATACGACGGTTTGTATTAACGTCATCATTAACGTTTATATCGCCTATTTGACGAGTCAAAGAGTCTACCTCGCGATCAACCATTTTTATTGTTATGAAATTAAAATTTTATAACGGATCTTTACAAATACCGATCGATTTCGAGTCTTGTTACAATTATAAATGATAATTTTGACTTACATGTGAATCGCAGTAAAGTAAAGCAAGACAAGCGTACGCAATTCCATAATCGAGAGTTCTTATCGCAGTTCAATCCCCGCTATCACTTGCTTGAAAATCTCCTCTTCAATTCTTCGTTAGATGAGGAATATTCCACAAGATTCGGCTATCCCAAATAGTGAAGGATCTCACCGAGTTTTGGATATCCCAGCAAATGAGGGATCCCACCGCTGCCACCAAAAATACTATTTCTTCGTGTGACGTCCTAGGAGGTCCTGATAGATCGGACGGAGCTGAAATTAACAGATCCTCGACTGCTACACTCACACGTTATTTGTGGGATTCTTTTCCGTGCGGTTAAGAGGGTAAAACCTCAGGATTAGATACTGCGAAAGAAGTGGGTAACAGGAATGTCGAAGTGACTTCTATTTTCAGGAAAGAGTTTTCGATTTTGGGGATAAGGAATAATATATATCATACTTGTGGTATTTGAATCGGAATTTATTCACTGTTATAAATGATATATATATATATATATATATATATATATATATATATATATATATATTTAGCGAGTGCGAGTGAAAGTACAAGTGCAAAAATGTAAGTGCCCGTGGATGGGGAAACGTAAGTGCGCCGAGGTATTGTCGCTCGAGGTTTTTATATGTTGCCAAAACATGGAAGTAGGGGTGACCTAAATTCCAATGTTATGATTCTACAGGTCTGAATAAAGTTTATTACCAAATGGCCTTGACACGGTTTGCCTATTGTTAGTCTACTTTCATTATGAGTCAGCTATGATTCACGCGTTTAAGACCTTTTAATTGTTCTTGACATAGTTTTCTATTGGTCGACTTAGCTATGAGTCAGCGATGACTCGTGGTACTAAAATATTATGGCGCCCTTGACATTTAACGTTGGCCTACTTTCGCTTACAACTGATCATGAATCACATTTGTGATTAAGTATTATGGCGGCCTTGACATTTAACGTTGGCTTATTTTCGCTTACAAACTGACCATGAGTCACACTTGTGACTATTCGATCGATCTATTTTTATTTTCAAAGAGTTATACTTCGTTATAATAATTCCTTTCCATACAATTTGCTCGAATTTAAGCTTTTATAATAAATATTAATTATCGCAATATCGTTTTAGATATACTTTAAAATTTTTATAATAATAATGATTACATCGTATAATTAGTATATCTAAAATATATCAGTATAACTCTTTTACATTTGTAATACATTATTTATTAAATGTTTTCAGGTACAAAATGGCTCTGATTGTGATTGGTTGAATCGTTAGGGTAGTTTTCCATGCATATTAATAATCAAAATTTTGTCATAGCCATAGGATTAGTGTTAATGAAAAAAGGGAAGTAACAATTATAAATATAAGTCTAGGATGAAGGTTTCTAGAAGTTGAACTAGTTTATATACGGAGATTTACCTGCTGAACTGATTTGAGTTTTTGAGGTAAGTGTATGTAAACAAGTTTATAATTGTTTAAATATCTTCTAAACGGTGCGAGTTAGGTAGATATGTGTAATGAGGTAAGTTGCGGGATTTCCTGTGTGTTGTCCAAATCTTTTATAATAATTATTTGTTAATATAATAATTTATTTATTTATAAATTTTATTAAACGAAATTTAAATCGTAGAATTTCTTTTCTGAGATAAAATATGTTTCTATCGGAGTTGTTTATATAATTCCATAAAGAAAACTATATCTTATAAGGAATAAGGTATAATGTACGTATATATGTATATATGTGTGTGTGCTTTCATATACCCTTAATTTTGTTCGTAGCCACAAACTGTATTTATGTTTTCGAAAGGATTTTTGATGGAGAATGTATTTATACAGGAAAAATATATCCACATAAGGACATCAACAAAATTTATCCTTGAAATAAGGATATGTTTCAGATGAACTGTTGAATAAATGTTTCGTCATGGATTTTGTTATATTGTTATTACGACTTTTATTCCTTATTCACATCCTTTCTATTGCTATTAATTTTGTTATTAACTTTTATATTTATTATTAAAATGGAACAAAAGTGAAAGGTTTGATATACAAAAGTTTCTTAGTTTTTGAAGTTATAATTGACTATATAAAGAAATTTGTTGGTATTTTGTTATTTATATAATTATATGATTTTGTTTATTAATTGTTAATTACAATGTACCGATAATTGTTTTGTTATAGTTTTTGTGCATTACGTGAGCGAGGTTATATTTCCTACATTTGTTTTTTATTCATTATTTACTATTTTATATTAATTTGTTAAGATTTTGTTGTTAATGTTGAAATGCTTAGATAAGAATGCGATATTAAGCTCTATTTTCTTTGTTACTTTACTGAACAGTCTGGATAAGTGATTTTGGTATATTCTGTTTTTTGTTAGTGAAGTTCTAGGGAAAATTTACTAGGAGCATTAAAGCTGTAGTAGCGCCATAAGGTTGTGGTAAGGAGCGGCCATTTTGTATAAATCTTTAAATAATTTTAAGCGGTATATTCTTTTATTATGTGTATACCAAAGGCTTGATGGTGCTGTCTTCTAACACAGTCAGTCATAAATAATTAAAAAATTAAAAAAAAAAATTTACATAAGACATGACTAGAGGTACTCTCAGCGCTGGGACGTGACTTTACCTCACCCCAGAGAGCTAATTCAGTACCGCAAAAATTGCAAAGCCTTTCTTTCCGAGTAGTCCCAACATTAATGTAATGCCTTAAGATAGCGGTGAATTGTAGTTGATCACAATTGAGATTATACCGGGATTTACACTTTAGGCATATAAGATTGGCGGAATTTGTATCGGTAGCTATGCCGACAACACCATACCCGAATTCGACTACACACCGAGAGATACTTATTTGATGATTAAAGACGGCGGCTGAATGTGTTCTCTTTTGACGTGAGCCTTCCGATCGTCCTCTGCACATAACGCGATTCACAAATAGAAAATGGAAATTCACTTACCTTTCGTTGGCCCGGTTCCTGGATTCAGGCTTTTAATTCTCGCTGTCGGTCTGGCGGGTCTCGGGATGCGCACTAGGATGCGGACTGTCTGGAGACAGCGTTGCTGGATTCGGGGGACTTGGAGCTCACAGGCTATTCTTGAAATGTGCTTCGTATTCTGGTTGGTAGATTTCTTCGCACCCGAGCAATTCACTCAGATCACCGGTGAGTGCGGATTTAATTTCGTATAGTGTTCGACGAATCGCACGCTGACGTCCGGCGCGGTTTTTGCGTTTATTTGGCATCGAAAGTGACCATGGAGGGAATGTTGCTTCCCTTACAAATTACGAATAAAAGATTAAGTTTTTCTATCGCGATGAGAACCTGTAGTCCTCTGTGGGGAGTAGTGCGGGTGGACGCACAACTTGCTAGCCAAGAGGCGGGACAGGTTGTCAGATATCTTATAATTTGACGACTTAAAATTGCGTGAGAAGCGATACCTCTCTTGGGAGTAGTGGAGTGGACGCACAACTTGCTAGCCAAAGGGCAAACACGGCTTCCCGGGTCGCTTATTATTTTGATTAAATTACGCGTGGTCACTCTACCTTGCGAACTCTGTCGATTGTATGTTTCGCTAGGATGGGTGGAAGGATTGGGATTTATTAATTGTTTGACACACACTAATCACTTTTCACTTATATATATTGTAAGGTCAAATTCAAATACAAAATATTCAAATATTCAAATACAAGATTAATTAATACAAAGATTGATTAAATTCTAAAACACGTTTAAAGTTAGATTTAAGAGCTTGAATTTGAATTGAGTGCCGTTAGATTCACTAGCAGTACAATAGAATTGGAATTGATTGGATTCGAGTTACTTCTTAATACTAGATTTGGAATTGAACTTTCTTAATACTAGAATTAGAATTGAACTTTCTTAATACTAGAATTAGAAAGAGGGAGTTCACGGACTGGAGGTTTTCTCCAGTCGGATTCGCGAGATGAATGCCTACAGTCAGCCGTGCACTGAAGTGCTTCGATTCGGCGGCTCGAAGTTGCGGCGGCGCTATGGTGGGGCGCACGTATTAGGCGTGGGAGGCGCTGGTGGTAGGGATATGGCGCTCGCGTGGCAGGATCGCCATGGTGGGGCTTACGGTAGCCTAGGGACGTATCACGTCTATTCTTTGCTTCATGTTATATAGATTTATCATTATAAAATTGAAAAGGGTAATATCCTTATAATAGGGAATAAAATTATTAATTATTCTGACGCGACAGACCTGACAGAGAGAAGAGCGCGAGGCCGATTAAACAAAGAAATAATTAACGAAGTAGATAATTTAACAGCCGAATGTTTTTGTAACGGGCTACCGACCGTATACCGCCTTTAACTGAAACTAGAATATTATAATAATCCATTTGAAGCTTTTATAGCCGCGAAATTAATTGCGAAATGCGAAGAAATAGAGAAACAGTGGATGGAGATAAAATCAGAAAGGAATCCAGAGAGATATCCTATATCGCGCCATGCCACTAGATATTGCGTAGCACAGTCGGCACCGCCGACGCAACAAGTGATCGTCATCAGAAAGGTATCGGCCGCCTCTTAGAGATAACCGATATCAAAATAAATATCGCGAACCGCCTAAGGTTTCATTTCCGCCGCCGACAAACCGATATCGCGAGCCGACAAATAAATACGATGAGAGATATCGCGAAGAAAAATACCGCGGTAATGACCAAAGGGTATCGCATGACTCTCGTTACGAACCCCGTGAGAAAATGCCTGACGCAATTACTGCACCAAAGAAAGAGATAAAGTATGATGTAATAACCAAATGGTGTCGATACTGCAAGACACGAGGGCATGAAATATATGAATGTCGCAAAAGAGGATATTATAACAGACCCGTAATTAATCAGGGAAACGTAAGGGATCCGCTCCGAAAAACGGATGCGACGAAGACGGATCCTCAACGAATAACGCGTCCGATAAATACGATAAGCGAAGAAAAGAAAGTGCAGCCAAGCATGAGCAACATAGAATTGCTACGCTAAATCCAATTGCATTCAACAGAGCGCCAACAGCTGCCTTAACAATTAATGCCCAACGTGAAGTTTATGATAGACACTAGGGTGCTACTCCGAACCTAATAAAGAATCGAAATATTTTACCAGAAACGCCCGTAGCAGGAGACGATATTATGTACCTTAGTGGTATTACGCAAGGAAAAATCGCAACCTTAGGGTCGATACAATTAAACTTCCTTGGTCATAAAATTAAAATGCACTCGGTACCAGATAATTTTCCGATAGTTCAGGAGGGAATTTTGGGAGCAGAATTTCTTAGCGATAACGCTACTATTGACTTCTCTAGGAAAGTCCTATGTTGGCAAGGGGCTAAGATTCCATTCGCGCAACATGATTCAATGGTCGTTCCAGCTAGATCGCGAACCACCTTCTATATTAATATTGAAAATACAGAAGTCGAGATAGGATACGTACCAAGATTAAACGTTCATAAAGATATATTCGTGGGTGAAGCCCTTGTTAAAAATCGCAACGGAAAAGCATATTTACAGATAACAAATACCGGGGAAATAGATCGGGAGATAGTAATACCTACAATTCATACAGGAAATCGAACTCATTAGAAGCAAACCAAACCACAACCAAAGCCCATCCTCTTCCTATCAAAATGCTTTGCCAGTTAACTTAGTGTCGCGCGCAAATACTTCAGAAAAATTGACTCAGATTCGTGATCTGCTACGTTTGGATCACCTCAATGAGGAAGAGAAAGACTATGTCAGTGGCTTAATAAAAAAAAATAGCGATCTATTTCACATCCCTAGCGAAACACTAGAATATACGAATGCAGGAGCACATAAAATTATTACGACAGATGAAAAACCTGTCAATACAAAACAATACCGCTTTCCGCCGGTTCATAAGGAAGAAATTACGCGTCAAGTGAATGAATTAATAAAAAACGATATTATAGAACCTTCAAAATCATCCTATAACTCTCCCTTATGGATCGTGCCCAAGAAAAGAGATTCTAAAGGAAACAAACGATGGCGAATGGTTATAGACTATCGAGCGCTTAACGAAAAAACAATAGGCGATGCATATCCGCTACCGAATATTACGGAAATCTTAGATCAGTTAGGAAGTGCGAAATATTTTAGTATCTTCGATTTAGCATCAGGATTCCATCAGATACCAATGCACGAGCCTGACGCACATAAAACCGCATTTTCAACACCTTTCGGGCACTACCAATTTAAACGTATGCCATTCGGATTAAAAAACGCGCCGGCAACCTTCCAAAGGCTCACGGATCAGGTGCTGACAGGATTACAGGGCAACGAATTATTTGTGTATTTAGACGACATCGTGATATACGCTAGCTCACTGAAGGAGCACAATGATAAATTCATTAAATTAGCAGCGCGTCTTAGGAACGCTAACTTGAAATTACAAACCGATAAATGCGAATTCCTACGAAAAGAAGTAACGTATTTAGGTCATGTAATAGGAGAAAAGGGAGTCCAGCCGGACCCCGAGAAAGTAAAGGCTGTGCAGGCCTTTCCAATTCCAAAAAACCAAAAGAATATCAAGCAATTTCTTGGCCTAGCAGGCTATTACCGTAAATTTATCCCGAATTTTTCCAGGATCGCAAGGCCATTAACGGCCCTCTTAAAGAAAGAAAGTAACTTCGTGTGGAAGGAAGAGCAGCATCAAGTCTTTGCTTCCTTAAAAAATATATTATGTACAGAACCATTGCTTCAATACCCGGACTTTACGCGACCTTTCGTTATAACGACAGACGCATCTAACTACGCCATTGCAGGCATACTAAGCCAAGGGGCTATAGGCAAAGATTTACCCATCGCGTACACATCTCGAACATTAAACACGGCCGAACAAAATTATTCCACGATAGAAAAGGAATTGCTAGCTATAGTGTATAGTATTAATTACTTCCGCCCATACGTATATGGAAGAAAATTTACTTTAGTGACCGACCATAAACCACTGACATGGTTAAATTCCGTCAAAGATCCAACATCTAGATTAGCTAGATGGCGATTGAAGTTAGCGGAGTACGAATATGAGATAGTATATAAAGCAGGAAAAAGCAACGTAAACGCAGATGCCCTTTCCCGAAACCCTATTGTCCAAACGCTACCATTGAAACAGCGCGATAAATCAAATAATATCTCCGACGACGATTCGGATGAATCACTGTATCATGCGCTGATAAAAAAGCCTGACAAAAGAGGCGCAAAAAACAAAGCGGAGATAAGCGACGATGAATTCCATAGTGATGACTCACTATCGGAAATGCGCAGTTCTTCCGATGACGATACCAGCTCCGAAAGCGAGTCCTTGTTTAGAAATACCAATGTGATGATAAGGCCACATAAACAACTCTTAGTAGAAACAAAACACCATTTAGCCCAACAAAGGGATAACGTCGCAATATTTGTGACTCACAAAGGAGAACCGATAGATTTAGGTGCGCAGAATCTAAATGAATATAATCTTATACCCGAGATAAGACAGGTCGAGATAGGAAAGGCAAAAGTAATAAGGAACAAAAGACATTACATAATCGTGTTAGTCATAGAGAAAAGAGTCTCTGAAATTATTGAACATGACAATTTAAAACTTGCGATAGGATCTTTATTAAACGCAACACGTGAATTAAATTTAAAATCCATTTCGATAAGTAAAGGAGCAATAGGTAATATACCATGAAATACTATACATAGAATATTAAGAGATACATTTTGGAATGAGACAACAAGAATTACAGTATGTACGCATAAAATTAGTACACCGCCAATTGAACAAAGAAACGAAATAATTACTGAAAATCACGCGTCCACAATCGGAGGCCATAAAGGCGTTAAGAAAACATATGAAAGAATAAGAGAAAAATATTATTGGACGCGAATGAAGGAGGAAATACAAAGAGCTATAAGTCAATGCCATCAATGCCAGATTAAAAAACTAGTGCGCATAAAACTACGACAACCTATGATTCTTACAGATACACCAGATAAGGCATTTGACAAGATATCCATAGACGTCATGGGACCGTTACCTGTGACTAATTCGGGCAATCAATACATACTTACAATACAGGATTTGCTCACTAAACACTTTACCGCAATCCCTTTGAAAGATCCTGGGGCCATCAGTGTGGCAGACGCCCTAACTAATGAATATATCTGCATTTACGGTGCACCTGAAGCAATCTTGACCGATCAAGGAAAACATTTCTTGAACAGCTTGATGAATAACATCGCTCGTAAATTTAGGATTAAGCAATTTAAAACGACAGCTTACCACCCACAGTCAAATGGATCAGTGGAACGTTCCCATCATGTATTATGGGAATATTTAAAACAATTTCTAGATTCTAATCATGAATGGGATAAATGTCTTAAACTTGCAAACTTTTCTTATAACACCAGTATGCACGAGGGAACGCAGTTTATTCCTCACGAGTTAGTATATGGCAAATTATGGCCTATCGATAAGATAGACTTAAGGAACGAACGGAACGAAAGCTATGCGAACTATTTAGAAAATTTGTATAACAAAATCTCTCAAGCGCAGAGCATAGCACGCAACAATTTAATCAAATCAAAACGTAGATCTAAATATTATTATGACCGAAAAGCGAAACAGCGTGACTTAGGAATAGGAGAGAACGTCTATTTGTTAAAAGAGCCCATAAGGCATAAACTCACCGACCAATATGTAGGTCCCTATAAAATTATACAGATTCTAGACAATAATAATGTTATTATTGATAAGAAATGGTAAAACGAAAATCGTACACATCAATAAATTAAAAAGGGAGGGGAGTCGGAGCCCTGTGTGACGTCCTAGGAAGTCCTGATAGATCGGACGGAGCCGAAATTAACAGATCCTCGACTGCTACACTCACACGTTATTTGTGGGATTCTTTTCCGTGCGGTTAAGAGGGTAAAACCTCAGGATTAGATACTGCGAAGGAAGTGGGGAACAGGAATGTCGAAGTGACTTCTATTTTCAGGAAAGAGTTTTCGATTTTGGGGATAAGGAATAATATAATATCACACTTGTGGTATTTGTATCGGAATTTATTCACTGTTATAAATAATAGATATATAAATATATATATATATATACATATATATATATTTAGCGAGTGCGAGTGAAAGTACAAGTGCAAAAATGTAAGTGCCCGTGGATGGGGAAACGTAAGTGCGCCAAGGTATTGTCGCTCGAGGTTTTTATATGTTGCCAAAACATGGAAGTAAGGGTGACCTAAATTCCAATGTTATGATTCTACAGGTCTGAATAAAGTTTATTACCAAATGGCCTTGGCACGGTTTGCCTATTGTTAGTCTACTTTTCACTATGAGTCAGCTATGATTCACGCGTTTAAGACCTTTTTAGTTGTTCTTGACATAGTTTTCTATTGGTCGACTTAGCTATGAGTCAGCGATGACTCGTGGTACTAAAATATTATGGCGCCCTTGACATTTAACGTTGGCCTACTTTCGCTTACAACTGATCATGAGTCACATTTGTGATTAAGTATTATGGCGGCCTTGACATTTAACGTTGGCTTATTTTCGCTTACAAACTGACCATGAGTCACACTTGTGACTATTCAATCGATCTATTTTTACTTTCAAAGAGTTATACTTCGTTATAATAATTCCTTTTCATACAATTTGCTCGAATTTAAGCTTTTATAATAAATATTAATCATCGCAATATCGTTTTAGATATACTTTACAATTTTTATAATAATAATGATTACATCGTATAATTAGTATATCTAAAATATGTCAGTATAACTCTTTTTACATTTATAATACATTATTTATTAAATGTTTTCAGGTACAAAATGGCTCTGATTGTGATTGGTTGAATCGTTAGGGTAGTTTTCCATGCATATTAATAATCAAAATTTTGTCATAGCCATAGAATTAGTGTTAATGAAAAAAGGGAGGTAACAATTATAAATATAAGTCTAGAATGAAGGTTTCTAGAAGTTGAAATGGTTTATATACGGAGATTTGCCTGCTGAACTGATTTGAGTTTTTGAGGTAAGTGTATGTAAGCAAGTTTATAATTGTTTAAATATCTTCTAAACGATGCGAGTTAGGTAGGTATGTGTAATGAGATAAGTTGCAGGATTTCCTGTGTGTTGTCCAAATCTTTTATAATAATTATTTGTTAATATAATAATTTATTTATTTATAAATTTTATTAAACGAAATTTAAATCGTAGAATTTCTTTTCTGAGATAAAATATGTTTCTATCGGGGTTGTTTATATAATTTCATAAAGAAAACTATATCTTATAAGGAAATGTATAATGTACGTATATATGTATATATGTATATATGTATATATGTGTGTGTGCTTTCATATACCCTTAATTTTGTTTATATCTTGAGAATTAAGAATCGTAGCCACAAACTGTATTTATGTTTTCGAAAGGATTTTCGATGGAGAATGTATTTATACAGGAAAAATATATCCATATAAGGACATCAACAAAATTTATCCTTGAAATAAGGATATGTTTCAGATGAACTGTTGAATAAATGTTTCGTCATGGATTTTGTTATATTGTCATTATGACTTTTATTCCTTATTCACATCCTTTCTATTATTATTAATTTTGTTATTAACTTTTATATTTATTATTAAAATGGAACAAAAGTGAAAGGTTTGATATACAAAGATTTCTTAGTTTCTGAAGTTATATTTGACGATATAAAGAAATTGGTTGGTATTTTGTTATTTATATAATTATATGATTTTGTTTATTAATTGTTAATAAAAATATTACAATGTACCGATAATTGTTTTGTTATAGTTTTCGTGCATTACGTGGGCGAGGTTATACTTCCTACATTTGTTTTTTATTCATTATTTACTATTTTATATTAATTTGTTAAGATTTTGTTGTTAATGTTGAAATGCTTAGATAAGGATGCGATATTAAGCTCTATTTTCTTTGTTACTTTACCGAACAGTCTGGGGAAGTGATTTTGGTATGTTCTGTTTTTTGTTAGTGAGGTTCTAGGGAAAATTTACTAGGAGCATTAAGGCTGTAGTAGCGCCATAAGGTTGTGGTAAGAAGCGGCCATTTTGTATAAATCTTTAAATAATTTTAAGCGGTATATTCTTTTATTATGTATACCAAAGGCTTGACGGTGCTGTCTCCTAACACAGTCAGTCATAAATAATTAAAAAATTTAAAAAGAAAAAATTTACATTAGACATGACTAGAGGTACTCTCGGCGCTGGGACGTGACAACTGCCTTTTTCGACATTGTTCTAAGCTATGCCCTGGTATTTTGCAATATCGACAAATTAATCCCATATTTCTTGAAGTAGGGAAATTTTGTCGGTTGTTTTGATTAATATTATAATTTTGATTTCGCGGGTTTACATTGATTCCCGGGTTTCGTGGGTTTAGAATTCGTGGTTGTAACGTTCTGCATTCAGCTCGCGTATGACCAAGATTTTTGCAAAAAGAACAGACCTTAGGCTGCCATTGTACGTGCGAAATCTGAGCGAGGGGATTAAAAGTACTACACGACTGAGAATTATGGCCATATCCAAGACAATTATTACACCTTATAGACTGCATTAATCCCTCTGTTATTCTCATACGTTGCATATGCTCGTTATATTCGCTTTCAGCTTTTATGGCAGATTCTATTGCGTTGTTTAATGTTCCCGGTTCTCGTGGGTGGATTCGCGTATATATATCCGTTTTTAATCCAGTTAAGAAACTTCTCACAGCATTGGTTTCTGCCGAATTTACGAATTGGATAGCTTGGTTCGGATTTTCGGTTTGGTAGCAAGATTTTAGTTGTTGTAAAATCATAGATACTCTGCTACCATAATCTACCACAGTCTCATCCGGATATTGCGTTATTTTAGAAAGCTCTCCGTGCAATTGTGACGTAGAATAAACAGGTGCGAATCGCGTTTTCAAGACAGCCAATAAGGATTCGATGTCGTTATATTATCCGCTTAAAGCCACTCTCAATGCTGGTCCGACTAATTTATTTTTAATCATTTGAACTAATCCATATTCCGCACTTGGAGAAACCATATTTCGAGCATGCAGACAACTATTAGCGAATTGCGATACAGGCATATTTTTACCATCGAACGGGAGAATTGTCTCGGAAGCATCACGTAAACTGGTATATGACATATTCGCATTCATACGACGGTTTGTATTAACGTCATCATTAACGTTTATATCGCCTATTTGACGAGTCAAAGAGTCTACCTCGCGATCAACCATTTTTATTGTTATGAAATTAAAATTTTATAACGGATCTTTACAAATACCGATCGATTTCGAGTCTTGTTACAATTATAAATGATAATTTTGACTTACATGTGAATCGCAGTAAAGTAAAGCAAGACAAGCGTACGCAATTCCATAATCGAAAGTTCTTATCGCAGTTCAATCCCCGCTATCACTTGCTTGAAAATCTCCTCTTCAATTCTTCGTTAGATGAGGAATATTCCACAAGATTCGGCTATCCCAAATAGTGAAGGATCTCACCGAGTTTTGGATATCCCAGCAAATGAGGGATCCCACCGCTGCCACCAAAAATACTATTTCTTCGTGTGACGTCCTAGGAGGTCCTGATAGATCGGACGGAGCTGAAATTAACAGATCCTCGACTGCTACACTCACACGTTATTTGTGGGATTCTTTTCCGTGCGGTTAAGAGGGTAAAACCTCAGGATTAGATACTGCGAAAGAAGTGGGTAACAGGAATGTCGAAGTGACTTCTATTTTCAGGAAAGAGTTTTCGATTTTGGGGATAAGGAATAATATAATATCACATTTGTGGTATTTGAATCGGAATTTATTCACTGTTATAAATGATAGATATATATATATATATATATATATATATATATATATATTTTAAGTGCGAGTGAAAGTACAAGTGCAAAAATGTAAGTGCCCGTGGATGGGGAAACGTAAGTGCGCCGAGGTATTGTCGCTCGAGGTTTTTATATGTTGCCAAAACATGGAAGTAGGGGTGACCTAAATTCCAATGTTATGATTCTACAGGTCTGAATAAAGTTTATTACCAAATGGCCTTGACACGGTTTGCCTATTGTTAGTCTACTTTCATTATGAGTCAGCTATGATTCACGCGTTTAAGACCTTTTAATTGTTCTTGACATAGTTTTCTATTGGTCGACTTAGCTATGAGTCAGCGATGACTCGTGGTACTAAAATATTATGGCGCCCTTGACATTTAACGTTGGCCTACTTTCGCACAACTGATCATGATCACATTTGTGATTAAGTATTATGGCGGCCTTGACATTTAACGTTGGCTTATTTTCGCTTACAAACTGACCATGAGTCACACTTGTGACTATTCGATCGATCTATTTTTATTTTCAAAGAGTTATACTTCGTTATAATAATTCCTTTCCATACAATTTGCTCGAATTTAAGCTTTTATAATAAATATTAATTATCGCAATATCGTTTTAGATATACTTTAAAATTTTTATAATAATAATGATTACATCGTATAATTAGTATATCTAAAATATGTCAGTATAACTCTTTTTACATTTGTAATACATTATTTATTAAATGTTTTCAGGTACAAAATGGCTCTGATTGTGATTGGTTGAATCGTTAGGGTAGTTTTCCATGCATATTAATAATCAAAATTTTGTCATAGCCATAGGATTAGTGTTAATGAAAAAAGGGAAGTAACAATTATAAATATAAGTCTAGGATGAAGGTTTCTAGAAGTTGAACTGGTTTATATACGGAGATTTGCCTGCTGAACTGATTTGAGTTTTTGAGGTAAGTGTATGTAAACAAGTTTATAATTGTTTAAATATCTTCTAAACGGTGCGAGTTAGGTAGGTATGTGTAATGAGGTAAGTTGCGGGATTTCCTGTGTGTTGTCCAAATCTTTTATAATAATTATTTGTTAATATAATAATTTATTTATTTATAAATTTTATTAAACGAAATTTAAATCGAAATTTCTTTTCTGAGATAAAATATGTTTCTATCGGGGTTGTTTATATAATTTCATAAAGAAAACTATATCTTATAAGGAAATGTATAATGTACGTATATATGTATATATGTGTGTGTGCTTTCATATACCCTTAATTTTGTTTATATCTTGTAGCCACAAACTGTATTTATGTTTTCGAAAGGATTTTCGATGGAGAATGTATTTATACAGGAAAAATATATCCATATAAGGACATCAACAAAATTTATCCTTGAAATAAGGATATGTTTCAGATGAACTGTTGAATAAATGTTTCGTCATGGATTTTGTTATATTGTTATTACGACTTTTATTCCTTATTCACATCCTTTCTATTGCTATTAATTTTGTTATTAACTTTTATATTTATTATTAAAATGGAACAAAAGTGAAAGGTTTGATATACAAAGATTTCTTAGTTTCTGAAGTTATATTTGACGATATAAAGAAATTGGTTGGTATTTTGTTATTTATATAATTATATGATTTTGTTTATTAATTGTTAATAAAAATATTACAATGTACCGGCGAGGTTATACTTCCTACATTTGTTTTTTATTCATTATTTACTATTTTATATTAATTTGTTAAGATTTTGTTGTTAATGTTGAAATGCTTAGATAAGGATGCGATATTAAGCTCTATTTTCTTTGTTACTTTACCGAACAGTCTGGAGAAGTGATTTTGGTATGTTCTGTTTTTTGTTTGTGAGGTTCTAGGGAAAATTTACTAGGAGCATTAAGGCTGTAGTAGCGCCATAAGGTTGTGGTAAGAAGCGGCCATTTTGTATAAATCTTTAAATAATTTTAAGCGGTATATTCTTTTATTATGTGTATACCAAATGCTTGACGGTGCTGTCTCTAACACAGTCAGTCATAAATAATTAAAAAATTTAAAAGAAAAATTTACATTAGACATGACTAGAGGTACTCTCGGCGCTGGGACGTGACACCTGTGACGTCCCAGCGCCGAAGAGCCCTCTGTCATGTCAATGTAAATTTTTAAAATTTTTAGTGTTTAAGACTGATGTTTGTGTTGAGAGACAGCTTTCACACATAATAAAAAAATTAGGCAAAATGGCCGCTCCTATAGCCTTATGGCGCCTCCCAATCTTAGTCTCTAGTAAACTCCCTAGAAGCCTCACTAACAAAAAACAGAACGCTTCTCAAAATACCAATCCACAATGTTCCCGTGGGTAACAGAAATAATAATATATCGCATTCTTATCTAGGCATTTCAACATTAACAATAAAAATTAACAAGTATATAAAATAATAACAAACAAATGTAAATATAGCCCTCGCCCACATATACACGAAAACTATAACAAAACAATTATCGGTACATTGTAATATTTTATTAACAATTAATAAACAAAATCATATAATTATATAAATAACAAAATACCAACCGGATAATAAAATCAATTAACTTCAAAAACTAAATCATATATATCAAACCTTAAAAACTTTTGTTCCATTTAATAATAAATATAAAAGTTAATAACAAAATTAATAACAATAGAAAGGATGTGAATAAGGAATGTGAATAAAAATCATAATGACAATATAACAAAATCCGCGGCCCGAAACTTATTTATTCAACGGACTGTTGAAACATATCCTTATTTCAAAGATAAATTTGTTGATGTCCCTATATGGATATATTTTTCCTGTATAAATACATTCTCCATCGAAAATCCTTTCGAAAACATAAATACAGTTTATTTATTCTTAATTCTCAAGATATAAACAAAATTAAGGGTATGAAAGCACACATATATATATATACGTACATTATACATTTCCTTATAAGATATGGATTTTTATGAAATTATAAATATTATATATTTTTTATCTCGAAATACGATTTAAATTTCGTTTAATAAAATTTATAAATGAATAATTATTATATTAACAAATGAGAAGATTTGGACAACACAAAACCGCAACACTCATTACATACACCTAGCTCTTTACCGTTTAGAAGATGTTTAAACAATTATAAACTTGCTTACATACACTTACCTCAAAAGAAATTCAAATCAGTTCAGCAGGCAAATCTCGCATAAAACCAGTTCAACTTCGGGAGCCGTATTTCTTTATATTATATGTTTACTTCCCTTTTTCATTAACACTAATCCTATGGCTATGACAAATTTTGATTATTATATGCATGAAAAACTACAAGGGCAATAATCACAATCAGAGGGCGTATTACCTGAAAACATTTAATAAATAATGTATTACAAATGTAAAAGGATTATACTGATATATTTAGATATACTAATTATACGATGTAATCATTATTATAAAAATTGTAAAGTATATCTAAAACGATATTGCGATGATTAATATTTATTATAAAGAAAGCTTAAATTCGACAAGATGTTGTATGTTTGTTAATTATAAAATTATTATAACGAAGTATAACTCTTGAAAAATAAAAATATATCGATCGAATAGTCACTGATGTGACTCATGAGTCAGTTTGTAAGCGAAAATAAGCCAACGTTAATATCAGAGCCGCCATAATACTTTTAGTCACAAGTGTGACTCATGTCAGTTTGTAAGCGAGAATAAATAACGTTAAATATCAAAATTACCATGTACCACAGTCATCGCTGACCTTTAAGTCGACCAATAGAAAAACTATGTCAGAACTGAAGCCTTAAATGCGTGAATCATCTTTGACTCATAATGAAAATGAACCATGAATCATAACATTTAGATTTTAGTCCCTACTTCCATGTTTTGGCATAATCTCGAGCGATAATATACTTATAACTTTTTCCCCATTATTACGTCAAAACCGCGGGGACTGCTCCGATAATCTCAGCGGTAAATTATTGAAAACGCTCTCGAGGAATTTCGGCAAATTACACGGCCGACCTTGCGTTTAATCAGATGTCGGGTGATTGTTTGACTGTAAGCGAATCAGTGCAACGGAGAAATTGGTTAGCCGGCGCGATAAAATGCCGTCGGGAGCGGGATTCGTCTCGTCGAGGTAATATCGTCCGCAGATGTTCTCAATGGCTTTTACCCTAACTCCCTGAGCACTTCGGGGACACGGTGAAAACCTCGGTGCATTCAGGGCAAAAGTAATGTGCGGACTATTACTGAACTGATGCGGCAGCAATCGCAATGATCCCGGGCGGGGAAGTATATGCCGGCATATCCAAACTGAAACGCATGGGTCAATTCAAAGAGACGATACACGTAGAGTCCCCTCCGGTATTTCTTCCTTGCATCGAAAGCAAAGATATTCGGCACTATTGAGAGTGACTCGGCGATAGCGTCGTCTACGCGTCGATACCCAAACGTGGTAAGGCAACGCACCGTACTCCTACGATATCTGTATACGGCGCCTGGGTGAGTGCGCGAATTTCGTGGCTCGAGGAAACAAGGCGGGCACATTACGTCGAATAACGGGAATTAGTATTACGCGGCGAGTATTTAACGTTAAAATGGTAGGCTAGAATATTTCTGCAAGCAGCCGCGGTAGAGCGGCTCGAAACCCTGCATGCCTTAAGGGAAAGTGGCAAGGGAGACAAAAAAAGGGTCGGTCGTAAAACCCTTCCGGTAGAGTGATGCAGCTATGCGGCGGTCGGTCGACGCGAACAAAACGAATGACGCAACCCGAAGGAATCCTGAGCGCGAATACTCTTATATTCGTTCGGATCTAATTTCTTTGTACTCGATATTTTACTGCTGTAAACGTATGCCCGATGAAAGAGAGAAAGCACAGCGATCGGGAATAAAACTTAATGTAGGATTCTCACTTACCTTTCGGTGTTTACTCTGCGCAGGTACTCCTCGAGGGAGATACGCGGTCGAGAAATACTTCTAATGGCAGGCTGCTACGGGTGTGGATGGTGCTGGTAATGCGCTCCAGAGGCGATCGTGCACTAGGGTTCG
>JAECZD010000040.1:398993-483993 GCA_024349325.1 Pogonomyrmex californicus
CCAAAAAATTATGGAAGTAGGGTGACCTAAATTCCGCAATGCGTTAATTTTATTGCGTCTGAATAAAGCTTTTCTTTCTTGGTTACCAAATGGCCTTGACACGGTTTTATCATATAGTTCATTACTATGAGTCATTATGATTCAAAAAGTTGGTGACCTTTAATGAAGTCTCTTAATATGTTTTTCATTAATATCTAGCTAGAAAGAGTCACATATCTTTATAATAAACATTAGTGCTTCTTATATTTAACGTTGGCCTACTTTCGCTTACAATCGACTGTGAATCACATTTGTATTAAGTGAATATATATTTGATATTTAACGTTGCTTTTATTTTCGCTTACAAATGAATCATGAGTCACACTTGTGTCTGATCGATCTATTTTTATTTTCTAAAGAGTTAATTTCCTATTATATGACTTTCCATACAATTTGCTCGAATTTAAGTTTTTATAATAATATTAATTATCGCAATATCGTTTTAGATATACTTGTGTACTTTTTATAATAATAATGATTACATCGGTTAATAGTATATCTAAAATATGTCAGTATAACTCTTTTCATATTTAGAATAATATTTATTAAATGTTTTTCAGGTACAAAATGGCTCTGATTATGATTGTTTAATCGTTAGGGTAGTTTTCCATGGTTATCAATCAAAATTTTGTCATAGCCATAGGATTAGTGTTAATGAAAAAGTGGAAGTAAAATTAATTATAAATATAAGTCTAGGATGAAGGTTTCTAGAAGTTGAACTAGTTTATATACGGATTACCTGTTGAACCGATTTGAGTTTTTATAAGTGTATTAAACATGATAATTGAGCTTAAATATCTTCTAAACGGTGCTAGTGAGGTGTGTAATGAGTGTAAGTTATGGATTTTCCTGTGTGTTGTCCAAATCTTATAATAATTATTGTTAATATAAGAATTGATGATTCGAGCAATTTATTAAATCAAACTATAGAATTTCTTTCTGGAGATAAAAATATATTTTATCGGAGTTGTTTTATATAATTCCATAAAGAAAACTATATCTTATATGAATAATAGTATAATGCAAATGCAGTTATATATATGTATATATGTGTGTGTGTGTTTAGACACCTTTAATTTTGTTCGTAGCCACAAACTGCATTTTAGTGTTTCGAAAGGATTTCTTGATGGAGAATGTATTTATACAGGAAAAATATATTCACATATGATATCAATAAAATTTATCTTTGAAATAGTGGATATGTTTCAGATGAACTGTTGAATAAATGTTTCGTCATGGATTTGTTATATTGTTATTACGACTTATTCCTTATTCACATCCTTTCTCAAGTATACAATTTTATATAACTTATATTTATTATTAAATGTAATAAAGTTAGGTAGTTTGATATACAAAAGTTTCTTAGCTTTTGAAGTTATAATTGACTATATAAAGAAATTTAAGTTAGTATTTTGTTATTTATATAATTATATTATTTTATTACCGTTAATAAAAAATATTATAATACCGCTATATTATTTTAACGTTTTATCTGACATTTAATGATTACTTCCTGTTAAGATTTTGTTGTTAATGCTGAAATGCCTTAGATATGATGCGATATTAGTTTATTTTGCCATTTTTCGGAGTTGTTTTATTTTGGTATAAATTTGTTTTTATATAAATTTAGGGAGGTCATTTGGTAGTTTATTAAATAAAAAGTAGCGCCATAAGGTTGTGGTAAGAAGCGGCCGTTTTGTATGGGGTCTTAAATAATTTTAAGCGGTAATAATTTTTTATTATGTGTGATACCGTGTTGATGAAACAATTTCTTAATACAAATAGTCATAAATAATCAATAAAAAGAAAATGATTAGAAGGGAGCGCATCAGATAGTAGCTTCTGCCGCCGACGCATGACCAGGATGTCCGCAAATAGAAAAATTTCTGAATGTAGCTTAATGTAAATTTTTAAAAACGTGACTATTTAAGACCGACTAAAAGGGAGACAAAATCGTCAAGCATTTGGTATACACATAATAAAGAATATACCGCTTAAAATTATTTAAAGATTTACAAAAATGGCCGCCTCTTACTATAACCTTATGGCGGCCACTTTAAACTCGAATGTTCTGCAAATTTTCCCTAGAACCTCACTAACAAAAAACAGAACATACCAAAATCACTTTTATCCAGACTGTTCAGTAAAGCAACAAAGAAAATAGATTTCATTACTTTCAATTTTATTCAGCGATTAAATACGGCTAGACAAATCTTATAATAATATAAAATAGTAAATAATGAACAAAAAACAAATGTGAGGAAATATAACCCCTCGTCAGATTTAATAATAAACTATAACAAAACAATATCATAATATTGTAATATTTTTATTAACAATTAATGAAACAAAATCATAAGCACTATATAAATAATAAAATGGCCAACCAATTTCTTTATACGTTTCAACAGTAACTTCAGAAACTAAGAAATCCTTGTATATCAAACCTTTCACTTTTGTTCCATTTAATGAATAAATATAAAAGTTATTAACAAAATTAATAACAATAGAAAGGATGTGAATAAGGAATGTGAATAAAAATCATAATGACAATATAACAAAACTATGACGAAATATTTATTCAACAGTTCATTTGAAACATATCCTTATTTCAAAGATAAATTTGTTGATGGTCTTATATGGATATATTTTTCCCTGTATAACACATTCTCCATCGAAAAATCCTTTCGAAAACATAAATGTTGTTAATAGGCTACGATTCTTAATTCTCAAAGATATAAACAAAAATGAAAGGTATATGAAAGCACACACACATATATACATATATATTATACATTTCCTTACATATAAGTTTTCGGCAGAAATTATATAAACAACCATATAGAAACATATTTTATCTGAAGAAATTTTAATGATTAAAATTTCGTTTATTAAAATGGATAAATATCGAATTATTATATTAACAAATAATATGAGCATTTGGACAACACACAGAAATCCCGCAACTACCCCATTAAGTACATACCTACCTAACTCGCACCGTTTAGAAGATATTAATAATATAAACTTGCTTACACATTACTCATCTTCAAAAGCTCAAATCAGTTCAGCAGGGCAAATCTCCGTATATAAACCAAAGTTCAACTTCTAGAACCATCCTAGACTTTATATTTATAATTGTTACTCCTTTTTTCATTAATACTAATCCTATGGCTATATTAAAAATTTGATTATTAATACATGAAAACCACCTAAGATTCAATCAATCGTATAACTAGAGTCATTTTGTACCTGAAAACATTTAATAAATAATGTATTACAAATGTGAAGAGTTATACTGATATATTTTGGATATTAATTATTATGAAATCATTATTATTATAAAAATTGTAAAGTATACTCCAAAAACGACATTATGATGATTAAGATTATTATAGAAAAGCTAATTTGTTAAATGTTATGTTTTGTTAATGAAGAAAAATAATTATTATAAACAATCAGCATAACTTTGAAAATAAAAATATATTGATCGAATAGTCACTTAGTGTGAATTATGTCGGCTTGGGTAAAATAAGCCAACGTTAAATGTCAAGGCCGCCATAATATTTAGTCGCAAGCGCACTCCATGGTCAGTCGAAGCGAAATAGCTGAATGTTAAATGTCAAGGCCGCCATAATATTTAAAATTTCACGAGTCATCGCTGACTCATAGCTAAGTCGACCAGACAGAAAACTATGTCATGAAAATAATCGAAAGTTTTGAAACAGGAACGAGAAGCTGACTCATAATGAAAGTGTTTATCTGTATCTGTAATACAATATTTAATTTAGGTCCCATTTCATATTTTTTGGAAATATAAAAAACTTGTTAATACCTTGGCGCACTTACGTTTCCTGCTATTTGATATGCCAAACCGTGAGACGAAGCTCCGAGAATTTCAGCGGTGGTGTAAATTATTGAAAACGCCTTCGAGAATTTTCGGCAAATTACAGTATGCCTGACCTCTTAAAGTTGAATCAGATGTCGCAAAGATTAATGATTGTAAGCGAATCAGTGCAAACAGAGAAATTGGTTAGCCGGCGCGATAAAATGCCGTCGGGAGCGGGATTTGTCCTGCCGAGGCAATATCGTCCGCAGATGTTCTCAATGGCTTTACCTAACTCCCGAGCACTTCAGGGACACGGTGAAAACCTCGGTGCATTCAGGGCAAAGCCACGTCGCGGACTATTACTAGACTGGTACGGCAATCGCCCGGAATGATCCCGGCGTTAGTGCACATCCAAACTGAAACGTATCATTCAAGACGATATGGTGAGTCTCTCCGTATTTCTTCCAGATCGAAAGCAAAGATATTCGGCACTATTAGGAGGACGGCGATAGCGTCGTTCAGCGCGTCGATACCCATGGTAAGGCAACGCACCGTACTCCTACGATATCTGTATACGGCGCCTGGGTGAGTGCGCGAATTTCGTGGCTCGAGGAAACAAGGCGGGCACATTACGTCGAATAACGGGAATTAGAATACGCGGCGAGTATTTAACGTTAAAATAGTATTTGAAGCTAGAATATTTCTACAAGCAACGGTAGAGCGGCTCGAAACCCTGCATGCCTTAAGGGAAAGTGGCAAGGGAGACAAAAAAAGGGTCGGTCGTAAAATCCTTCCGGTAGAGTGATGCAGCTATGCGGCGGTCGGTCGACGCGAACAAAACGAATGACGCAACCCGAAGGAATCCTGAGCGCGAATACTCTTATATTCGTTCGGATCTAATTTCTTTGTACTCGATATTTTACTGCTGTAAACGTATGCCCGATGAGAAAACGCGAAAGCAATCGGGAATAAAACTTAATGTAAGATTCTCACTTACCTTTCGGTGTTTACTCTGCGCAGGTACTCCTCGAGGGAGATACGCGGTCGAAAGCTGCTTCCCTGGTAAGCTGCTACGGGTGTGGATGGTGCTGGTAATGCGCTCCAGAGGCGATCGTGCACTAGGAGTTCGTACTCGCCGTCAAAGGTCACTTCTTCGCCGATGATCGCGTTATGGTCGTAAATCGCGGCCACGTGGAGGTCGTATTCAAGTCGCCGAAGTGTGTTATTACGACCCGCGCGGTTTTTTCGTGCCTTAGGCATTCGATAGAGGCTCCAGGCGTATGCGTATATTATATTTAATTAAGGGATTAAGGTGAGGATATTGCATTCGGCTGCGAGCCAATTACGCATTATGGTTCGGCGTTGGAATGCATGAGTTACCGCGTGCTCGAAGTCCAATGTTTCCTTCGTGGTAAGTGCGGATAACGCACAACACCTTGCCCCCAGAAACGATCGGAATTCTTGCTTTGACTGCTAATTGTTCGGTAAAACAAGGTTTGAGTAATTATAAATGCCCGTTGCCTCTTTAGCCTCGCGAACACTTCCGATTTCTCGCGACGATAGGAAGGATGATGCAATGAATGACACGTGGCGAATACACTGTACTTACTATATTCAAATATTCAGGAATCGAATTACACTCGTGTAACACTTGATTAAATTTAGAGCAATACAAGATTTAGAATACAAACGATCACTTAATTTACTTAACTAGAATTGAGACGAAGTAGAATTAACTTAAAATTAGAATTGGAATTGAGATTGACACTCGCACGATGTGTACTACTCGACGGCGCGTACAAGAGTGAACGAGCATGGCCGCGTGTTGTAACGCGTGCCTGCGGCGGCGCTGTTGCGCAACATGGCGGATGGCGTGGGTACGCCAACGCACGTGGCGCAAGATGGCGGGCGGCGTGGGTACGCCGAAGCACGTGGCGCAAGATGGCGGGCGGCGTGGGTACGCCAACGCACGTGGCGCTCGCGGCGGTCATAGACTATAGAACTAGACTAGACGCGCGTATCTATAATGGTCGTTGGTCGGCCAATCAGCGCGCGGCTGACCGGAGATGATGCGCAACGGCAACGCGAGCCTTATTGTAGTATTAACAATTTTACAACTAATTAAATTGATATCGTTATCGTTAACATGATTTTGTTATCAATGTAAGTGTTATCTTTCACATACTAATTATTAATCTGACCATTATCATTAAATCATTATTAATTATTAACTAGTAACCTATTATTATTATTTAGCGGCGGTGATTATGTTATGAGTAAGGAAAGCGGTAATTGTTATTACTACTTATTATCTTATTTATTAATATTATTTAATTTTATTACATATTTTAGGAAAAAATGCTTACTATTATCGGTTATTTAATAATTGCAACCTGTGAGATTGCCTATATAATACTTATATTTACTATGGTGTATGTGTGCTGGCGGTAATGCGCATCACGTGGTACGTCGACGGCAGGAGAGCCGGTAGTTGCCAACTTCGGGGATTAGAATAATGGCGCTTCTGCGCAGGTGAGATAAAAAGGAGAAGGAAAAATTTTTACCCGTTGGCTCTCCTGACGTCACACCATCCACGGGCATTTACATTTTTTGCACTTGTACTTTCACTCGCACTCAATAAATATATATACACATATATATATATATATATATATATATATATATATATATATATATATATATCATTTATAACAGTGAATAAATTCCGATTCAAATACCACAAGTATGATATTATATTATTCCTTATCCCCAAAATCGAAAACTCTTTCCTGAAAATAGAAGTCACTTCGACATTCCTGTTACCCACTTCTTTCGCAGTATCTAATCCTGAGGTTTTACCCTCTTAACCGCACGGAAAAGAATCCCACAAATAACGTGTGAGTGTAGCAGTCGAGGATCTGTTAATTTCAGCTCCGTCCGATCTATCAGGACCTCCTAGGACGTCACAGCCCCCACCTTGCTGAAACCCCACCTGACCACGGAGAGGATACCGCTGAAGACGAGGCCGGAGGGATCAGAAGACGCACAACCACCAAAGCTAAAACATGGATGCGTACACCATAATCATTCTTCTATTGCCAACTGTTGCTACTGCCCTGACTGGATATGATTGTGCAGGGAATGGATTAAATATAACAACAATGTCGCTTCTCGACATAGGAGAATGTGCTCTGGAGGATCTTGAACAAATTAAAACAGACACGTTCATCCAGCTACTTCAGACTTCCAAATTCGAAACCATAAACGCTTATCAGTGTAAATTAGAAATAGATAGAAATATCTACCATTGCGGAATGCATTCACACGTATCGGTAGTTACCGAAGGAAAGAAACAATACATTAAAGAAATGGGAAATTACAACTGTAAGAAATTACACGAAACAGAAACACTCGTGTTAGGACACGCCATTATCGACCGTTTGGTTATCAATTCAACCAACAGCCGTAGCGTAACTCTTGCAGGAATTGCATATAACGATGGACGATGCGCCGGAGCACAATATACCGACGGATACGGAACCTGGGAAAACGTAATAGTCCAGGCTGCCGTTAGAATCACATTTCGGACCTTTTCGACGCCATTAAAGAGGGTGACTGATAGAATTACCTTAAATTCCGGGACCCAGTGTATAGCTTCTGAAGGAGGCTGCAACGACTACGATGGAACAGAAACGTACTGGACCATCCCACCATTCGACAATTGCCACTTAAATAAATACGACGTCCTGTACGAAGGAACGGCGATCAAACTGTCTCCGCGAGACAACCAGACCGCACCCGAAATTTATACTGTAACCACGGATGACACCACATTCGCTCTAGCAAAAACAACTGAAATAAATGTGTGCGGATACAAACTTTATAACACGGAACACCCTAAGTTGGTGATTTTTGAAACACAGAGAGGTAGAACCTTTCAAGCAAAAAATCGCGTGACTGTCGATAACCTCGACATCTTTACGTACGTCAATTCAAAATTTGTGTACGTAGAAAAGCACGTGAAAACACAGTTAACAAGACTTTATAAAGATATAATGGAACAAAAATGCGCAATGGAGCAACAAATACTACACAATGCTCTATCTTTATCCAGCATAGCGCCAGACGAAATGGCCTTTAGAATAATAAGATCAGCCGGATACACAGCAGTGACTGCCGGAGAAGTGATATATATAATAAAATGCGTCCCAGTGAAATGTCGCATACGACGCACAGAACAATGTTACAATGAACTGCCTGTGACATACAAAAACAATTCTTACTTTCTCTTATCGCGATCCCGAATTCTTACAAAGACAGGTGTGACGTCCTGGGAGATCCTGGTAGACCGGACGGAGTCGAAATCAACAGATCCTCGACAGCTACACTCACACATTATTTGTGAGATTCTTTTCCATGCGGTTAAGAGGGTAAAACCTCAGGATTAGATACTGCGAAGAAAGTAGGTAACAGGAATGTCGAAATGACTTTTATTTTCAGGAAAGAGTTTTCGATTTTGAGAATAAGGAATAATATAATATTACGCTTGTAGTATTTGAATCGGAATTTATTCACTGTTATAAATGATATATATATATATATATATATATATATATATATATATATATTTAGCAAGTGCGAGTGGAAGTACAAGTGCAAAAATGTACGTGCGCGTACAAGTGTTAATGCGAATGCGAATAAAATGCAAATATGTAAGTGTAAATGCGTATCGTAAGTGTGAATAGCAAGTCCGAAATGGGAAATGCGAAATGCGCCGTTGGTATCGTCGCTTGAGGTTTTTATATGTTGCCAAAACATGAAAGTAGGGGTAACCTAAATTCCAATGTTATGATTTTATAGGTCTGAATAAAGCCTTTCATTATGAGTCAGCTATGATTCACGCATTTAAGGCTTTCTAGTTGTTCTTGACATAGTTTTCTATTGGTCGACTTAGCTATAAGTCAGCGATGACTCGTGGTACTAAAATATTATGGCGCCCTTGACATTTAACGTTGGCCTACTTTCGCTTACAACTGATCATGAGTCACATTTGTGATTAAGTATTATGGTGGCCTTGACATTTAACGTTGGCTTATTTTCGCTTACAAACTGACCATGAGTCACACTTGTGACTAAGTATTATGGCGGCCTTGACATTTAACGTTGGCTTATTTTCGCTTACAAACTGACCATGACCACACTTGTGACTATTGGATCGATCTATTTTTATTTTCAAAGAGTTATACTTCGTTATAATAATTCCTTTTCTTTTAATTAACAAACATACAATTTGCTCGAATTTAAGCTTTTATAATAAATATTAATCATCGCAATATTGTTTTAGATATACTTTACAATTTTTATAATAATAATGATTACATCGTATAATTAGTATATCTAAAATATGTCAGTATAACTCTTTTTACATTTGTAATACATTATTTATTAAATGTTTTCAGGTACAAAATGGCTCTGATTGTGATTGGTTGAATCGTTAGGGTATTTTTCCATGCATATTAATATTCAAGATTTTTGTCATAGCCATAGGATTAATGTTAATGAAAAAAGGGAAGTAACAATTAAATAAATATAAGTCTAAGATGAAGGTTTCTGAAGAAGTTAAACTGGTTTATATACGGAGATTTGCCTGCTGAACTGATTTGAGTTTTTGAGGTAAGTATATGTAAACAAGTTTATAATTGTTTAAATATCTTCTAAACGGTGCGAGTTAGGTAGGTATGTGTAATAAGGTAAGTTGCAGGATTTTCTGTGTCTAAATCCTTCATAATAATTATTTGTTAATATAATAATTTATTTATTTATAAATTTTATTAAACGAAATTTAAATCGTAGAATTTCTTTTTTGAGATAAAATATGTTTCTATCGGGGTTGTTTATATAATTTCATAAAGAAAACTATATCTTATAAGGAACATGTACGTATAATGTACATATATATGTATATATGTTTGTGTGCTTTCATATACCCTTAATTTTGTTTATATCTTGAGAATTAAAAATCGTAGCCACAAACTGTATTTGTTTTTCAAAAGGATTTTCGATGGAGAATGTATTTATACAGGGAAAATATATTCATATAAGGACATCAACAAAATTTATCTTTGTAATAACGATATGTATCAGATGAACTGTTGAATAAATGTTTTGTCATGGATTTTGTTATTTTGTCATTATGACTTTTATTCTTTATTCATATCCTTTCTATTGTTATTAATTTTGTTATTAACTTTTATATTTATTATTAAAATGGAACAAAAGTGAAATGTTTGATATACAAAGGTTTCTTAGTTTCTAAAGTCATATTTGACGATATAAAGAAATTGGTTGGTTAATAATATGGTTTTGTTTATTTATATCATTGTTAATAAAAATATTACAATGTACCGATAATTGTTTTGTTATAATTTTCGTGCATTACGTGGGCGAGGTTATATTTCCTACATTTGTTTTTTATTCATTATTTACTATTTTATATTAATTTGTATACGCCTGCCCTTCGCCCAACGGGAAACTATCGTAATATCAGGTCGCTGCCGCGCCACATTTTGTATGAACGTCGCGAACCCGGAAATAGCGGTCGGTTATATTCCGCGACTTAGAGTCTGCGATGGGGTATACCTCGGCGAAGCGGTCGTGACTAATCGCAATGGAAAGGCATATTCGCAAATAATCAATTCAACCAAATCCGATAAAGAAATCGCCATTCCTACTATTCAACTCAAGGAGATCGAATCAATCTCACGGGACCTTCCTAGGGAAGAGTCCTCCCTTAATTGCGGGGTTATAGGCCAGAAAGTAGAATCGAATTCAGAAAGAATCTCAGCGATTCGAACGCTCCTTCGTTTAGAGCACCTCAGTCAGGTAGAGATGGAGCATGTCGATGGCCTCATCAAAAAAAACCCAGACTTTTTCCAGCTCCCTTCCGACCACCTCGGGTACACGGACGCTACCGCTCACACGATTACGACGATGGATGACCAACCCGTTAATACAAAGCAATATCGATTTCCGCCTATACATAAAGAGGAAATTACTAAGCAAGTAAACGAGCTACTAAAAAACGATGTAATCCGTCTCTCCAGTTCCCCATACAATTCCCTTCTGTGGATTGTTCCTAAGAAACCGGATTCGAAAGGTAATAAACGATGGCGCATGGTCATAGACTACAGAGCGCTCAATGAGAAAACAATAGGCGACGCGTACCCCCTCCCCAACATAACCGAAATCCTAGATCAACTGGGGAGCACGAAATATTTTAGCGTTTTCGATCTAGCCTCGGGTTTCCATCTAATACCGATGCATAAGTCGGACGCGCCGAAAACGGCTTTCTCCACGCCCTTCGGGCACTATGAATTTAAGCGCATGCCGTTCGGGTTAAAAAACGCCCCGGCGACCTTCCAACGACTTATGGATCAGGCGTTGAGCGGCCTCCAAGGAACCGAGGTATTCGTGTACCTCGACGATATTGTGGTATATGCTAGCTCACTGCGGGAACATGAAATAAAATTTAATAAGCTGGCCGAAAGATTGAGAGGCGCGAAGCTCCGCCTCCAGCCTGACAAGTGCGAATTTCTGCGGAAAGAGGTCACATATCTGGGCCACGTAATCGGAGAAGACGGGGTGAAGCCCGACCCCCAAAAAATTCACGCCGTTGAAAATTTTCCGCGCCCTCATACCACAAAAAACATTAAACAATTTCTCGGACTCGCGGGTTACTATCGGAGATTTATACCGAACTTCTCGAAAACAGCTAAACCTCTGACGGATCTATTAAAAAAGGAAGTTCCGTTCGGATGGGGTCACCCACAAGAAAACGCGTTCGCGCAGCTTAAATACGCTCTATGCACGGAACCCCTTCTCCAATATCCCGACTTTTCTCAACAATTCGTCGTAACTACAGACGCCTCCAAGTTCGCGATCGGCGGAATCCTCAGCCAGGGACCACTTGGCAAGGATCTCCCTATCGCATACGCGTCCCGACTACTAAATCCGCCGGAACAGAACTACTCCACGATCGAAAAAGAACTGCTCGCTATAGTTTATTGCGTAAATTACTTTAGACCGTATTTATACGGAAGAAGATTCCAGCTCGTCACTGACCACAAACCCTTGACGTGGTTGCATTCGGTTAAAGACCCCACGTCACGATTGGTCAGATGGCGATTAAAATTAGCCGAATACGAATATGAAGTTGTGTACCGAGCCGGCAAAACCAATGTAAACGCAGACGCGCTGTCACGAAACCCCGCTCTACCCGTCCTTCCCCTCGAGAGCGCATTGAATATCGCGAGACGGAATGATAGCGAGCCCGAGGAAGATTCGTCAACCGATGACGATGCCGAAACCCGCCCCCACGTCGTCACTCCCGATGAGGACCTCGACAGTGACACCAGCGAAGAATCTCTATTTAACGCGAATAACGCTCCGTTTCAATTCCATCACGCGAAAGTGAAGGAAATCGGAGATAACTTTACGAGTAGAAGCGACAACCTGGTGGTATTCGTGAGCGTCCAAGGTGAACCTTGCAATTTAGGAGCTCGGATGCTCAGCCAACAGGGACTACTGCCTAAATTGCGGGACGTCATGCTGAGCAGGGCAAACGTCATGCAAAGCGGCAAACGGCGAGTTATTGCATTGCCGATTGAAGTAAATGTCTCCGCGATAACCACGCTAGAAAGTATTAGAGAGGCCGTGGTGTCACTATTCGATGTCATAAACGAACTCGACATACGGTTCATATCTATCTGCAAGGGAGATGCGAATGGAGTACCGTGGAAGAAAATAGAAAAGGTTATTCGCGACGCATTTTGGAACCAAGATATAGAAATATCGATATGCGGTAATAAAATCACTGTTCCACCCCTCGAGGATAGAATCCGCCTGATTGAAGAATATCACGCGTCCGCAATAGAAGGCCATAAAGGCATAAATAAAACATGCGCGCGCATGCCTCAAATCGCGGTACAATTGGCCTAGACTGAAGGAAGAAGTAACACGGTTCATAAATAATTGCGAAGGCTGTCAGTTGAAAAAATTGGTTAGAGTAAAGACCCGACAGCCCATGATTCTAACGGATACACCCGACAAAGCGTTTAATAAGATATCTATGGATATCATGGGGCCGCTCCCCACCACTCGCAAGGACCACTCGTACATACTTACTATACAAGATCTCTTGACGAAGTACTCACTAGCTATTCCCCTCAAGGGGATTTCGGCTATCGACGTGGCCGACGCTTTTGTAAACGAATTCATCTGCGTGCATGGTGCCCCGCGAGCGGTACTCACAGACCAAGGGTCTCATTTTCTAAATTCTTTAATGCGTAACATAGCTCGCAAATTCAGAATTAAACAATGTAAGACCACTGCGTACCACCCTCAGTCCAATGGCTCCGTGGAGCGCTCGCACCATGTACTTTGGGAGTACTTGAAACAATTTGTCAATGACCACCATGATTGGGACGAATATCTAAAATTAACTAGTTTTTCTTATAACACGAGCGTACATGAGGGAACGAAATTCACCCTCACGAATTGGTCTACGGGAGCGTCGCGCGTACTCCCGAAAGCAATCCCTTCCCCCGAGGACGAGCGCGACGAAAGCTACGCTGGCTACCTACTCGAACTAAATGCGAAAATAAACGAATCCCAGAGAGCCGCGCGTCGTAATCTGAATGTCGCGAAGGTTAGATCGAAGCGATACTATGATAAAAGGGTTAAGGCATGCAACTTTGAAGTGGGAGACCGGGTGTACATGCTTAAAGAACCTGTGAGAAATAAACTAAGTCCACAATACACCGGTCCCTACAAAATAGCGGAAATGCTAAGTAATAATAATGTTAAGTTAGAGGTAAGGCCAGGTAAATTACGTACTATCCATATGGACAAACTGAAGAAGGCGGGGAATCGGAGCCCCACCACACGCCGTGCCCCACCACAACCAGAGCCGGGGACGAGCGAGCAACCAAGCGGCAGTCGACACACGTTACCCCTTGAAAAAACATGGAGCCACAGCGAATCCTAACGCTTCTACTGTTCCCGACGCTCGGCTTTGGCTTGACAGGCTACGACTGCGGAGGCAGCGGACTCAATATCATAACCTTGTCGCTGCTAGACATCGGCGCTTGTAATGTCGAGAATATGGAGCCAGCGAGCACGGAGACGTACGTACAACTCATGCAAAGTTCCGATTTCGAGAGCTTGCCAATAATTCAATGCCGAATTGAAATCGACCATATACTACTGCGGCATGCACTCGCACGTATCAATTGTATCCGACGGTCGAAAGGTGTACATCAAAGAGGTCGGCTGGCAAACCTGCCAGAAAATCCACGAGACTGGAACTTTCGCGCTGGGAACCGCCTTCGTGGATAGATTGATCGTAAACGCCACGAATCATAGGAGCGTCACTATGGCTGGACAAACGCACGCTGATGGCCGCTGTTCCGGAACGCAGTACACGGACGGATTCGGAACATGGGAGAGCGTGGTAGTACAAGCATCCTTAAAGGTGGTATTGAGGACGTTTGAAGCACCATTCAAACGGTCAGCGAATTCATTAAATCTGCCATCTGGAACGCGCTGCCCCGTGCAACTGGGGAGCTGCGCCGATTTCGACGGTACGGAAACCTTCTGGAAAACACCGTCCGACGACAGCTGCCACTTCAACTAGTACGATATACTTTACGAGGGTGTGGCCATAAAACTGTCGCCGAGGCCTAAGCAAACAGCCCCAGTGGTATATACAGTGACCACCGGAGATACAACGTTCGCCTTGACAAAAACGACGGAATTCAACCTATGTGGCTACCGACTTTTTCAGACCGAGCACCCAAAGCTTGTTATACTAGAAACACAGCGAGGACGCACGTTCAAATCTAAGTCACAGATTTCAGTTAGCAACTTAGATATATTCTCCTATGTGAATTCGAAATTCGTTTACGTGGAGAAACATGTGAAGACGCAGCTTACCAAGCTTTACCACGACAATATGGAGCAGAAATGTGCATTAGAGCGTCAGATCCTCCAGAATGCGCTCTCATTGGCAACCATAGCCACAGATGAAATGGCCTTCCGGATAATGAAAGCCCCTGGATATACAGCAGTCACAGCTGGAGAAGTCATCCATATTATCCCATGCGTCCCAGTAGAATGCAAGCTGCGGCATACCGAAGAGTGTTACAACGAGTTGCCAGTTACCTATTGCAATTCGTCACATTTCTTATTGCCACGCACCAGAATTTTGACCAGGACAGGAACACATAAAGACTGCAACGAGTTGCTTCCTAGCATGTACAAACTGCACGGCAGCTGGTACCGAGTAGGCATGAAGCCGATTGAGTCGCTTCCTCCGCCAAAGATCCAGCCGCTTTCTACCCCCACGTGGAAATACGTTAGTCCGGACGCACTCGCCACCAGCGGGATGTACTCCGCAGATCTGAACCGACTGCGAGACCACATAATGTTCCCAGTCGAAAAGCCGTCTATGCTGAATACAATAGCGCGTGTAACGTCCGGAGAGCCACCATATATTTCTTTTTCCTACCGCGCATGTAATATCGTCGTAACGTGACTCACCGCCGGGTCGACAACAGAGAACGGTCATTGGCTCTCCTGCCGTTCCGCCTAATATGGCGCGCCCCGCCATATTTATTTCTCTTAGGTGTAGTATACTATAATCATCTTCCTCAATAATCATAGATATTTAGCAAAAATGCATCTCTACTACCTTCCCTTACTAATTATAAACAATAATACTTAATAAAACATAATGTTTAAATACATATATATATATATATACATATCTAGATCATAATAATAAACACTCCTTAAATATATTTAAATACAATGTCAATATTAATAATAAACTCATGTTATACTGGCGACCAATTACTATAAGATAATAATATTAATATAACAAAACTCTTAACACAGTCACAGCGCATCACTCCCGGTCAGCCGCGTTTCGATTGGCTGACCAATGCACGTTATAGAAACGTACATCTAGCCTAGATATATAACCCGCGCCACGCCAGCGCCACGTGCGTTGGCGTACCCACGCCATCCGCCATCTTGCGCCACAGCGCCGCCGCAGCAGAGCACGGCAGCGCTCGCCGAAGCTGAGACACTCTTGTGCGCGTCGTCGACTAGTGAACACCGCGCGAGCATCGTCTCGTTCAAGTATAAGCGTGTTTCAATTTCTAGATTTAGTTCAAATTGTCTCAATCTCTAGTTTTAGTTCAAATCCTATTAATAGTTCAAATTCTAGTTTGATATATATAGTGTTAATATTCCGTGAGTGTAAATTCAGTGAATATCTAAATATAACGATTTCTATTTAACGCCACGTGTTCTTCATTATTTCATTCCTTGTCTCCGAGATTTCGATAAACGGATGTGTTCGCAAGGCTAAAGAGGCAACGGGCGTCCATCATAAATTCAAGTCTTCTTTTAACCGAACAATTAACAGTTAAAGCAAGAATTCCGATCGTTTCTGGGGGCAAGGTGTTGTGCGTCATCCGCACTTACCACAAAGGAAACATCGGACTTCGAGCACGCGGTAGCTCATGCATTCCAACGCGACGCCGAACCATAAGGCGTAATTGGCTCGCAGCCGAATGCAATATCCTAACCCTAACCTTTCAATTAAATATAATATACGCCTAGAGCCTCTGCCGAATGCCTAAGGCATGAAAGAATCGCGCGGGTCGTAACAACGCACTTCGACGACTCGAATACGACCTCCACGTGGCCGCGATTTACGACCATAACGCGATCATCGGCGAAGAAGTGACTTACGACGGCGAGTACGAACTCCTTGTGCACGATCGCCTCTGGAGCGCCTTACCAGACCCATCCGTGCCCGTAGCAGCTTACCAGGGAAGCAGCTTTCGACCGCGTATCTTGTCACGTCCCATCGCCGAGAGTACCTCTAATCATGTTCAGTGTAAATTTTTCAAAAATTTTTAATTATTTATGACTGACTGTGTTAGGAGACAGCACCGTCAAGCCTTTGGTATACACATAATAAAAGAATATACCGCTTAAAATTATTTAAAGATTTATACAAAATGGCCGCTCCTTACTATAACCTTATGGCGCTACTACAGTCTTAATGCTCCTAGTAAATTTTCCCTAGAACCTCACTAACAAAAAACAGAACATACCAAAATCACTTCTCCAGACTGTTCAGTAAAGTAACAAAGAAAATAAAGCTTAATATCGCATCCTTATCTAAGAATTTCAACATTAACAACAAAATCTTAACAAATTAATATAAAATAGTAAATAATGAACAAAAAACAAATGTAGGAAGTATAACCTCGCCCACGTAATGCACGAAAACTATAACAAAACAATTATCGGTACATTGTAATATTTTTATTAACAATTAATAAACAAAATCATATAATTATATAAATAACAAAATACCAACCAATTTCTTTATATCGTCAAATATAACTTCAGAAACTAAGAAATCTTTGTATATCAAACTTTTCACTTTTGTTCCATTTTAATAATAAATATAAAAGTTAATAACAAAATTAATAACAATAGAAAGGATGTGAATAAGGAATGTGAATAAAAATCATAATAACAATATAACAAAATCCATAACGAAACATTTATTCAACAGTTCATCTCAAACATATCCTTATTTCAAGGATAAATTTTGTTGATGTCCTTATATGGATATATTTTTCTTGTAAATACATTCTCCATCAAAAATTCTTTCGAAAACATACATACAGTTTGTGGCTACAATTCTTAATTCTCAAGATATAAACAAAATTAAGGGTATATGAAAGCACACACACATATATACATATACGTACATTATACATTTCCTTATAAGATATAGTTTTCTTTATGAAATTATATAAACAACCCCGATAGAAACATATTTTATCTCAGAAAGGAAATTCTACGATTTAAATTTCGTTTAATCAAATTTATAAATGAATAAATTATTAACAAATAATTATTATGAAAGATTTGGACAACACACAGGAAATCCTGCAACTTACCTCATTACACATACCTACCTAACTCGCATCGTTTAGAAGATATTTAAACAATTATAAACTTGCTTACATACACTTACCTCAAAAACTCAAATCAGTTCAGCAGGCAAATCTCCGTATATAAACCATTTCAACTTCTAGAAACCTTCATTCTAGACTTATATTTATAATTGTTACTTCCCTTTTTTCATTAACACTAATTCTATGGCTATGACAAAATTTTGATTATTAATATGCATGGAAAACTACCCTAACGATTCAACCAATCACAATCAGAGCCATTTTGTACCTGAAAACATTTAATAAATATTGTATTACAAATGTAAAAAGAGTTATACTGACATATTTTAGATATACTAATTATACGATGTAATCATTATTATTATAAAAATTGTAAAGTATATCTAAAACGATATTGCGATGATTAATATTTATTATAAAAGCTTAAATTCGAGCAAATTGTATGAAAAGGAATTATTATAACGAAGTATAACTCTTTGAAAATAAAAATAGATCGATCGAATAGTCACAAGTGTGACTCATGGTCAGTTTGTAAGCGAAAATAAGCCAACGTTAAATGTCAAGGCCGCCATAATACTTAGTCACAAGTGTGACTCATGGTTAGTTTGTAAGCGAAAATAAGCCAACGTTAAATGTCAAGGCCGCCATAATACTTAGTCACAAGTGTGACTCATGGTCAGTTTGTAAGCGAAAATAAGCCAACGTTAAATGTCAAGGCCGCCATAATACTTAGTCACAAGTGTGACTCATGGTCAGTTTGTAAGCGAAAATAAGCCAACGTTAAATGTCAAGGCCGCCATAATACTTAATCACAAATGTGACTCATGATCAGTTGTAAGTGAAAGTAGGCCAACGTTAAATGTCAAGGGCGCCATAATATTTTAGTACCACGAGTCATCGCTGACCCACAGGAAATGTAGGCTAAGTCGACCAATAGAAAACTATGTCAAGAACAACCAGAAGGTCTTAAATGCGTGAATCATAGCTGACTCATAATGAAAGGCTTTATTCAGACCTGTAGAATCATAACATTGGAATCTAGGTCACCCCTACTTCCATGTTTTGGCAACATATAAAAGCCTCAAGCGACGATACCTTTGCGCAGCATTCAGCATTTAGCATTTAGCATTCAGCATTTCGCATTTCGCATTTCGCATTTCCCATTTCGCACTTGCTATTCACACTCACGATACCCACTTACACTTACATTCGCATTCGCACTTGTACGCGCACGTACATTTTTGCACTTGTACTTCCACTCGCACTCGCTAAAAATATATATACATATATACATATATATATATATCAATCATTTATAACAGTGAATAAATTCCGATTCAAATACCACAAGTGTGATATTATATTATTCCTTATTCCCAAAATCGAAAACTCTTTCCTAAAAATAAAAGTCATTTCGACATTCCTGTTACCCACTTCCTTCGCAGTATCTAATCCTGAGGTTTTACCCTCTTAACCGCACGGAAAAGAATCCCACAAATAACGTGTGAGTGTAGCAGTCGAGGATCTGTTAATTTCGGCTCCGTCCGATCTATCAGGACTTCCTAGGACGTCACAGATGGCATAAGAGTCCTGCGTTATTATAGTCACTGGCGATACCGAACAACCCGTAACCGAATTCAGTAATGCAATGACAAAGATTGACGCGATGTGTGTAAATCGCGGCAGGGGAAGTTTTCGATAATTGCGGTCTCTCGAGTTGTCCCCCGCACATTTGTGATTTTCTAAATTCAAGTGCATGCAGCAATTATATCTGTCCTACCTTTAATAGTAGTTGTAGAGAATTTCACTCCTGATTTCCATATATCTATTCTTTCGTGGATCCGTGGCGAGCATCCGCAGCGGCGGCAATCTCGGGGTACGGAAGGTGATGGGGGTCAGCTTCCACGTTGGAGGCGGCCTCGGTGACCAAAAGCTTCCGGAGAATAATTGTTCGTAGTTTCTGTCGTAGGCTGACTCGACACCGAGCAGATTTTGCAAGTGTCGAGGAAGTCGGTTGTTTAATTTATTAAAGAGTTTTTTCAGTGATTGCTTTCGGCCTGAACGATGACGATGTTTCAGTGGCATCGCAAAGAGATCTTACTGTAATAATTCATTATGAATTTTATTTCGTGACTCTAAGCTGTGCTCTTGCACAGAGGAATGCGCTCGGTGACGCAAGTGATAGCGTTATCTGCGGTATGTTATGTCTCACGGGCGACTCTGCAGTGAGCGCCGCAACTCAATGCATCATGAGAACACAATATTCCGTATTAATTTGCGTTTATTTTACGCACTATCCACGATTCCGATAAGGTGTTGTGCCTCGCGGGCGACTCTCAGGAGCGCCGCACGTTTGGTGCATGCACGAGTACACGAAACCTTGATAACTAAAATATAATTTGAATTTGGAATTTAGAATAGATAGATCGTTATAGTTCCTCGTCGAGGCGCCGGCGTGTCAAACACGTAACAGCGTCAATCCAGAGGATCGATACAACGAACTAATATGTTTTCTTTCACGTTCTTTAATTTATTCAATGTGGTTTGAAAGATCTCTTTATCCTCGCGAACTCGGTCGTTTCACTCGTTTCGCTAGGATAGGATAGGTGTGGTTCGATAATAATCACTCCCGGTTTAATTTTCACTTTGTATATTTAAAAGTGAATATTATAATGGAATATTACAATATTAATGACTTAACCGCACTAGTCTTATAGATAGAATTGAATAATGATTCTTACGATTAGAATTGAAATGAAGAAAAACTCTCGGTTTAACACGCTAACGTGCCGAGGGTTGAATTGAACTTAAAGTACTCGCATCCGATCCTAAGAGGGGATGTGTTCACGAGCCAGGAACCTTCCTGGCTGGAGACTCGATGTGAACTGAACGAAGGAGCCTCTGCACTAGACTCCTTTGTTTTTTGGCGGCTCGAAGTGCGGCGACGCTCTGGTGGGAGCGGCGACGCTTGCGTGGGAGGCACTGATGGTAGGGCCCCGATGGTCGTGTGGGGGGTACCAGCGGCTCCCGTGGTAGGGATGTTCTTTATCCAGGGACGCATCACGTCTTTTATTTTTAATATTTTCTTATATATACGCTGAAATAAATGGAATTGAACGTAATAATTAAAATTTTATATATTAAACTTGTTGTTTTGAAAATTTCTTAAAATATGGTATGTCTACGCGCTTGACGTGACAATTGACACTCGCATGATGTGTACTACTCGACGGCGCGTACAAGAGTGAACGAGCATGGCCGCGTGTTGTAACGCGTGCCTGCGGCTGCGCTGTTGCGCAACATGGCGGATGGCGTGGGCACGCCGAAACACGTGGCGCAAGATGGCGGACGGCGTAGGTACGCCAACGCACGTGGCGCTCGCGGCGGTCATAGACTATAGAACTAGACTAGACGCGCATATCTATAATGGTCGTTGGTCGCCAATCAGCGCGTGGCTGACCGAGATGCGCGCAACAGCAACGCGAGCCTTATTGTAGTATTAACAATTTTACAACTAATTAGATTCATTGTTAGCATGATTTTATTTATTATTATTGTTTAATTTTCTACTTATATTTATATTTGTATTTTCACTGGTGGTAAGGCAACGCGTGATATGTCAACGCCAGGAGAGCCGGTTGTTGCTGTGACGTCAGGAGAGACAACGGGTAAAATTTTTTTCCTTCTCCTTTTATCCCACCTGCGCAGAAGCGCCACTATTCAAGCCGCCAAAGTTGGCAACAACCGGCTCTCCTGCCGTTGACATATCACGCGTTGCGCCTTACCACCAGTGAAAATACACTATAATGAATATAAGTAATAAAATTAAATAATAATAATAAATAAAATCATGCTAACAATAAATCTAACTAGTTGTAAAATTGTTAATACTACAATAAGGCTCGCGTTGCCGTTGCGCATCATCTCCGGTCAGCCGCGCGCTGATTGGCCGACCAACGACCATTATAGACACGCGCGTCTAGTCTAGTTCTATAGTCTATGACCGCCGCGAGCGCCACGTGTGTTGGCGTACCCACGCCGCCCGCCATCTTGCGCCACGTGCTTCGGCATACCCACGCCGCTCGCCATCTTGCGCCACGTGCTTCGGCGTACCCACGCCGCCCGCCATCTTGCGCCACGTGCTTCGGCATACCCACGCCATCCGCCATCTTGCGCCACGTGCGTTGGCGTACCCACGCCATCCGCCATGTTGCGCAACAGCGCCGCCGCAGGCACGCGTTACAACACGCGGCCATGCTCGTACACTCTTGTACGCGCTGTCGAGTAGTACACATCGTGCGAGTGTCAATCCAATCTCAATTCCAATTCTAACTTTAAGTTAATTCTACTTCGTCTCAATTCTAGTTAAGTAAATTAAGTGATCATTTGTATTCTAAATCTTGTATTGCTCTAAATTTAATCAAGTGTTACGCGAGTGTAATTCGATTCCTGAATATTTGATATAAGTACAGTGTATTCGCCACGTGTCATTCATTGCATCATTCTTCCTATCGTCGCGAGAAATCGGAAGTGTTCGCGAGGCTAAGGAGGCAACGGGCATTTATAATTACTCAAACCTTGTTTTACCGAACAATTAGCAGTCAAAGCAAGAATTCCGATCGTTTCTGGGGGCAAGGTGTTGTGCGTTATCCGCACTTACCACGAAGGAAACATTGGACTTCGAGCATGCGGTAACTCATGCATTCCAACGCGACGCCGAACCATAAGGCGTAATTGGCTCGCAGCCGAATGCAATATCCTAACCCTAACCTTCCAACTAAATATAATATACGCCTAGAGCCTCTGCTGAATGCCTAAGGCACGGAAGAATCGCGCGGGTCGTAACAACGCACTTCGGCGACTCGAATACGACCTCCACGTGGCCGCGATTTACTACCATAACGCGATCATCGGCGAAGAAGTGACCTATGACGGCGAGTACGAACTCCTAGTGCACGATCGCCTCTGGAGCGCATTACCAGCACCATCCACACCCGTAGCAGCTTACCAGGGAAGCAGCTTTCGACCGCGTATCTCCCTCGAGGAGTACCTGCGCAGAGTAAACACCGAAAGGTAAGTGAGAATCTTACATTAAGTTTTATTCCCGATTGCTTTCGCGTTTTCTCATCGGGCATACGTTTACAGCAGTAGAATATCGAGTACAAAGAAATTAGATCCGAACAAATATAAGAGTATTCGCGCTCAGGATTCCTTCGGGTTGCGTCATTCGTTTTGTTCGCGTCGACCGACCGCCGCATAGCTGCATCACTCTACCGGAAGGGTTTTACGACCGACCCTTTTTTTTGCCTCCCTTGCCACTTTCCCTTAAGGCATACCGGGTTTCGAGTCGCTCTACCGTCGCTTGTAGAAATATTCTAGCTTCAAAATACCATTTTAACATTAAATACTCGCCGCGTAATATTAATCCCCGTTATTCGACATAATGTGCCCGCCTTGTTTCCTCGAGCCACGAGATTCGCGCACTCACCCAGGCGTCGTCTACAGATATCGTAGGAGTACGGTGCGTTGCCTTACCACGTTTGAGTATCGACGCGTAGACGACGCTATCGCCGAGTCACTCCCTAATAGTGCCGAATATCTTTGCTTTCGATGCAAGGAAGAAATACCGGAGGGGACTCTTACGTATCGTCTTGAATTGACCCATGCGTTTCAGTTTGGATATATTTCCGCCCGGGATCATTGCGATTGCTGCCGTACCAGTCTTGTAATAGTCCGCGATATTGAGCTTTGCCCTGAATGCACCGAGATTTTCACCGTGTCTCTAGAAGTGCTCAGGGAATTAGATAACGCCATCGAGAACATCTGCGGACGATATTACCTCGACGAGACGAATCCCGCTCCCGACGGCATTTTATCGCGCCGGCTAACCAATTTCTCTGTCGCACTGATTCGCTTACAGTCAAACAATCACCCGACGTCTGGTTAAACGCAAGGTCGGCCGTGTAATTTGCCAAAATTCCTCGAGAGCGTTTTCAATAATTTGCCGCTGAGACTATCGGAGAAGTCCCCGCGGTTTTGACGTAACATTGCCAACTTTGGCGGCTTGAATAGTGGCGCTTCTGCGCAGGTGGGATAAAAGGGGAAGGAAAAAATTTTACTCGTTGGCTCTCCTGACGTCACATATCCATGAGTTATGCGATCTATCGAATCCCAGCCACTTGACGTAAACCTTGTCTCCCTTCCTGCGTAGTACTTTCTCCACGAGATACACGTCCGGATGAGTCGCGCGATGCAATTCGTGCTCGTAGAACGCGCCCGCGACCGATTTTCCGCGATAGTCCTCGAGCAGATAAGTTACGGGATTAGTACGTTGCACTGTAACGATCTTAAACACCTCGGTGGTCCAATTTGGCGTGTAGCCTTTTTCGAAAATTGTCTTGTACTTGCTCACGCGTACCGATTCGCCTACTTTGAATTTTGCTGGACCTGCGATCTTTATCGCGCTGTATACCGTATCCAGGAGTCTTTTGGCGATCGCGGGAGTTACGTCAACGGGTCGCATGCCGATAGTGCGATGCTTGCGCGCGTTGTAATCTGACACGAGACGCGATAGCGCGTCGACCCACTTGTAAGTGCCGTTGAGCGTAAACATCTTCCACATGTCGTTCTTAAGCGTGCGATTGAATCGCTCGACGATCGATTCCTTCAACACCGTATACGTGGAATAATGATTAACGTTGTGTTTTTTTAAGAGTTTTTGCACATCGGCATTGTAAAATTCCTTTCCCATATCCGTTTGCAAGTTTCTCGGGCATCTTCCGCTCTCTCGAATTATCTTAGCGATAGCGTTAGCCGTCTCGCTTCTGACCTTGCTCTTGAGCGGTACGGCCCAGGCGTACTTGCTCAACGCATCGATGACGGTGAGTATGTAGTGATGACCTCTGTTGAAACTCGAGTACGGACGCATCTCGACGATGTCAGCCTGCCACAGATCGTCGTATCCCCGAATTATGACACGTCTTCGTGGAAAATTTCTCCTCGCCGCAGCGTGCAATTCCTCAACGAGTTGTCGCCTCTCGGAGCTAACATTTTTTTCACGTCCATCAGATCGCATGTTTCGACGATGTTTAATAGTAAAGATAAGATATACAATTTAAAATTGTTTTTTCCTCACTGACGTTAATCGACTGGCTCGTTTCGTCGATACGCGATTAATTTATAATAATGCTGGCTTCGCGAAGTTTCTCGATGATCGACAGCATCTCGTTGTCGTGAGCGTTGTTACCAGCTCGGTGCGAAGCGTCGAGCAATCGGAGTCGATCCACCAGTTCGTTGGGATCGTCCCAATGCACGTAATCGATCTTGTTGTCGTTTAACTTCATGGCGGTTAGTATATTGCTCACGCCTGCACCCTTTTTACGCCCGCTACTTCCATACGTAGATACGAGCGGAGCGATGATGTTAATATACTTGGATCCCCTATTGCCCTTGATGGGATTATGGGCGCTGTGACCACGTCTATGAGCATTTGTTGTTAATAGTATACTTTTATACGTTTGTTTGTCATCCTCGGTAAAAACCGCGTCATCGGGAAGTCTCTTGAAGATCAATTCGTACAATCCTGGTGTACCATTGTATCTCACATTGTCTATGATTATGGAGTCATTTTTGTCAACGTCAAATTTCTTGTCACCAAGCATCGCACCATTGGTTTTATCGAAATAAACACCGTATACGCGATCAAATGTATCGTTTTTTCCATTATCATCGAGGAGAGGGCTTACGTATTTTTGCCCTAATGGTCCCAGCTGATTATGCAACGCCTCTCGACCTGGTTGCGTTTGCAGACTCTGTTTGATGGTTGTTTCGAATGACGGTTCACTGGCGTCTTTTGTTTCGAAAACATCTTCCTTTTGCAGGAACAGCGATGGTTCTTTCAATGGGTCTTTCGATGGTTGTATCGGTGTAGACTCGAACACGAGTGTATCTGACGCGGCTTTCAATTCTTTCATTGTACGTCGTTTTTTAGACTGAGGCGTTAATTTCAACCATCCAACATCCGTCCAATATGAATCCTTGTCAGTAGTAGTAGTAGTAATATCTTTATCGTTGTCGTCATCGCTGTCTTCACGTTTTTGTTTTTTCTTAATACCGAGATCCTTTGCTTCTTTTTTAATCGATTGAGATTCCTTGGTTTTTTCAACAATCTGTTTTAGAGGTTCGACGATGGGCTTGAAGCGTTTTTCCAACGCTGTATCTTCAGCTATTTTACCAATTTTTAAAGCGCGATATTTTTTGCGAATCGAATCGCTTGTTTGCGCAATCTGTTTCGCTATTTTCTCGCGATCTTTGGTGTTATCCATGTTGCCTGCTCCACGTATCGACATCGATTAACCACGTTACGGTACCGCGAACGTATTAAATTCCTTTCTGTATCGCCCATTGATAAGCGGACTGTCCTTATCTATCACTAGAAATCCATACTCGCGCTGCCAACAATCGTGGCATAACGCACAGAATTCATCGTATGACATGTCGGTATTCACGTGATCGTTGTAAACATGTTTCAAGTTGGTATCATCCTGTTTGAACAGAATCAGCAGGTTCGCATTGTCGCGTATCAAATGTTTAGGTATCCTCGCGTACGTCTGACAGAGATAGAAGCAATCGATGTTCGAGTGGCGGCCCATTGAAAAGTATTCTCTCACAGCATCTTGCTTATCGCACGCAACGTCATCGAAGACGAAAATCGAATTGGGACGTGCCTCGCTCGGTGGAATGACGTCACTGTTGTTGGAGAACGTAAAGTAGCCGATTTCTTCTATCGATGTTAGTAAATTTTCCAAGTATCGATATTTCGGTTGTTGCAGCGATTTCGAGTATACGTACACGTTCTCGAAACGTACACCGTGCGGACTCTCGAGCAAGCTTATGAGAACGTTGGTTTTACCACAATTCGACGGCCCGCAAATGATGGCGCGTATAGTACTCGGTAACATTTCACCGTGCTTGCGCTCCGTCGCGATGTCTCCCATCATTCGCGCTCTCTCATCACAGTTCGCGACGCGTATCGTCAGCGGTTGCCGTACAAATTTCATGTTCGCACTGCGTTATCTAGGCTTCGATCGAACGCCTATTTATAAGCGCGCGAAACCACGAATCGCTCAGTAGCAAAAATGTATCTCGCGCTGTCGCATCCCTCCGATATTCGGGATTTGAGCGCTGAGCAGTTGCAATATAAACCGAAGGTCGTACTGTTACGCGTGTGCGGTAATTATATCAATAACGTGTGGGACAAGCTTCCGGAGTATATAAAGGCGGATTTGGAGGTTCAAACCTATCGTCGCTGCGTCGAGCATTATAATCAATCGTGGGATCGAGATCATATAGACGGTCCTGCACCGAGGATAAAAGATTGTGGCCTATGCCAGCAACAGCGTCAAACGAAGGCTACATTGGAGGTCTGCTCAATCGAGCGATAAAAGCGCTTCCTTTCGAACTACATATCCCCGGCTATCAGTTTTGCGGTCCGGGTACTCGGCTGAAAAAGCGATTAGCCAGAGGTGAAACGGGCATAAATCCACTGGACGCGGCGTGCCGTGAACACGACATTGCGTATTCTCAGAGCAACGATCTCACAGACAGACACGCGGCGGACAAGGTACTCGCCGATAAAGCCCTAGGATGCGTCATCGCGAGAGATTCGGCTCTGAGCGAGAAAGCTGCAGCTGCAGCCGTTTGGGCAGCGATGAAAGCCAAGACCAAGATCGGCATGGGTATGAAGGCGAAGAAAAAAATCGGCACAAAAAAGAAACGAATACTTCCAACGGCAAAACGAGGTGGTATGTTACCGATTTTGCCAATTTTGGGCGCTCTCGGGTCCTTAATCGGCGGAGCGGCCAGCGTGGCGAAAGCGGTAAAATACAGGAAAGTCGCTCAACGTCAACTCGAGGAACTGCAACGTCGCGCGATAGAAACGCGCGGACAGGAACTGTATCTCGCTCCGTACAAATACGGACGAGGAGTAACAGCGAAAAAAGAAAAAAAAACGCCAAACAGACGATAAAAATACCTACGAGTGTAACCACCAACGTACAATTGGACAAGCTGGCGAAGCGTATGCGCGTACTTTAGAGGCGTTTTTATGCGTGACGCATTACCGATTAGCGGCGCGCGTCGAAATGAGAGCGGTATCGTAAATCTGGACGACACGACGGGTCCCGGTACTCATTGGGTAGCGTACGCAAAGAGAAACAATCGCGTTGTGTACTTTGACAGTTTCGGTAATCTTCAACCGCCCAAGGAACTGATACGATATTTTGGAGACGATGCTACGATAGAGTACAATCGAACGTCCTATCAGACGTACGATCAGAGCGTCTGCGGACAGCTGTGCTTGTGGTTTCTTCTCCAAAACGGTCGACGCGCGTGAATTTATAAAGTGCGACAAAATGTCGCGGCGTCTCAGTATTCGTCGCTTTTTCCATCATGTCGCTGACGCTTATGCTGAGCGGGAAGAGCAGCGTTCTCGCGACAAATTACTCTCGAGCCATAGATTTGAGCGACGATGACTACGAGCTTGGTCTAACAATTTTGGAGACTTATCACACGATACCGAATGTAAACGCTTCGAACAATACATTTTATTTTGGCAAAGACGATGCAGAAATTACGATTCCCGAGGGGTCGTATGAACTGCATGCCATAAATGAATTTTTGAAACGTGAGATTTTACGGAAACGTCCGCGACGCGACGCGCCCGAAGGTAACGCTGGTGACACCGCGCGCGGCGATGACGAGATTGGAGAATACCCGATAGTGCTCCGCGCAAATTACAACACGATGAGGTGTGAGATTAAATGCGCCTACAGAATAAACTTTAACAAGCCTCGTAACATTGGATCGCTGCTGGGTTTCTCGAGGCGTATACTGCAACCGCGAAGGTGGCACGAATCGGACGTGTCGATCAACATAATTAACGTAAACATTATCCGTGTAGAGTGCAACGTGACCGCGGGCGCATACAGCAACGACAAAAGTGTGCACACGATACACAAATTTTCGCCGAGCGTGCCGCCAGGATATAAGATATCGGAAAGGCCGATGCAGATCATTTACCTGCCAGTCATCGTACGGAGCATTACGGAGCTAACGATACGCATTGTTGACCAGAACGGACGATTGCTCGATTTCAGAGGAGAAGAGATTACCGTCAGATTGCACGTACGACGGCGATAACGCGAGCGTGACATTTGAGATGCTCGTGTTGAACGAAGCGAAGCATACGCAGAGAGACGCATCTTTTACAAAGAAAACATCGATCGACAATATTCGCTCATCCGGCTGCGTCAAGAAGAGGAAGAAACTTAACGCGTTGTGACGTCAGGAGAGCCAACGGGTAAAAATTTTCCTTCTCCTTTTTATCTCACCTGCGCAGAAGCGCCATTATTCTAATCCCCGAAGTTGGCAACTACCGGCTCTCCTGCCGTCGACGTACCACGTGATGCGCATTACCGCCAGCACACATATACCATAGTAAATATTAGTATTATATAGGCAATCTCACAGGTTGCAATTATTAAATAACCGATAATAATAAGCATTTTTTCTAAAACAAGTAATAAAATTAAATAATAATAATAAATAAGATAATAAGTAGTAATAACAATTACCGCTTCCCTTACTCATAACATAATCACCGCCGCTAAATAATAATAATACTAATAGGTTACTAGTTAATAATTAATAATAATTTAATGATAATGGTCAGATTAATAATTAGTATGTGAAAGATAACACTTACATTGATAACAAAATCATGTTAACGATAACGATATCAATTTAATTAGTTGTAAAATTGTTAATACTACAATAAGGCTTGCGTTGCCGTTGCGCATCATCTCCGGTCAGCCGCGCGCTGATTGGCCGACCAACGACCATTATAGATACGCGCGTCTAGTCTAGTTCTATAGTCTATGACCGCCGCGAGCGCCACATGCGTTGGCGTACCCACGCCGCCCGCCATCTTGCGCCACGTGCTTCGGCGTACCCACGCCATCCGCCATCTTGCGCCACGTGCGTTGGCGTACCCACGCCATCCGCCATGTTGCGCAACAGCGCCGCCGCAGGCACGCGTTACAACACGCGGCCACGCTCGTTCACTCTTGTACGCGCCGTCGAGTAGTACACATCGTGCGAGTGTCAATCTCAATTCCAATTCTAATTTTAAGTCAATTCTACTTCGTCAATTCTAAATTCTAGTTCAGTAAATTAAGTGATCATTTGTATTCTAAATCTTGTATTGCTCTAAATTTAATCAAGTGTTACGCGAGTGTAATTCGATTCCTGAATATTTGAATATAATAAGTACAGTGTATTCGCCACGTGTCATTCATTGCATCATCCTTCCTATCGTCGCGAGAAATCGGAAGTGTTCGCGAGGCTAAAGAGGCAACGGGCATTTATAATTACTCAAACCTTGTTTTACCGAACAATTAGCAATCAAAGCAAGAATTCCGATCGTTTCTGGGGGCAAGGTGTTGTGCGTTATCCGCACTTACCACGAAGGAAACATTGGACTTCGAGCACGCGGTAACTCATGCATTCCAACGCGACGCCGAACCATAATGCGTAATTGGCTCGCAGCCGAATGCAATATCCTCACCTTAATCCCTTAATTAAATATAATATACGCATACGCCTGGAGCCTCTACCGAATGCCTAAGGCACGAAAAACCGCGCGGGTCGTAATAACACACTTCGGCGACTTGAATACGACCTCCACGTGGCCGCGATTTACGACCATAACGCGATCATCGGCGAAGAAGTGACCTTTGACGGCGAGTACGAACTCCTAGTGCACGATCGCCTCTGGAGCGCATTACCAGCACCATCCACACCCGTAGCAGCCTGCCAGGGAAGCAGCTTTCGACCGCGTATCTCCCTCGAGGAGTACCTGCGCAGAGTAAACACCGAAAGGTAAGTGAGAATCCTACATTAAGTTTTATTCCCGATCGCTTTCGCGTTTTCTCATCGGGCATACGTTTACAGCAGTAAAATATCGAGTACAAAGAAATTAGATCCGAACGAATATAAGAGTATTCGCGCTCAGGATTCCTTCGGGTTGCGTCATTCGTTTTGTTCGCGTCGACCGACCGCCGCATAGCTGCATCACTCTACCGGAAGGGTTTTACGACCGACCCTTTTTTTTTGTCTCCCTTGCCACTTTCCCTTAAGGCATGCAGGGTTTCGAGCCGCTCTACCGTTGCTTGTAGAAATATTCTAGCTTCAAAATACCATTTTAACGTTAAATACTCGCCGCGTAATACTAATTCCCGTTATTCGACGTAATGTGCCCGCCTTGTTTCCTCGAGCCACGAAATTCGCGCACTCACCCAGGCGCCGTATACAGATATCGTAGGAGTACGGTGCGTTGCCTTACCACGTTTGGGTATCGACGCGTAGACGACGCTATCGCCGAGTCACTCCCTAATAGTGCCGAATATCTTTGCTTTCGATGCAAGAAAGAAATACCCGAAGGGACTCTTACGTATCGTCTTGAACTGGCCCACGCGTTCCAGTTTGTGTATACTTCCGCCCGGGATCACTGTGATTGCTGCCGTACCAGCCTTGTAATAGTCCGCGACATTGAGCTTTGCCCTGACTGCACCGAGGTTTTTATCGTATCTCTAGAAGTGCTCAGGGAATTAGGTAACGCCATAGAGAACATCTGCGGACGATATTACCTTGACGAGACGAATCCCGCTCCCAACGGCATTTTATCGCGTCGGCTAACCAATTTCTCCGTTTCACTGATCCGCTCACAGTTAAATAATCACTCGACATCTGGTTAAACGCAAGGTCAGCCGTGTAATTTGCTGAAATTCCTCGAGAGCGTTTTCAATAATTTGCCGCTGAGATTATCGGTGGGGTCCCCGCGGTTTTGACGTAACAGGTTAAGTGCGCGAGACGTAAAATCCGCAGTACGTGCGTTTGTTCTTAATTCTTCGAATAATACTACGACGATTATCTTGTTCTTTAAATCCGAAAGTAAGGATTATTTTTCTTTATCAATCACATCTTGAGTTAAGATTCTTTGTCAATTTATCACAAAAAAGTATAGCTACAATCATCATTCATATACTACTATTATTATACTACCTATTATAATTACACACTTAAAATAAAATAACATTAATAGCATATACTCTATTGCATCAAGCAAACGAGGATTTTCCTTGTATAATTATATTCATACAGTTCTATTACTTCATTAAAGTTAAAATGAAAAGTGGAAGTGTCTGTGTTAACAAGCGAACCTTCCCTACCCATCCTTGCGAAACGTAATCGACTGAGTTCGCGAGGTCAAAGATTCTTTAACGCGAATTAAAATCAAAGTGCTTTTGCCAATTAATCAGTTCGTTTTATTGATCCACTGGTAGGCACCGTTACCCGCTTGACGGGCCGGCCCCTCGTCGTCGGAACTAAACCGAACTGTTGCTCGTTTTCGATATTTCAATATCTCCTTGCATTTAACTTCAAATATAGAGATTTTGTGCCTTGGTGTACGGGCCTCTGATCGTCCGGCGCCCACCAAAGCGCCCGCGAGGTACAACATCTCTCGGTCGTGTGTTAATGCGAAAATAATAATCGCAATTAAAACAGATCTTGCGTTCTTGGTGTACGGGCCTTTGATCGTCCGGCGCCCACCAAAGCGCCTGCGAGACGCAATATCTGTAGCAACGTATCTTATCTTGAATGCGCCACCGCATTCTATTGCAATGTGTTGTATCACATACAATATATAGAGCCACGAGTGAAAATAAAATCATTATCATGTCTCTCAGGAAAGAATCTTTTTGCGATGCCGAAGCGAAGGCATAGAGCCGGACAATTTCAAAACTTAAAAGCACTCTTTAAAAAACTGAACGAACAATTACCAAAATATTTGCGAGATTTACTCGGTGTCAAAAGTGTCTACGACGAAGCATACGAAAACTATTTCAAAGAAAGTGTGTGGTCACCCAGTCCGCCTACTCCATGGAGGTTACGACCAATTGAGTTCCGTATTCCGAGATTGCCGCCACTGGATATTTCGGACACCGATCCCAGGAAGCCTGTTTATCATCGGACAAGAGCAGAGATCCTGTACAAGTACTACTAAAGGTAGGAAAGACCTTATTTATTAGCACACTCAAATAGATAAATTGCCTATGTGTAAGGAACAAGTGTAAGGTCACGTCGTCCCGAGACCTCTCCGGGTACGGTCTATTTGAACCGTGTCGGGTTATGTAGATGCGTGACAGAATTCGGTTATGGTGTGACGTCAGGAGAGCCAACGGGTAAAATTTTTCTTTCTCCTTTTCATCCCACCTGCGCAGAAGCGCCATTATTCTAGCCGTTGAAGTTGGCAATAACCGGCTCTCCTGCCGTCGACGTACCACGTGATGCGCCTTACCGCCAGTACATATACACCATAGTAAATATACGTATTATATAGGCAATCTCATAGGTTGCAAATTATTAAATAACCGATAATAGTAAGCATTTTTCCTAAAATAAGTAATAAAATTAAATAATAATAATAAAATAATAAATAACAATAACAAATCATGCTAACAATAAATCTAATTAATTGGAAAATTATTACTATAATAAGGCTCGCGTTGCTGTTGCGCGCATCATCTCCAGTCAGCCGCGCGCTGATTGGCCGATCAACGACCACTATAGATATGTACATCTAGCCTAGCTCTATAGTCTATGCCGCCGCCAACGCCACGTGCGTTGGCGTACCCACGCTACCGCCATGTTGCGCAACAGCGCCGCCGCAGGCACGCGTTACAACGCGCGGCCATACTCGTTTACTCTTGTGCGCGTCGTCGAGCAGTGAACATCGCGCGAGCGTCGTTCCTAAATCCTTGTCTCGTTCAAGTCTGTCACGTCTGTCGCGTCAGAATAAATGAATTAATTAATAATTTTATTTTCTAAAGGTATTACTTGTAAAGGTATTACTCTTTTCAATTTTACAATAATAAATCTTTATAACATGAAGCAAAGAACAGACGTGGTACGTCCCTAGGTTACCGCGAGCCCCACCATGGCGATCCTCTGACCTCCCACGCGAGCGTCGCACTCCCACCACCAGCGCCTCCCACATCGAGCGCACACCCCACCATAGCGTCGCCGCAGTTTCGTGCCGCCGAATCAAAGCACTTCAGTGCACGGCCGACTGTAGGCAGTTCATCTCGCGAATCCGACTGGAGAGGACCTCCAGTCCGTGAACTCCCTCTTCTAATTCTAGTATTAAGAAAGTTCAATTCCAATTCTAGTATTAAGAAAGTTCAATTCCAAATCTAGTATTAAGAAGTAACTCGAATCCAATCAATTCCAATTCTATTGTAGTGCTAGTGAATCTAACGTCACTCAATTCAAATTCAAGCTATATGAATCTAACTTTAAACGTGTTTTAGAATTTAATCAATCTTTGTATTAATTAATCTTGTATTTGAATATTTGAATATTTTGTATTTGAATTTGACCTTATAATATATATAAGTGAAAATTGATTAGTGTGTGTCAAACAATTAATAAATCCCAATCCTTCCACCTATTCTAGCGAAATGTACAATCGACAGAGTTTGCGAGGTAGAGTGACCACGCGTAATTTAATTAAATAATAAGCGACCCGGGAAGCCGTGCTTGCTCTCTTGGCTAGCAAGTTGTGCGTCCACCCGCACTACTCCCCACAGAGGGTTACAGGTTCTCACCGCGATAGAAAGCTCAATCTTTTATTCATAACTTGTAAGGGAAGCAACATTTCCCTTCATGGTCACTTTCAATGCCGAATAAACGCAAAAACCGCGCCGGACATCAGCGTGCGATTCGTCGAACTTTATACGAAATTAAATCCGCGCTCATCGGTGATTTGAGTGAATTGCTCGGGTGTGAAGAAATCTACCAACCAGAATACGAAGCGCATTTCAAGAATAGCCTGTGGGCTCCAAGTCCCTCGAATCCAGCAACGTTGTCTTCAGACGCCCCGCATCCTAGTGTGCATCCCGAGACCCGCCAGGCCGACAGTGAGAATTAAAAGCCCGAATCCAGGAACCGGACCAACGAAAGGTAAGTGAATTTCCATTTCCTATTTGTGAATCGCGTTATGTGCAGAGGACGATCGGAAGGCTCACGTCAAAAGAGAACACATCCAGCCGCCGTCTTTAATCATTAAATAAGTATCTCTCGGTGTGTAGTCGAATTCGGGTATGGTCTTGTCGGCATAGCTACCGATACAAATTCCGCCAATCTTATATGCCTAGAGTGTAAATCCCGGTATAATCTCAATTATGATCAACTACAATTCACCGCTATCTTAAGGCATTACATTAATGTTGGGACTACTCGGAAAGAAAGGCTTTGCAATTTTTGCGGTACTGAATTAGCTCTCTGGCGTGAGGTAACCGACTGCGATCCCTGCACCGAAGCATTTGCGGCATTCTTAGAATATTTACGCGAAGAAAATACTTCTTTTTACGTACTGCCAGATCCTATCGTCATTGATGTAGATGCAGATAGGATTGCATGATATCGTTTTCTCTAGGAGACTATCGACCTTTTTATACGGTCTATACACTCGCAATTTGTATCAATAATCCAATCAATTCATTCTGTAAAAACCAACACGCAGCCCAGTGCGAGCAGACTCGCCCCACACGTAGCACGTCTCGCCTGCGACGTAACAACAAATTGGTGACAGCGGTGGGATAGATACATTTTTGGGTATTCCACCACGCCGCTTATCGAACCCGGTAGACCGCTCCCGTCGGTTCGATTAAATTTCGTATCCGAATGAGTCGTAACATTATTATAAATCGGACGATAATCGTCATCACCAATATTTCGCGCGCATAGAAGGAGCAGTTATTTCTCACTTTAATTATTAATGCAACGGACAACTGTCAAGTCCGCGAAAAATATCGATATGAATACGCGACATGGCCTAAGGAAACCTCTTTCGGAAGAGGAGCTGGAGCGTGTTCGCGTTGCGCAGGAAGAAACCAGCGCTAAATTACAAGCCGATTCGGAGGCTCTGGTTCGCGAACGAGCAGAATGCCAAGCGGAACTCCGCGCATTGCGTAGAGAGGTGCGAAGCCGAAAACAGTAACACGATGCTCCGCGAAATGATGGAAGCTCTTACCATTTTACGAGGCGATTTCAATTCATTACGACGAGAAGTAGATACACGCCGTGAACCTGCAGAATGCCCGTCGGGGCAACGTTTTTCAGAACCGCCCGTATTAATAAGCGAGTTGAATGATTCGATATCTGAGCTTCCGCCTGCTCCTAAAATTACATACCGAGAGGCAACCGAATTTGTACCATATTTCGATGGATATAATATTCCCCTCTCGAAATTCTTAAGCGCATGCCGTCAAGCCCGCGATATACTTCCTGCTAATTACGAAAAATCGCTGACGCGTCTTTTGATAGCAAAACTTCGCGGCCGAGCGCATTCGGCAGTAGCAGACGAGCCGTGCGATTCGGTAACCCAATTATCCGACCTTTTGGTAGGACCGTTCGGGTCATTTAAAACAGTCGTGCAGTACAGGGAAGAATTAATCGCGATCCACCTGGAAGCTCGTGAACATATTCTCGATTACATAGACCGCGTCAAAGAATTACGTGCGGCCATCCGAGACGGAGAACGTCGCGCTCGAGGCTTTCTCGATAATCAGACAACAAGGGAGATTGATGACCTCACCGCTCAGAGTTTTTGTGAGGGACTCCCAACAGTATACAGATTACAGCTCAAACCCAAGCATTACCATTGTCCGTCCGATGCTTTTGTCGCCGCTAAGGCAATCGCCAAGAAGGAAGAATTAGAAAAACAACGATAATCGGCCGGACGGAAGGCTTGATAGCCCTCGCTTATCGCCGATAACGCGACAAACATCCGGACACTACACTTCCCGTTTAGAAAAACAACGATATGATAACCGACCGGACAACAGATTAGACAGCGCCCGCATATCTCCGATATCGCGACAAACATCCGGGCACCACACTTCCCGTACACAACAAGATAACGTGCGATACCCGGACCCACCGCGTCGCGGAGAAAACAATTCCAGAAGGGCGTATGCGGATACTCCGCCCGTGATATCACAATCTAATACAAATAATTCCTACACTAACCGTGCCGCCCGCCCGACGTATGCCGAAAGGACTGGCTCGTTTCAGTGAAGCAACGAGAATTCGCGCGTCATTGAAAATCAACGACAAACTAAACTGTGCAGATACTGTAAAAACTCAGGACATGAAATCGACGAGTGTAGAAAAAGGCAATATTATAACGAGCGCCAGTCGGGAAACGCGAACGATTCGCCCCGCAGACAGGACGCGGCGAGGGCGGATCAGCCGCGACCAACGCGTCAAATAAATTTAATAAATCCGACGGAAAATATAACAAGCGCGAACAATCAAAAGTCAGAATAGCTACTTTAAACCCTAACGAATTCAGTCACGCGCCAACAGTAAGCATATCTATCGACGGGTTGTTACCCCGCGTAAGATTTATGGTAGACACCGGGGCCGCCCCCAATTTAATAAAGAAACGTAATGTACGGGGTGAGACAGAAGTAATCAAACATGAACTGCTGTTCCTTAGTGGCATAACAGAAGGTACCATCCCCACTTTGGGGTCAATCAATACGACATTTCTCGGAAACAAAATTAAATTACATCTTGTGCCGAACGAATTACATCTTGTTTCCAATTAAATTACATCTTGTGTCGAACGAATTACATCTTGTTTCCAATAGAACAGGAAGGGATCTTAGGATCCGAATTCCTACGCGATAACGCCACGATAGATTTCGCAAAGAAAGTCGTGATATGGCAAGGGATCCCCTTGCTCTTTTCGCAACACAAATCGATAGTAATCCTAGCGCGATCCCGCGCTGCCTTCTATGTAAACATTTTAAATCATGATATGCAAATAGGCTATGTCCCTCGCATCGCGACAGAACCGGAAATATATATAGGCGAGGCAATCGTTACGAATCGTTGTGGCAGAGCCTACCTCCATGCGATTAATACGGGAAATACAGACCGCGAAGTGCCGGTCCCTACAATCGAGTTACAAGCTATCAAAGTATTGTCTAACAAACGCGCGAAGGAAGCTAGACCCACCGCGCGGCGCTCCCAAATCAATCCAGTAGAAGCCACGAATTTCAATGATAGAATTGCCAACATCGAGAAACTACTTCGCCTAGAACATTTAAACGAATTTGAAGCAAGCCATGTCAAAGGCTTAATAAAAAACAACGTAGATCTTTTCCAAGTGCCAGGAGACTCTTTAGATCACACAGACGTATGTTCGCACCGCATAGTTACCCGCGATGAACAACCGATAAACACTAAGCAGTATCGCTATCCCCCTATCTACAAGGAAGAAATTACGCGACAAGTCGATAAACTTTTGGCGAACGATGTAATTACACCTTCGAAATCTCCTTACAATTCTCCCTTGTGGATAGTGCCCAAAAAACCAGACTCCAAAGGTAATAAACAATGGAGGATGGTTATCGATTTTAGAGCGTTAAATGAAAAAACTATAGGGGACGCGTACCCCCTGCCTAACATCGAAGAAATATTAGACCAATTAGGCAGCGCTAAATATTTTAGTACATTTGACTTGGTGTCCGGTTTCCACCAGATTCCCATGCACGAAGCCGACGCACCGAAAACAGCCTTTTCTACGCCCTATGGGCACTATCACTTCAAAATGTGCCGTTTGGTTTAAAAAACGCTCCCGCGACTTTCCAAAGGCTTATGGATCAAGTGCTGACTAGACTCCAAGGAGTAGAATTATTTGTTTACCTCGACGATATCGTAATATATGCTAGTTCCCTGAAGGAACACGAAGCTAAATTCAATAAATTGGCGAATAGACTGCGAACCGCGAAACTGCGATTGCAGCCAGACAAGTGTGAATTCTTGCGGAAGGAGGTGACATATCTTGGACATGTAATCACAAAGGACGGGGTACGTCCTGACCCCGAGAAAACAAAGGCGGTAGAAAGATTTCCGCGGCCAGCCAACGTTAAAAACATTAAACAATTCCTAGGGCTTGCTGGCTATTACAGGCAATTTATCCCTGACTTTTCTAAGGTAGCGAAACCGCTCACTCAATTGTTGAAGAAAGACACACTTTTCCAATGGCTGGAGTCGCAGGAACGCGCTTTTGATTATTTAAAAACAGCCCTGTGTACCGAACCGTTGTTACAATACCCTGACTTCACGCGCCCGTTCATTGTCACGACCGATGCTTCCAAAAGCGCTGTAGGAGGCGTACTCAGTCAAGGCGAAATAGGAAAAGATCTACCTATAGCTTATGCATCGCGAATACTGAATACCGCTGAACAGAATTATTCAACTATCGAGAAGGAGTTGTTGGCAATAGTATACTGCGTAAATAATTTCCGCCCTTACTTATATGGGCAAAAGTTTAAATTAGTCACTGATCATAAACCATTGATCTAGCTCCATTCGGTAAAAGATCCGACCTCGCGTTTGATTCGATGGCGTCTCAAATTAGCTGAATATGAATACAAGGTAATCTATAAAGCAGGAAAGATAAATGCCAACGCTGACGCACTCTCCCGTAACCCGATTCTCCCAGTTCGACCGCAGAAACATGCGACCCCGCTCAATGACGATTCAGACGAATCCCTCTTCAGTAACATAAACAAAGATAACTCTCAAGAGTCGAACGGATCACATGCCGACATTTCACTGAGCGATAAAGAGAGCACGGAACTAGATTCAGACAATGACGACTATGACGAAACAGGCTCCGACGATGACTCTGAAAACGAACCGCTGGTAGACAAAGTCAATACCCCCTTCGAACATAAGAGACGATTTCTAGAAGAAACAAACGAACGATTGTCATGGAGAAAAGATAATTTGGCGATATTCGTTTCACAAACCGGTGACCCCCTAGACAAAGGAGCACTCGATCTAAAAGAAAATAACAGATATCCCTCCATGGATGAATTATCGATAGGAAAAGTAGAAGTAATACGCGATAAAAAACGTTACATAATCGCCATGGTAATTGAACAAGTAAGGGGAATCTCTGCGCTAACAGAGATGCAAGCCCTCCGAACTGCAATAGGCTCGTTAGTTGATGCAACTCGAGAATTAGACTTAGCGACATTGTCGATTTGTAAAAGTAGTGTAGGCACGATAGAATGGCGAACGATATATAGAATGCTCAGGGATACTTTCTGGGACGAAGGAACGAAAATCACAATTTGTAATAACTTAACCAGTGTACCTGATAACGAAAACCGCGACGAGATAATTAAAGAGTGCCATGCCTCTGCAATGGGCGGACACAAAGGCATAACTAAAATGTATAATCGATTAAAAACGAGATATCACTGGCCCGGCATGAAACGAGATATACAGAACGTAATAAACAACTGTCGGGAATACCACATAAAGAAACTAGTCCAAATAAAACCTAGACAACCGATGATCCTAACGAATACATCCGATAGGGCATTTGATAAAGTTTCTATGGATATTATGGGACCGTTGCCGACAACCCCCACCAGAAACTCTTATATTTTAACTATTCAAGATCTGTTGACAAAATATTCAATAGCTGTTTCTTTAAGAAATCCCGCGGCAATCGACGTAGCCGAAGCATTTACGAACGAGTTCATATGTATTCACGGCGCCCCAAAAGCTCTACTGACAGACCAGGGGACACATTTCCTTAATAATTTAATGCGAAATATTGCACGGAAATTCCGGATAAAACATTACAAAACCACAGCGTACCGACCGCAATCAAACGGCTCCATCGAGCGATCCCATCAAGTTCTATGGGAATACTTAAAGCAATTTGTGAATAAACACAGCGACTGGGATTGTCATCTTAGGCTAGCAAACTTCTCATATAACACCAGCGTACACGAAGGGACATTATTCACTCCCCATGAGCTAGTTTATGGTAGGTTAGCGAGAACCCCTATTAGCGAACCGGCGCCAGACGACAATGAAAACGAAAGTTATACGCGTTACCTAACGGAACTATATAATAAAATTTCTGAGGCTCAGGCAATGGCCAGACGTAACTTAATAAACGCTAAAATAAGATCTAAGAAATATTACGACAAGCGAGCAGTGCAGGGAAACTTTTGTATAGGCGATCAGGTATATTTACTTAACGAATCAAGGAAGAATAAGCTGTCCGACCAATATTCTGGCCCGCATAAAATATTAGAGATTTTCAAAAATAATAATGTAAGAATTGCGTTAAAATCAGGAAAAACGCGCGTTGTACACATAGATAAGTTAAAGCGACCGGGGAATCGGAGCCCCACCACAGCTGACTCCCCACCAGACTTCGAGGAGTAAGGAGTGTGCTGCTTTAATCAGTTACCGACGGACCCCAGACAAATCAACATGTCGATAATCGTTACCATCGCCTGCATCTTCTTACCAGCAACAGTCTACGGCCTCACAGGATATGACTGTGGCAAAACGGGACTCAACATTACCACTCTCTCCCTCCTTGACGTAGGAGACTGCGACGTGGAAGATATCGAACCAGTTAAAACATCTGTTCATATACAACTACTTCAGACAGCCGAATACGAGACAATCTCTGCATACCAGTGCAAGGTTAAGGTCGACCGAACAATATATTACTGCGGAATGCACTCACATGTCTCAATAGTAACCGAGGGTCGAAAACAATATGTAAAGGAAATTGGAGCATACAACTGCCAAAAGATACACGAAACCGGATCCTTGGCCATTGGCACCGCTTTCGTTGACCGGCTAATAAATAACGCCACCAACCATCGCAGCGTAACGCTGGCAGGACAAGCCTTTACTGATGGTCGCTGCGCAGGCACGCAATATACGGACGGTTACGGAACTTGGGAGAACGTTGTGGCAGCCGTTGAAATAACTTTACGCACGTTCACGATGCCTTTCAAAAGATCGATAAGTAAAGTGAATCTGCCTTCAGGAACCCAGTGTCCATCAGCGCAAGGAGGCTGCAATGACTGGGACGGCACGGAGACATTTTGGAACCTCCCCTACACAGACGGTTGCCATTTCAACAAGTACGATATCTTATACGAGGGTACAGCAACGAAATTATCACCAAAGGAATACGAGCAAGCACCCGAAATATATACAGTGACCACCAAGGATACCATCTTCGCATTAGCCAAAATTACAGAGACAAATCTTTGCGGATACAAGTTATACCACACGGAACACCCCAAACTACTCAATTTCGAGACGCAGCCTGGAAGATCCTTCCAGTCTAAAACTAAAACCTCTGTAGACAATCTAGATATCTTCTCATATGTCAACTCCAAGTTCGTATACGTAGAGAAGCATATTAAAACACAACTAACACGATTGTACAAGGATATAATGGAACAAAAATGCGCCTTAGAGAAACAAATCCTGCAAAACGCCCTCTCACTATCCAGTATCGCTCCAGACGAAATGGCATTCAGAATCATGAAATCACCGGGATACACTGCAATCATAATTCTTTGAAAATAAAAATAGATCGATCGAATAGTCACAAGTGTGACTCATGGTCAGTTTGTAAGCGAAAATAAGCTAACGTTAAATGTCAAGGCCGCCATAATACTTAGTTACAAGTGTGACTCATGGTCAGTTTGTAAACGAAAATAAGCCAACGTTAAATGTCAAGGGCGCCATAATATTTTAGTACCACGAGTCATCGCTGACTCATAGCAAATGTAGGCTAAGTCGACCAATAGAAAACTATGTCAAGAATAATTAGAAGGTCTTAAATGCGTGAATCATAGCTGACTCATAATGAAAGGCTTTATTCAGACCTGTAGAATCATAACATTGGAATCTAGGTCACCCCTACTTCCATGTTTTGGCAACATATAAAAAACCTCAAGCGACGATACCAACGGCGCATTTCCCATTTCGCACTTGCTATTCACACTTACGATACGCACTTACACTTACATATTTGCATTTTATTCGCATTCGCATTTACACTTGTACGCGCACGTACATTTTTGCACTTGTACTTTCACTCGCACTCGATAAATATATATACATATATATATATATATATATATATATATATATATATATATATATATATATATATATATATATATATATATATATATATATATATATACATATATATATATATATATATCATTTATAACAGTGAATAAATTTCGATTCAAATACCACAAGTGTGATATTATATTATTCCTTATTCCCAAAATTGAAAACTCTTTTCTGAAAATAAAAGTCATTTCGACATTCCTGTTACCCACTTCCTTCGCAGTATCTAATCCTGAGGTTTTACCCTCTTAACCGCATGGAAAAGAATCTCACAAATAACGTGTGAGTGTAGCTGTCGAGGATCTGTTAATTTCGGCTCCGTCCGGTTTACCAGGACCTCCCAGGACGTCACAGTAGCTGTCGAGGATCTGTTGATTTCTGCTCCGTCCGGTCTACCAGGACCTTCCAGGATGTCACAATATACTTACGAATTCATCATATTTGTATACATATTCTTACACATATATTCATATATATATTCGTGTACATATTCTTATACATATTCTTATTCATATCAGTAATTAGTATACATATTAGTATATACTCTTATACATAGACATATACTCGCACAAAAAAAACTCGCCAAACCGCAACATCCTGCAAAACAGAATGCGCTAGACCCCGCGGAAAACGCTAAGGCGGTGTAACAAACGCGCCAAACCGCAACATCCTGCAAAACAGGACGCGCTAGACCTCGCGGAAAACGTCCAGGCACAGAAAGCGCTAGACCCCACGGAAACGCTAAGGCGGCATCGAAAACGCGCCAAACCGCGGCATCCCGCAAAACAGAACGCGCTAGACCCCACGGAAAACGCCCAGACACGGGAAGCGCTATACCCCGCGCTATACGCCTGACCGCCCGGGGGAAACTGATCCGCGACCGCCCAGGGAAACCCCGCGACCGTCGTAGGAAAAGAAAACCATCCTTACCGACCGAGGAGAATAAACTTACCCCGACGACCGCCAGAGGGATCCACCTTCTCCCCTCCCACGGATACGAACCCCTAAGGATTCTACGAACCCCCCACCCCCTCTCGCCCCGAGAGGCTTAAGACCCCCCTTGCTTATCTACTCTATGGTATCTAGATTCCGATATAAATTTCACTTTTTGCCATGTTTTGAGGAGATTACGCAATTTTTTAGTAATGATTTTAGTAGGATTTTTATTCATTTTGGTGTAAATATCTGTATCCTTCAATAAGTTGTTGACTTTGGAAATATACATATCTCTGTCCAGTGCAACAGTCACATTGCCTTTATGAGCCCGAGTGAAAATTATATCTGGATGTTGTTTAATAAAAGAAGAAATGTTTTTATATAATAATGATAGTCTTTCGTTAATGCTATTTTTTGGAGAGGTAAAGGAAGATAAGTTATTAATTAGTGGTATAAATCTATTCCGTAACTGTAATTGAATATTCTATGGACATTTAGCAATGTTTTTCTCCACGTTTTTTATAGTTTCTTATAGTTTCAATTACTATTTTCTTAGTGTCTGTGGTAGGTAAAAAATTTTTACCTAATTGAAGTAAGCATTGAACTTCTATCGGAATCTGGACAGATGACAGGTTGAGAAACCACTTATCATTCGGAGTGAACAAGGAACTGTGAGTGATGTTGTTGGAAAATGTGTCTGAGATAAATTTTGTAACTGTTATTGTTCGGCAAAAATTTGTTAACAGAGTGGAAGGAAAAATTAAAAGAAGTAGGGAGAGAAGCAGAAAAAAGAGAAGACATGTAGTATGTGATAGCATTAAATGATTTAATCTCTTTCATCTAATCCGGGCTTACGTTTTACCGAAGATACATAAACAGCGTTTCTCATTCAGATTGATCGTTTCTTGAGTTAATAGTTCGCTATGTTTTGGCATCATCTCTTAATAAACTCATTATGAAGAGTGTTCCAAAATCTAATACTGGCATTGATAATAGCCTTCAACTCAAAAATTATCGAATGTACAGATTGACGATGACTTCTCATTGATTTCATTGGATGTAAAATCTTTGTTTACTAATGTGTCATTTGATTTGGGGATGGACAGCATTTCCAAACGATGGGGTGATATAGCACCGAATTGTGACATCCCTAAGGAAGAATTTCTGAAAGCGGTTTCATTGGTTCTGCATTCCACATATTTCAAATTTGATTTTAAATCAGATTTATAAGCAAACTTTCGGCCTACCCATCGGTTCTCCGTTGTCCCTGATTATTAGCGGATTTGATGATGAGGGATCTCGAAGAAAAGGTGGTTGAGAACATAAATATTGATTTACCTTTTTACTATCGCTATGTTGGTGATATAGCCTTGGCCGTCTCATGGTAAAAAAAAAATATTCTCGAGACATTCAATTCTTTCCATTCGCGTTTACAATTTAGTTGTGAGTTGTCGGGAGGGGGGAGGGGGGATTGAGTTTCTTGGAGATTACCATGAAAGTTGTGAATGGAGTTATGCACTTCGATTGGTATCATAAGCCGACCTTTTCTGGGAAATATTTAAGCTATCTATCACAACATCCCTTATCCCAGAAGAGAGGCATAGTTAATGGTTTGGTAGATAGAGCCTTCTCCTTGTCGCACCTCAATATCAACAAAAAAACTTAGAATCTGTTGTTTCCACATTATTGATTATCCTTTCAAGTTTATATTTAACTGCATAGTTCGAAGATTAAAAACTCTATTGCATAGGAATGATGATATTAAACATTGACAATAAATCTAAGGACAATGACAAAAAAACTAAATGGTTCACGTTGCTATTCAACTCAGCCATTGTAGAGAAAGTCCAAGCTATTATTAATAATCATGATACTAAATTGTCTTTAGCCTGAATAAATTGGGAGAAATAATCCGAGCTTAGAAAGATAAGAACTCCTTAGAAACATGTAAAAATGTTGTATATAAGATCGAATGTGACAATTGCGAAAAATGGGGCAGACCAAGAGACAATTGAAGAATAGATTGAGTGAGCATCGTAGTCACATTCGCAGAAATATAAATACTAAATCCGTCATTACTACAGATCACATATTGTGCTCCAATCACGATTTTTCTTGGGACAGAGTCAAAATACTTGATACGGAATGTGACTACGAAAAACGCTTGATTTTGGAAATGCTATTCATCAAATTACAAAAAAATAGCACACTAAATCTACAGATAGATATGGAATGCCTTCATCATTCGTACGTCTCTGTTCTCAACAAATTGTAATTTTTATTGATCTTGTTTATGTTTTTAATTATTGTTCCGATCAAGTAACTTCCATTTTGTTTATCACTTATATACACTGTCGGACTGTCTTTTGACTAGTACACTTAGTTATAAGCGTTCTCGTTAATCTTTTATAATTTTAACTTTATATTTTTGTAATTTTATTCCACGATACGTTTCCTGTTGTTATTCACATTTCATCATTATTATTATATCAACATTATGTACGGATTAACTCTTCAATGGTAAGTGTAACTATTTTAAACTGCTTAACTCTATCGGGTGAATTTCAATTATATTGTGTGTGGCTTTATTAGTGATATGTATATGTTTCCCTCACACGACATGACGTGAGCGACACACCATTTACCTTACCACATTAGAGCAGTCTTGACCATTTGTTTTCATTGAAGATCAAAAGAAAGTATACTAAGCCGGTTCTAACCCTGGTCTTCCGAGGGGGTGGGTGTGCGGGGGGAAACGGCGCGCAACCCATGAACTCTGAGAAGGGTGCGGGGGCGGCATGGGGGGACGATTGATGCCTTCAACACCGTGATAAACAATTACAAAAAGATAAATAACGAAGATGATATAAAGAAAAAGTTGCGCGTGGACAAGGCGCGTGTAGACATGACGTCAGAGGGAGGCCGGGCCCGCCGCCGCCGCCGCTGCGCTCGCTGCCGCCGCGCCCGCTGCCGCCGCCGCCGCCGCGCCAGCCGCTCCACCGCCGCCGCCGGCACTGCCGCCGAGTAAAAAATAAAAAAGAAAAAATTAAGAAAGACTCACCAGGTTGAGGTTATAGAAGAGTAATAAAAAAAATGTCATTTAAAAATACACATTGTTACGTCGCAGGCGGTGGCGAGGTTGCCAAGCAAATCACCACGTGGCACCGGGCAAAGGCGGGAATACGCTCGCCTCTCGGCGACGCTGCCAGCGATCGAGCGGCAAATCGCCAGCAACGGTTCGGAAGAGTTAAAGGAATTAAGGAGTACGAAACCCTGATTATGTTACGTCAAAACCACGGGGACCCCTCCGATAATCTCAGCGGCAAATTATTGAAAACGCTCTCGAGGAATATCAGCGAATTACACGGCTGACCTTGCGTTTAACCAGATGTCGAGTGATTATTTGACTGTGAGCGGATCAGTGAAACGGAGAAATTGGTTAGCCGGCGCGATAAAATGCCATTGGGAGCGGGATTCGTCTCGTCAAGGTAATATCGTCCGCAGATGTTCTCTATTCTTTATGGCGTTACCTGATTCCCTGAGCACTTCTAAAGATATGATAAAAACCTCGGTGCAGTCAGGGCAAAGCTCAATGTCGCGGACTATTACAAGACTGGTACGGCAGCAATCGCAATGATCCCGGGCGGAAGTATACCCAAACTGGAACGCGTGGGCCAATTCAAGACGATACGTAAGAGTTCCCTCTGGTATTTCTTCCTTGCATCGAAAGCAAAAATATTCGGCACTATTAGGGAGTGACTCGGCGATAGCGTCGTCTATGCGTCGATATCCAAACGTGGTAAGGCAACGCACCGTACTCCTACGATATCTGTATACGGCGCATGGGTGAGTGCGCGAATCTCGTGGCTCGAGAAAACAAGGCGGGCACATTACGTCAAATAACGGGAGTTAATATTACGCGGCGAATATTTAATGTTAAAATGATATTTCGAAACTGGAATATTTCCGTGCGCAACGATAAAGCGGCTCAAAATCTTACATGCCTTAGGGGAAAGTGGCAAGGGAGGCAAAAAAAAGGGGTCGGTCGTAAAACCCTTCCGGTCGAGTGATGCAACTATGCGGCGGTCGGTCGACGCGAACAAAGCGAATGACGCAACCCGAAAGAATCGTGAGCGCGAGTACTCTTATATTCGTTCACATCTAATTTCTTTATACTCGATATTTCACTGCTGTAAACGTATGCCCAATGGGAAAACGCGAAAGCAATCGGGAATAAAACTCAATGTAAGATTCTCACTTACCTTTCGGTGTTTACTCTGCGCAGATACTCCTCGAGGGAGATACGCGGTCGAAAGCTGCTTCCCTGGTAAGCTGCTACAGGCACGAATGGGGCTGGTAAGGTGCTCCAGAGGCGATCGTGCACGAGGAGTTCGTACTCGCCGTAAGTCACTTCTTTGCCGATGATCGCGTTATGGTCGTAAATCGCGGCCACGTGGAGGTCGTATTCCAGTCGCCGAAGTGCGTTGTTACGACCCGCGCGATTCTTCTGTGCCTTAGGCATTCGGCAGAGGCTCTAGGCGTATATTATATTTAATTCAAAGGTTAGGGTTAGGATATTGCATTCGGCTGCGAGCCAATTACGCCTTATGGTTCGACGTCGCGTTGGAATGCATGAGCTACCGCGCGCTCGAAGTCCGATGTTTCCTTTGTGGTAAGTGCGGATGACGCACAACACCTTGCCCCCAGAAACAATCGGAATTCTTGCTTTAACTGTCAATTGTTTGGTAAAAGAAGACTTGAATTTATGATGAACGCCCGTTGCCTCTTTAGCCTCGCGAACATACCCGTTTATCGGAATCTCGGAGACAAGGAATGAAATAATGAAGAACACGTGGCGTTAAATAGAAATCGTTATATTTAGATATTCACTGAATTTACACTCACGGAATATTAACACTATATATATCAAACTAGAATTTGAACTATTAATAGGATTTGAACTAAAACTAGAGATTGAGACAATTTGAACTAAATCTAGAAATTGAAACACGCTTATACTTGAACGAGACGATGCTCGCGCGGTGTTCACCAGTTGACAACGCGCACAAGAGTGTCTCAGCTTCGGCGAGCGCTGCCGTGCTCTGCTGCGGCGGCGCTGTGGCGCAAGATGGCGAATGGCGTGGGTACGCCAACGCACGTGGCGCTGGCGCGGGTTATATATCTAGGCTAGATGTACGTTTCTATAACGTGCATTGGTCAGCCAATCGAAACGCGGCTGACCGGGAGTGAAGCGCTGTGACTGTGTTGAGAGTTTTGTTATATTAATGTTATTATCTTATAGTAATTGGTCGCCAGTATAACATGAGTTTATTATTAATATTGACATTGTATTTAAATATATTTAAGGAGTGTTTATTATTATGATCTAGATATGTATATATATGTATATATTTAAACATTATGTTTTATTAAGTATTATTGTTTATAATTAGTAAGGGAAGGTAGTAGAGATGCATATTTGCTAAATATCTATGATTATTGAGGAAGATGATTATAGTATACTACACCTAAGAGAAATAAATATGGCGGGGCGCGCCATATTAGGTGAAACGGCAGGAGAGCCAATGACCGTTCTCGGTCGTCGACCCGGCGGTGAGCCACGTTACGACGATATTACATGCGCGGTAGAAAAAAAAATATATGGCTCTCCGGACGTTACACGTTTCTTTTTTATTACGTTAATATCTCCTAGTGTTAGTGTTATATTTTTTGCTTGGTTTCCGTTAATTTTTGATAGTGTGATTTTAATTTTTGGGGAAGGAATCGCTTCTTTTACTAATAATCCTTTTATGTTGCCTGAAGTCTGAGGAATTATATTATTTGTCTCCCATAATGAATCATTTAATGCATGTTGTAGAAATAAACTATAACTAGGATTTACGTGATTGCTACTCGAAGCTTTACTTTGTAAGGCTGATATTTGCGGTATTCGAGAAAGAGCGTCTGGATTAGTGTTTTGTTTTCCTTCTTTGTATAAAATTTCGTAGTCATATTTTTCTAATTTTAATCTCCACCGCATTAAACGCGACGATGGATCTTTAACATTAAAAAGCCAAATCAATGGTTTATGATCGGTTATTATTTTAAACTTTTTGCCGTACAAATATGGTCGAAAGTGTTTTGCCCACACGATGGCTAAAAGTTCTTTTTCTGTGGTATCGTAATTACGTTCTGCTTTGTTAAGTGTCCGGGAAGCGTAAGCAATAGGAAGATTGTATCCAACTTTACCCTGTGATAGAACCGCGCCAATTCTTTCGTCGCTCGCGTCTGTAGTTAATATGAATTCCTTATTAAAATCCGGGTATTGTAATATAGGTTCGTTTAATAGTAATTCTTTGATTTTTCCGAAATTTATTTGTTGTTGCATTTCCCATTTGAATGGTATATTTTTCCTAAAAAGTGCTGTAAAAGGTTGGGTAATTGCACTAAAATTTTTTATGAAACGTCGATAATATCCTACAAGACCTAAAAACTGTCTGAGTTCTTTATGGTTTTTCGGGACGGGATATTCTTTTACCGCTTTTATTTTTTCTGGGTTAGGTTTCATGCCGTTTTCAGAAATTATATGACCTAGATAAAGCAATTCCTTTTTGAAGAATTCGAACTTGTCCGGTAGACTAAGACCGGCTTCTCTTAATCGTTTAAAGAGTTGAATAAATTTTTCAGTATGCTCTTTCAATAATTCCGCATAAATGACGATATCGTTTAAATAAACAAAACAAATGTTTCCTTGTAAACCCGTTAAAACGTTGTCCATTAGTCTTTGAATGTCGCGGGAGCATTCTTTAAACCGAAGGGCATTTTTTATATTCATAATGACCATTAGGTATACTGAAGGCGGTTTTAATTGAGTCTTGTGGAATCATAGGAATTTGATGAAAACCCGAAGCTAAGTCGAAACATGAGAAGTATCTGGCTTTACCTAGCTGGTCAAGAATGTTTGGCAAAGGGTATGCGTCCCCGACTGTTTTTTTGTTTAGTTTACGGAAATCTATTACCAATCTCCATCTTTTGTTACCATCAGCGTCGGGTTTTTTCGGTACTACCCATAACGGAGAATTAAACGGAGAAAGTAAAGGCTGAATAATATCTTGATCAAGCAGTTTATTTACTTGTTGTTTTATTTCCTCTTTATGAACAGGAGGGTATCTGTATTTTACAACTATCGGAGTATCATCTGTGGTGGAAATGGAATGTGTAATTCTATTTGTACCTTTTAGTTTATCTCCCGGTAAATAAAATATATCATATTATAATTTTCGATAACTGGTAGTATAGAGAGCTTTTCTTCTTTATTTAAGTGATCTAGTCGTAAATTTTCTTTCAATATTTTTAATCTATCCGTTAAATTATTTGAGATAACCGAATCTATAGAATATGTAGGGCTGTCCCTCAAGCTCGTGTCGATTAACACTGGCTCTACATTAATTGCGGGTACCTCGATGTTAATTTCTTCTTTCGTTGTATTAATTACATACGTACGAGTTTCATTATTAGTTACTTTTACAATATTATTTATGAGGAAAACATCACGCAAAATTTCTTGTTGATTTATTAATCCGTTTTCGATATTATTTTGTTTTGTTTTAATTGTGCATAAATATATGCTTCTAGCTGGTAGGGTTACTATATTACTAAATTCTAATGGATATATTTTATTATTTCTGATTGTAACGATTCGCTTTTCAAAATCTATTTTTGCATTTTCCTGCCGTAAAAAGGTTGACCCTATAATTCCCTGTTCTTTTAATGGAAATTTGCTAGGTACTACGTGAAATTCATGAACTCCGTTTTCCGAGTTTAAGTATACTGTCACAAGAGTTTGTTGCTTTTCTTCTGTTATACCTTGAATTTCAACTTTATTATCCTGATATACTAACGTGTCGCGAAGTAAAGAGCTTGCTTTAATAATATTAATATCAGCGCCCGTATCTAACAAGAATTGATCTGATGGATTTGTGAGTTCGTCGAAGGGGATAGTGATAAGATTTCGGGAGATTGTTCGGATTATATATGTTCTTGCGTTGTTTCTATTATGTGGATTGGATTCGCGCTACTCGTTGATTGGCCTAAGCGTTGCGCGCTCTTCGCTTGGCCTTGGTAGTTTAAATGCGAATTATTAGATTGATTGCCGTTATAGTGATAATTATTTGGTGAGTTGATAGGGTTATTTCGATTATTATAATTTCGTCTACTACTACTATTTTCTTGATAACTATTAGTTTGTGTATTATTATTATTAAATCTGGGTCTTGAATTATTGTCAAAGTTTTGCACAGTATTAAATTCGCGATTATTATAGCGATAATTATTGTGTGAAAAATTTGAGTTTGTATTTCGGTTTTGCATGTTAAAATATTTTTTCCTGCATTCGTTTTCGGAATGACCGATCTTTTTACAATAATTGCAAGTTACATAATTTGATTGATTGTGATTATTAAATTTAAGTCTGTCTGTATGATATTGAGATTTTCTAACAAATCTAACAGTACTTTCTATCGCGTCTTCTAAAGTATTAAATTTTTGCACTAAAAGATGTTGCCCTATATGTTTATGCAATCCACCTATAAAATGATCTATTAGTTTATTAGTAGCAAATACTTTTAGTCCTGTTCTTGCCGTCGGATCAGGGTAATTAGAAATCGCGACAATCATTTCAGAATTTAATTTTCTTACTTTATTAATGTATTCCTCCAAGGATTCATTCCTATGCTGTCTGAGATTATTTATTTCCAATTCCCAATTATCAAAAGATTTAAAATTACCGAATTCTTTTTCTAACATGCTACATAACTCGAAGGATTCGTTATGGTATATATTGACCTAATTAATGCAGCGTCTCCTGTTAATTTAGTTTGTAAAACAGCTCTAAAGAAAAATAATCTTTCTTCTGGTTCAGTTAATTCGAGGACTCCTTTAAAGTCAGATGTGAATTGATGTACCGGAGCATTCGTACCATTAAAGACCAGCAAGAGTGATAAGCTATGACGAACAGAAAAATAACTATTGCTTGTCGAAGTAGATCTTCGACTTTGTTGGTCGCGGGTATGGCTTGGTTCATCCATAATGTGTACTAGTGATGACGCTCGGTCGTTCATAATTGTCGGTTTTTCTTTCAAAGATATATCGGACTCGAAACTATTATTTATAGAGCTACTTTCGGAACTATCTGTATTATAGTGCGCTTTGGAATTTCTATAACTCATATGACTTCGTAAGACTTACAGTAACAGCAGAACGTAACACGTGGTTGTCCGGGAAATATTCATCGCTAATGCAAGATCTCGTCGTTCGATGAGGTTGTTCAGGATGCCGTCATTCAATGAAGTCCTTTTTACGTGTCGGTTGTCTACGGAGTCTCGGCGTTGTCTCGAAAGGATATTTGCTTTCGTTCCGGGATATCTCGCGGTCCTTTTCCGTGCTCATTGCGGGGTTTCCGTCTGCGACGTATCGGCTCCTTAATGCCTTTTACCTCAAATGATTTTTTTTTGCTTTTATGCCACAATTCACCAGGGTTTCATCGGACTATAGGTAGCCAAATTGTACAATTATGAGGAATAGTCGTGCCTATTGTCGCCTTTGTCAAGTGGGAACAATAATCGTCAACCAGACCTTGATCTTCTACTTCTACTAGATTGCGAAGTTTTCTCGATTTTAATCTTGATTGACTGTGTTCTCTTCCTTCGTGCTTTGTTTCGTTGACTCAGTCTTGTTGGCAAAACAGAGGTGTTGGTAGACGCTTCAACCTTCTTAAACGGTTCGGTACCGCTGCCACCAGTTGTTACGTGCGAGTCGCGACGTAATGTGTAAAGGAATTAAGAATTCAGAGAATTCATAGGATTGTTGTAAGATTGAATTTTATTTCTCGCACACGATACACTTGACGAGATTGTGATGTTTTTTCTTCGAGTTTTGACGAGAACTGAACTTCATGTTCAGGAAGGATCTTCGTCCAAGATGAGGTAAGCAATATTTTGCTAACGTAATAACCAATAACGCGACGCGTTTTGATGCAAGAATATAACGGTTGGGACGGTTTTCTAAAAGGGGAAAACTACGTGAGAATTTTGGAAAACGTGATGATGTGTTATGAGTTGTTTGGACAGGACTAAAGTGAAAGTGTGTCGGGAAGAGGAAAAAAAAGGAAGGGATGTCCTGAATTACTTAAATAACGCGATACTTAAAATTTGTTCGACAAAGGGGAACAAAAAAAAATAATAATTTTCAAATCTCGAGTTTCGGCACGTAACAGGATGCGCGTACTAACGCGGATAGATATTTTAACTTTTGCGTACCTCTCTACGCACTGTTGGGATTCCGCGAGGATTACAGACGCGTGGTAATCAACGCTCGTCACGAATTGATTTTGATACGATCGCGTAACGACAACAATTGCCTGATGGAAAATTCGGCGTTGGATCCCGTGGTCGACTTATTCAAGATACAATGGTAAATGCCGCACATGTTATTGAGCGAGATAAAAAAACTATCGATGCTGCGCACTTTGGAGAGCGGACGATATTTGAGCATGGCTTTTCGCTCGTGGGATCTGTACGAATTCCCGCTGTTACAGCGTACAACCAAGCTTTGTGGGCTATCAAGACCACTATTCAGCTCGAGAAGCCGCGATACGTCATCTTCGCTTTGCAAACAGGTCGAAAAAACATCATGGCTGAAGACACGAGCCGATTCGACAATTGCAACTTAACCAACGTGAAACTCTATCTGAACTCAGAATGTTATCCGTACGACGATATGAATCTGGATTTTGACAAAAACAGATGGTTATGATGGTCCGTGTTATATGAAACGTACGCGCGTTTCTGCAAGGGTATTACGGATACGAGTATCTCGAGCCGAGTCTCACCGTCACGTCTTTTCTACATAACGGCCCATTCATAATCATCGATTATTCTCGACAAAACGAATCGGTCAAGAGCGCAACCGTAGACGTGAGAATAGAATTTAAGACTAAGGAGAACGTACCGATGAATACCACCGCGTACTGTCTCATTATACATGATCGGTTCAGTACAATCCGTTGACCAATGTTGTACGTAAGATTATCTAAGAGCATCGCTGGTATGAGAGACAATAAAATCTACGATACATCGAAATCGATCGCAGGTCTCGAAAAATTGCTCGTCATGGTCGTGCCAACGTTCGTAGAAGGTTTTCTCGTTGGAGAACAGTTGTGTGACGTCTTAGGAGGTCCTGGTAGGTCGGACGGAGCCGAAATTAACAGATCCTCGACCGCTACACTCACACGTTATTTGTGGGATTCTTTTCCGTGCGGTTAAGAGGGTAAAACCTCAGGATTAGATACTGCGAAGGAAGTGGGTAACAGGAATGTCGAAGTGACTTCTATTTTCAGGAAAGAGTTTTCGATTTTGGGGATAAGGAATAATATAATATCACACTTGTGGTATTTGAATCGGAATTTATTCACTGTTATAAATGATAGATATATGTATGTATATATATATATATATATATATATATATATATATATATATATATATATATATATATATATATATATATATATATGTATATATATTTAGCGAGTGCGAGTGAAAGTACAAGTGCAAAAATGTAAGTGCCCGTGGATGTAGAAACGTAAGTGCGCCAAGGTATTGTCGCTCGAGGTTTTTATATGTTGCCAAAATATGGAAGTAGGGGTGACCTAAATTCCAATGTTATGATTCTACAGGTCTGAATAAAGTCTATTACCAAATGGCCTTGGCACGGTTTGCCTATTGTTAATCTACTTTCATTATGAGTCAGCTATAATTCACGCGTTTAAGACCTTTTAGTTGTTCTTGACATAGTTTTCTATTGGCCGACTTAGCCTACACTTGTTATGAGTCAGCGATGACTCGTGGTACTAAAATATTATGGCGCCCTTGACATTTAACGTTGGCCTACTTTTCCTTACAACCTGACTATGAGTCATACTTATGACTATTCGGTCGACCTATTTTTGTTTTCAAAGAGTTATACTTCGTTATAATAATTCCTTTCATATAATTAACAAACATACAATTCGCTCGAATTTAAGCTTTTATAATAAATATTAATCATCGCAATATTGTTTTAGATATACTTTACAATTTTTATAATAATAATGATTACATCGTATAATTAGTATATCTAAAATATATCAGTATAACTCTTTTTACATTTGTAATACATTATTTATTAAATGTTTTCAGGTACAAAATGGCTCTGATTGTGATTGGTTGAATCGTTAAGGTAGTTTTTCATGCATATTAATATTCAAGATTTTTGTCATAGCCATAGGATTAGTGTTAATGAAAAAATAGAAGTAACAATTATAAATATAAGTCTAGGATGAAGATTTCTAGAAGTTGAACTGGTTTATATATGGAGATTTGCCTGCTGAACTGATTTGAGTTTTTGAGGTAAGTGTATGTAAGGAAGTTTATAATTGTTTAAATATCTTTTAAACAGTGCGAGTTAGGTAGGTATGTGTAATGAGATAAGTTGCAGGATTTCCTGTGTGTTGTCCAAATCTTTCATAATAATTATTTATTAATATAACAATTTATTTATTTATAAATTTTATTAAACGAAATTTAAATCGTAGAATTTCTTTTCTGAGATAAAATATGTTTCTATCGGGGTTATTTATATAATTTCATAAAGAAAGCTATATCTTATAAGGAAATGTATATTGTACGTACATATGTATATATGTGTGTGCTTTCATATACTCTTAATTTTGTTTATATCTTGAGAATTAAGAATCATAGCCACAAACTATATTTATAACTATATTTATACTATGTTTTCGAAAGGATTTTCGATGGAGAATGTATTTATACAGGGAAAATATATCCATATAAGGACATCAACAAAATTTATCCTTGAAATAAGGATATGTATCAGATGAACTGTTGAATAAATATTTTGTTGTGGATTTTGTTATATTGTCATTATGACTTTTATTCCTTATTCATATCCTTTCTATTGTTATTAATTTTGTTATTAACTTTTATATTTATTATTAAAATGGAACAAAAGTGAAAGTGTTTGATATACAAAGGTTTCTTAGTTTCTGAAGTTATATTTGACGATATAAAGAAATTGGTTGGTATTTTGTTATTTATATAATTATATGATTTTGTTTATTAATTGTTAATAAAGATATTACAATGTACCGATAATTGTTTTGTTATAGTTTTTGTGCATTACGTGGGCGAGGTTATATTTCCTACATTTGTTTTTTATTCATTATTTACTATTTGTTGAGATTTTGTTGTTAATGTTGAAATGCTTAGATAAGGATGCGATATTAAGCTCTATTTTCTTTGTTACTTTACTGAACAGTCCGGAAAAGTGATTTCGGTATGTTCTGTTTTTTGTTAGTGAGGTTCTAGGGAAAATTTACTAAGAACATTAAGGCTGTAGTAGCGCCATAAGGTTGTGGTAAGGAGCGGCCATTTTGTATAAACCTTTAAATAATTTTAAGCGGTATATTCTTTTATTAAATGTATAGGAAAGGTTTGACGGTGCTGTCTCCTAACACAGTCAGTCATAAATAATTAAAAATTTTTGAAAAATTTACATTAAACATGACATGAGGTACTCTCGGCGTTGGGACGTGACAGTTGTAAAGAGTTTGTTGTAAAGAGTTTGCTGCTTTCAGAGAACGGACTGTTCTCTCTCATTACATTTTCACAAGCCCTATACTATGACATTTCCTCGCAAGTGCCGACAAGTTTCGCACACGCTGGATGATACGTCATCATAGACTGCGATGGAACGATTCCATACAGCAAAGCTAAGAGTTTGATTACAAAGGCTATGCACGGAACGAAAGATGATGACAACAACGACGACGATGCTGTTGTATATGTCAAGGAACACGAAAAACGACAATGGTTGTGGAATTTGTTTCTGGACTATGAGCAAAAACGCGTGTACATCGAGACTCTGGATGCTGATTACGAAGACGTAGATTCTCTGAACAATCTGAACGCTGATAATACTGATATATGCGATGCGGATATCACTATACTAATTGCGCTTTACAAAATGTATTTAAATTGTTTATTTGATGATCAGATAATCATGAATAAAATAAATAAATATGATATACGAATTATGTTTTTTTTTATTTTTTTTCCCTTGCGTTGATAATATTCTAACAATCGACGTACCGCTTCTTATCATATAACGCCGAGAAGTGTAGCTTGCCGGGGTGATTCATCGCGCGTCGGGCAGGAATGTAGGTCAGTGTGTCGGTCATGCACATGACAAAAAAATTGAATCACGATTTAAAAAAGTGAAAAACTTTTTTATTCATATTTTTTTTATATGACACTTTACATTTTTTTAATACTGGTTATCTAATAATTCATAATGGCGCACTTCTATCTGATCAATATAACAGTCATAGCTGTCGCGAAATATTCTATGTTATTGAACACCTCCGATCATTTGCCTTTTTCTTGGCCGCTATAACACGTTCGTTCAGCTTCTTTACAAATTCTTTAGAAATTTTTACAAATTTCTATCACAGAGTCAGCGATATCCATTGCCCATTGTTCTTTGCCCATTGACAATGATATATTGTACGCACTTCCTCTGTAATGGTAGTATACGCATGTCTCCAGAAATTTTTTGGGAGGAATCGAGAAGTGAGGGAATCGGGGATTGCGTTTCTTCACAAAATTGAGGGGATTCGGAGTATAATGTCTTCTTAAAAAATAATCTGTTACATTCACCGATGGATAGGCCATCACATTTCGTAATGGAGAACTCGTTAATTCTTCGATTGGTTGTGACGCGATATGCGATTGCGATATCTTCGATAGACATCAACTCGTCAATTGCGAGCTGTTAGCTTTAGTTTTTAGTGTGTAAGAAAAATGTGAATAAAAAAAGTTTCATGCCTAAATGTATTCAATTTGTTTAAAAATATAAACATATGTAATATGCAAAAAAAACATGTATTTCTTTCATTCTTTTCCTTCCCACCATAAAATAATTAGTCGAAAAATAACATTCGTCATAAGAGAAACCGCAATGGCAGAGATAATAGGTATACGAGAGAGAAATAATATTAGGTGTACAAAAAAGTTCTGAGCTTTTTTTTTGTAAAATTCAATCTTTATTCAAAAACAAACAAAAAAATATTAATCAGCGAAATATTCCCCGTTTGCATCAACGACCTTTTGTCATCTTTCGGGTAGCTTGCGAATTCCTTGATGATAGAAGCTCACTGGCTTCGAAGCGATAAAGTCATCAATGCATTTTCGTGTCTCTTCAAATCTCACGAAATGTGTATCAGTCAAATGATGCTGCAGCGACTGGAATAGGTAATAATCGGAAGGCGCCATGTCTGGGCTATACGCCGCGTGCGGGAGAAGTTCCCAACCTAACGCAAAAATATGGTCCTGATATATACTGAGTCGCTTTCGCAACATGTGGTCGAGCATTGTCATGAAGCAAGATCACTTTACGACGTCCTTGGCCAGTAAATGGCCTCTTTTCTTCTAATGCATCGCTCAAATTGGTCAATTGTTGTTGGTAGCGGTTTGCCGTGATTGTTTCACCCGGTTGTAACAACTCGTAATACAACACACCTTTCCAATCCCACCAGATACAGAGCAAAACCTTCTTGACGTGGATATTGGGCTTTGGCGTCGATGTCAAAGGTTGACCAGGGTCAACCCATGATTTTCTACATTTAGGGTTATCATAAAGAATCCACTTTTCATCGTCTGTAATTTTGTGCAAAAATCTTTTTCCGGAACTTTGAAAGCAAAGTGAGTGCAGTGTCACGCCGACGATTTTTGTTGTCTTCGGACAATTCATGCGGAACCTATCTACCTTCCTTCTGAACCTTTCCCATCGTATGTAAACGTATGGAAATGGTTTGCTGCGTAACGCCAAGCTGTTCTGCAAGCTCCTTTTCAGTTTGCGCAGAGTTTATATCCAGCAGTGCTTACAATTCGTCCGTTTCAATCTTTTGAGGGCGTCCAGCACGCGGTTCATCTTCAAGACTGAAATCTCCTTGGCGAAATTTTTGATACCATCTTTTACATGTAGTATGACTTACAGCGTTCTCTCCATATGCAGCACAAATCATTGCAGTGGCTTCAGCAGCATTTTTCTTCAGATGAAACGCGAAGTGGATGGAAAATCGAATATGCTCTTTTGTTATTGCCATCGTAAACACTACTGATTTTTGAGATTATGTGCATCAAACGCCAAACCGTATGGCATTTTAGAAGGCCAAATGTCAACACTTTAAAACCGCAAAAGGGCGGGAAGATATATAAAATTTAAATTGTTATTTCGGTTGTATGAAGTCTAAAGCTCAGAACTTTTTTGTATACCTAATATATTAAATATTTATTACACGTAAAGATAGTATAAGTATACGAGATAAACGTAAATTTTAATTTTTATAATTTTTATACTATAATATAATATACGTTAATTCTATCCATTTTTGTGACGTTTGTATAATACAAAACAGATTTTATTCGTTGACAAATAGTATATATGAGTATACAAAACGAAAGGTTTTATTTCAAACATCTATCAACGTCTATTTTGCGTCAAAAAATCATATATTTATTTAATCGAAAAAGCGTTTATTGAAAACGTATATAATTTACAAAGAAAATCTCATTTATAAACGTTTACGAAATATGATTATATAAATGGTATAATTTACGTTTTTAAAACGTTACTAAATTGTTGCACGAATATATATATATATATATATATATATATATATATATATATATATATATATACACACACATTTTTTACAACTACAATATATATGACTAATAAACGTTTTATTATTATTTATATGTCACCATATTATACCGAAGAGAGATATGTTTTTAATGTTTAAAATAGTTATTTTTTTATAAATATATTAAAATATTGTTTTATACAACTATTCCTAATATATGTCTACGATAGATATTTTGACTGTAGCAATTAACGGATAATTTTATGGATTTCTTTCAAAATTAATATGACACGCAATCTTATTGTTATGATAATAATAATAACGTCTTTATTTAACTAATTTACAATAAATGCTATAAGGATAGAAAAGTACAAATATTTATTAGGCTCAAATGACGAGGCACACAATTAGTAACTATTTTACAGCTGAACAAGTTTTTATTAAATTAAAATATAAATATTTTAACGATTTATAAAATATATTATATGAATTATATACAGCTTATTGAAATAATTATTGCAGTTTAATATGCATGTGTAAGTATTTCGTTAAGTGCGTATATTTCATTTTTTATGAAGGAAAGTGAATCAAAATATGATGTATATACGTATATGTTCAACGGTAAGTAAAACTATAATATTGAACTATAATATATACTAAAATATTAATTTATTATTACTATAATATATATTGTGTAATCTGTGAGTTTGAAACTAATTAAATGAAATTAGTTACTATTTAACAGAAAAAATGTAATCTTTTCAAAAAAGAGAGATAGAAAGTAAAAGTTCAACTTCATAGCCAGCATAGCAACATGTTAGCGACAAGAACGTTGATGTTCGTCTTTTGGTGGACAAAAGCATCTCGATTCCGCGGCAAGCAGGCGCGAGCTTGTGCGTGCTGGCTATTGCCGTTGCCACATCACTCTTTTACAGTGTCGATGACTTCACGGATTGGCATTCCCAAAGTTTAAGACTCTCGAATTTTTATTTTATTTTATTTCGTGTTGTGTATAACTGTTGCAAGTGTGTTCGTACAGTTTGATATTTTATTTTAATATTCATTAAAATTGCCAAGATAGAGAACGAGGTTATTCCCTCTACTAACGATTCCGTGGCTGGGAAAGATTGAATTTGGATAGTATTTCTAAAGGTAAAAGTTTTATTATATTTTTATATTTCGTTTTACTTCCTCTTCTCCATTTGCTATAACTGCAGTAAAAGTATTTATACATTAGTAACGTAACTTATAGCATATTAATACAATTAACGAATTTAAGGTTTAAAACTGCCGAGATAGAAAACAAGATCATATCCTCTATTAACAATTCCGTTGCTCGGAAAAATTGAATTTGAACAACATTCTTAAAGATAAAAATCTTATTATATTTTTATATTTTATTTAACTTCTTTTTTTATTTGCTGCTATATAATTGCAAAAGTGTTTATATATTGGTAGTATTAATTAACGAATTAATTAACTTAACATATTATCATAATTAACGAATTAAGATTTTGTTTTATTATGTAGCAGATTTATTTAATTATTTGAAGATTTGTTAATCGGAAAAATTGTTTAGCATGCATATATATACCATGCGATTAGATTTTAAACATTAATGTGCAAGTTTTGATAGAAACTAATTAATATAATTTTCTCTTCTTTATTTAAAAATTTTTGTTCCTTATAAAAAATACTTAAATTTATTTTATATCGTTTTATATCTTTTCCTAAAAAATATTACATGCTTACTCTTTTATGATTATTATTGATACAATATAATTTTGTATTAATGATTTTTAATTTTTTATAATGCTCGGGATCACAGACTAATGTTAAAAACTCATGAGAATATTAAATTATATAAAACGATGTCTTCTTTTTATAATATAATTACAAAAAGAAGAATCTTAAGATGTTTATATAATTTCAAAGATGTTAAAAATAGCATATATTTGAAGAAAATATAGTTTTGATCTTTTACTGTTTTGAAATAAACATTACCTTTTTTAAAAAAGTGCGAATAAATTTGGTAAAACTTCTTAATTTTTCTAACATTTTTTACTGGGACTATTTTTTCAATTTATTATTTAATATTAACAATTCAGTTACAAGAAATCTCAAATTTAAATAAATAAAATAGAAATATACCTTGAAAAAGTTTATATATTTTTTTGTTAAATACATATTTGCACACATTGTATATTTAAAAAGATTCATTTATATGTTATTATATTCATTGTTATATATTAATCATATTTATGCATATAAGTATTTTTGATAAGAAATATTTTTTCATAAGAAATGTATAATAGATATTTATATTTTATTTGTATTGTTACAGGTATTGCATATAAGAATTGTTTACGTTATATTAGACATGTGAATGTTATATAAAAAAATAGCAGATCTCTTACTTTCAATAATTTGTAATTGTTGTTCAATATTTTTATAACGATTTATTTAAATATAAATCATTAAACATGTATGAGAATACAAAGCTTCTAATCGACAATTGCATCGAAGAATAAATAATGCAGTACAAAACATATTATTACTTTTGTGTACAAAAACAAATGATTCTAATTCTATTTCTACAAATACGCAAAATCTATGTTTGCACATATGCTATGTAGTTGAGAACAATGAAAATATTATCAACATAGATACAGTAAATGTTACTAACGAATCTTCTCCCGCATCAATGTTCGCAGAATCTAATTCTAATAACATCGACAATCCATATATGTTATATATTGTCGATAATGACAGTTCTATTGCTGAGAATAACAAAACTTATAATGATAATGATCTCATAACGCATACATTTGCAGTAAATCCAGCTGATTTTACGAATAATTTACGTAGGTTAGCAATCGATAATAATTTAACACACGCAGCATTAAATATGATTTTAGAATTAATTAAACCAGCTTATCCATTTTTACCATGTACTGCCAGAAATTTATTGCGTACTCCTAGAAAATTGGAAACCATTTCTTTTGATAATGGAGAGGTGTATTATTATGGCATTCAGAAATGTTTGATGCGTAGATTATAAAATGACGAATTGAATGGCGAAATTTCAATTATCAATTTAATTATAAATATTGATGGTTTACCCGTATTCAAAAGCAGTAGGACTGATTTGTGGCCAATTTTAGGTCGTAGTGATGATATTGTAGATTCACGACCATTCATGATTGCATGTTTTTGTGGCGAAGGAAAGCCGATAAATCTTGAAGAATATTTAAAACTTTTCATTAAAGAAATGATTTTCTTACGAGAAAATGGGTGTCAATATAACGGAAAAACATACTATGTTGAAATTGAATGTTTTGCGGCTGATGTACCTGCAAGAGCCATGTTAAAAATGATCAAAGGGCATACGAGTATATACAGATGCGAAAAACGTACTATTAAAAGAGTAAAAAATCAAATTTTTTTCCAATTAAAATAAATAATTAGATATTTTTGAGGACAAAATATGATTATATAGGTTATATAAATATGACAAGACAAATAATAATCATGTGAAAGGAAAATCGTCATTATGCGCTTTAAATATAGATCTCGTGAAGCAGTTTGTATTGGATCCAATGCATATAATATATCTAGGTGTTATAAAACGTTTTCATAAAATATTGGGTAGAAGGAGGATGTCATTGTAAACTTTCCCGACAAAATCTTGCAGGAATTAATTATAATATACAAATAATCCATTTGTCACGTCTGAGTTTTGTCGAAAACCTCGAGCTTTAGTAAATTTAAAAAAATTTAAAGCAACCGAGTTTCGATTTATTGTTATATAGCGGTGTAACCATTTTCTATAATATTCTTGACAATGTAAAATATCGATACTTTTTATTATTTCACGTAGCAATTACTATTTTATCTAATACATCTTTGATCGAAGCTTACGTATACGTAGCTTATAGTAAGTGGGGCACTATGGCGTTTCAAAACAAACCCCACCACCTTCCCACTGGCGCCAAGGGCGTGGCCCCCGACAGTCAAAAACTGACAGTCACGTGGAAATGGAGCGTTCTGATTGGTCGGTGCGGGTGGGAGGTGATAATTAGGTAATTAGTGGGAGCGTTCTGATTGGCTGGCTCCATAGCTGCCCGGCGCATGATTGGCTCTACCCATGATTGGCTGCCCCATGTGTGCGATTGGTTGTCGAAATGCTAGACGAAAAAGTAGGGGAAGAGGGAAAAAAGTCTGGGACCGTTCGGAGTCCGAAAACAAAATGGCGTCTGCGAAAAGAAATATGGCGGGTCTGTAAAAGGAATATACTTGTTGAGAATGGAATGCGATTTTTTGTGACACGCGGGATGGAATGAAGAGAAGTAAACCAATTTTTTGTGGGATTTTATTGGCTGTATATGGAATATGAAGAATCACGTTTTTCTTAGGGTAAAAGGTTTCTCGGCGCCTCATAGTCGGTGAATTTAGATAAATTAATTTCTCGACTCGTTTGACATTTTTTTGTATAGAAGAAATGTAGGTTACAAGTGGATATAGGTTTTGAAGACGTGAGGTTTGTCGGAGTGTAATAACCGTTAGAATTATTCAGCGTGTCGTACGATATTTGGAGGAGGAAAACAGGAACAGGAACGGACAGGTTCACACTAGAAGTTTCTGACGATGACGACGACGACGAACTTGGAGTTGTACAAGGATTTTATCCTATCCACAAACACGTGGGCTGAAAAAATTTTTTTTCGACGTGACAATAACTAATGCAAGCATACTGAAGGGAAAGAGAGAGAGAGAGAGAGAGAGAGAGAGAGAGAGAGAGAGAGAGAGAGAGAGAGAGAGAGAAATGTGTGGGTCAGGAAAGCATAGAGGTAATAGAAGATAATAGGAAAACACGCTAGCACAGGCCCGCGTAAATGACTTTCAAAAAAGAGGAGTTATGAAAAATTTAGGATAAAGGGAGAGATAAAGAAATGACGTAAATTTGAATGTATGTTATCAAGTATAAGTTGAATTTATTTTTCGCATATATATGAATATGTTTGTTACAGAGTTATTCTTCTTGTTACAAAATTAAATACACGATTCGGTTATTATATAAAAATTATAACTCACGATTCAATAATAGTAATTCTAATAATAGTAATTTCTTTAAATTTCAATGTAATTAATTCTAAAAATACAATATCAAAATATATATTCAAAAATGGTAAATTATTTATTTGCGTTCTCACAGCAAGTTCGATATCCTTTTGGTTGCCTCGGACAGCGAGTTTGATGATATCGGCGTCGATGTAATTGTTAGGTAGACATAGTTCTATCTCCCTGATCAAATAGCATACTCGTTAACAAATACGAGTATGCAAATAGCATACTCGTAAGTATCGACGATGAATGCTTGCTGGTTTATACGAGCATCGACACATTTGACGATATTCTCCATTCCTTGAAAAGTAGCTTATTGCATTACAACTGCGACGGAATAAGTTTTCCTTTTTTTCGACGGAGGTTGTTCCTCCGTTTTCGAGTCTGCTTGTGTATTTCCAGTATTGTTTTCTTTAGGAAAATTTTCATTTTCTTTAGACGTCACAATACAGCTTTCGCTCCGTAGGCAGAGGTGAAGTTGATAAATATGTTTGCAAACGTGATGGGATTTACTTTGCTTTTGCTGCTTTCGTTAAAGTATGCTCTCATGTACCGAATACTGTCTTGAAATTGCTGCCACGTGTCCGGATCAAAGCTGATTTCTTCTGTAGAATTATCACTCGAATTTAACGACTCGACGGCTCGAAGATCTTTTCCTTAGATAATTGTAATCTCACGTGTAATTTCTTCGTATGAAAGGTATTGAGAGGGTACGTCGTAGAAAGCAGCAAATTTTGTTCCACATTTTGCACAGAGTTCTTGCGAATATTTTCTAATTTAGCGGGATTCGCAGTTTCTTGTCCGGCCATATTACTCAATGAGAGAATTTTGAACAAAATATCCACTTTTAACAAACGAAAACTCGGAGGGATATTTTCGAAGTAGACGCTTCAAATGTCGATACTCGACTGAAGCAGTGTAGCGCTACAACATTACCTACTTATTTTGCATCTTTCCCTCCTTTTGAAATAAACAAAAAAGTACGTTTTATAAATAATATACAGTTAAACCGTAGAAAGTTCTAAAAGAAACGCGTCTTTTCGCTTTGTCTCTGCTTTTTTTCAAGGAAAAACTTTTCTCGAATAATTATTTTAGAATACGCGTCAAAGAGCTACAGCGGTAGTATATCCACTTACGCAGATTCGGAGGCGACGCGCGGAGGACGAGTCAGAAGCAGAACCAGCACGTAAGTAATTTCGCTAAAAACTAGCCAGGAAGAATGTTAAAATGTAATTTTTACAATTTTCTAAGATTAAAATATTAAATGCTTTTAGGAAGGGCTCGTATTTTACCTACACAGAAATTGGAGGAGGAGGAGGAGGAGAAAGAGGCGCCTCCGGAAATTATCCAACTATCATCTGGTAGGTTTACATTTTTAATAAATAATTTTTAAAACAAATGGTAAAAGCTAGAAAATCTTAATACAACTCTGTTTTTAGATAAGGCAGTAAGTACTCCCGATCAGCGTGTGTTTTCACCTGGTAAGTTGATAGAGAAAAAATATTAATTAAAGTACATAATATCTTTATTAATCAAAAGACATAACATTAATATTAAAAATAAAAATTTACGATATATTTTTTTCTTAGAATACGATCATATGTACTCCCCTATAATCTCAGAGGGAAGAATTTGGAGCGAGGAAGAAGGGGAAGAAGAAGAAGAGTAGGAAGAAGAAGAGGAAGAGGAGAGGGAGAAAGAGGAGGAAGAGGAGATGGAGGAACGCGAGGAAGAACCCGAAGAAGGCGAAGAGGAAATTAGAGAAACACCGACTGGTATATAATCTTTTATCTTAATTTCTCGATTTACGTTCGTATTTAATTTTAAATTATCGAATTTTTTAATAGGAATTCCTCCCAGTCCTATTCTTTACGTAAGAAGGAGCCGGCGATAAAAGGCGTTACCTCAGAAAAATATGTATGTTTATCAAATTAAATACGAATATAATATTCTAAGCAATCTCGAAGTATTTTCTATAAAATTCTAATTTTTGTAACTTTTGTACAGAAGCGAACATCGAAGAGCCGCAGCGTGGAGGACTTGCTGCTCAAGTAAATTTGGAGGAGAGGGAGGTGGAAGAGGAGCAGGAAACAGCAGACGAAGAAAGGGAAGAGGAGGAAAAGGAGGTGGCGGTGGAAGAAGGAAGTCAAGTGCAAGAGGAGGAGGAAAGAGAACAAGCACATGGCGGCGAGGTTAAAAATTTTAACCATTTAATATTAATCGGGGAAAATTCGCGCCGGTTTAGAAATTTTGCAATATTAGGAAGAGAGGCGATATTCCGTTTGCGTCCGCTACCCGAAGGAGTCGATGTTTATAACTGGCTTGAAAACGCATTCGCCGAAATTTACGCCTACGCGTTACATACCTCCAAACCGCATGATTACGTGGGATTTTCATTCGATTCGGAGGATTTAACGCACAGTCCGGCGGGATTATCATTTCGACCGGCACGCGAGTTATCTCGTGAGGACATTTGGCGTCTCGTGAGTTCGGTAGCGCAAAGCTCCGAAGGTTACAATATCGCGCAGAATTTTAACGTACGCGTTTTCAATGTCACAGCGCCCAGAGGTCGCGGATGCGTTTCGAATAAACTTACACAGGAAGACGTTGCAAAACGTTCGATTTTAACAATCTCCAATTCGGACAATTTATGTTTTCCTCGCTCTCTCGTGACCGCACAAATTTATCATGAGCGCGTTGCGTGTGGGGGAACTTCATGAGCGATGGAATGTGATAAGACATCAGAATTCCTCATTACAACGCGAACTCGCGTTGGATTTGACGAGGAAAGCTGGTGTCACCATTCCACCGGAGGGTTGCGGGATTCGGGAAATAGAATGTTTTCAACGCTTTCTCGCCGCATCCAATATCGTCATTATTGTTTATAATTCTACTTTTAGACGCAGCGAGAGACCTTTATTCGACGGAAGCACGGTATTCGCCTCTCTAGAACGCGAACCTTTATATCGGTTAAATATTATATATCACGAGCAACAACGACATTATAGCCCTATTTTAAATTTAAAAGCAGCCGCGGGGAGTAGAGGGGGGTATTGTATACTATGTAATATCGGGTATCGTAAGGAAAGGGGTCACCGTTGTTCAAATAAATGTTCTCGTTGTAACAACGTGCCGCCGTGCGATCAACGCGAAATCGTAGAACTCGTTAGGTGTGAGACTTGCAAACGTTCGTTCTTCGGAAACGCATGCTTCGAACATCATCGTGTGACAAAGTCGTATGACGGTTAAACTTCGACGAGCGTTTGTAACACCATTCGGCTCTGCGAAGGATGCGGGCAGGTTGTAAAAGCGACAAAAAAACACGAATGCGGCGTTTCTTTTTGTAAAATTTGCAGTTTGCAAAAACCGGTAAACCATCTTTGCTACATGCAACCTCTCTCTCGCGAAGACAGATCCTCCGTTGTTGAGTCCGGCGGAGATTCTTCTGTAATCGCGAGAGAGTACGAGCAGAATAACTCGGGTGAGCGGGAATGCAAAAAGGGACGAGCGGCATTCGTGTTTTATGATTTTGAGACACGTCAAGATCAATCGCTTGAGGAAACCGATATAAAAATGCACGTTTCGACTCTGTGCGTCGCGCAACAGATTTGCGATTCGTGCGTGGAGATAGATAATTTGTCGGTGCGATGCGAGTGATGCGGAATACGTGAATTTGTTTTTCGGCAGGATCCGGTAAAACAATTTATCGAATTCGCAACATGTCCTACAAAACATTTTACACGTATTATTTATATAGCCCATAATGCGAAATCGTTCGACGCACAGTTTATCCTTCGGCACATTGTAGAAAATTATTCCGGATTAGAACCTCGTATAATTTTGAACGGTACAAAAATTATGATCTTAACAGTAAATCGCACGAAATTTATCGACAGTATTAACTATATGCCTATACGCTTGTCGGAATTACCGAAAGCCTTCGGGTTATTGGATAATTGTGACAAAGGTGTTTTTCCGCACTTATTTAATACTGCCGATGTTATGCGGGTCGTTTCGGGGATCGACCAAGAAGTCGGCGAGAAAGAGGCGCTCACCACTTTGTTCGACACTCAATAAACTTTATTAAAATTGATACAGGTTGTCCTTTTTAATTCGGACCGTGACAGATGTGACGGCAAGGCGGATCTCGACGAGTCTTCTTCTAGTATCAGTCTCCCGTTTTTATCCTGTTCCAGGCGGCCGGTCCTTGCCGTATCATCAAAATGTTCGTCAGCATTCGCCGTATATTTCTGGATTGCGCGGCGGCTTTCCGCGTAAAGGCCGCGCAACCCGGTTAGCAGTTGCTTCACATGGAACGGTTACACAATAAATGCACGATTAGCATGGTAGCGTTGGTAATCGCTATCGCTTGATAAAATAATAATTCGTCGGGTAAAGTATCGCTTGCCGCAATCCACTTTGTCAGCGATGGACGTGATTGCGTTCTCGGCGCTCGCGACATCCTTCCTCCTTTGAAAGAAGGGAACCACGGAGGGTTTCGAATTCCATGTGTCCCTTACTTGGCGTTAGCGACATCCCTGCTTCTTCGATGGAAGGTGATCTTACTTGCTAGTTTACATATATTGTCGCGTAACTGTAATATAATCGTATGCTTATGACTAATACAACATAGCATCGTCGCGGCGTCTCTGTGCGGTTATCTCGCTTTTCTTTTGCTTTTTATTTTTGTTTTTGTTTGTGCGCCATGTTATTATAGTTATTATCACTACGCAGGTGCGTAGTGATAATAACTATAATAACATGGCGCACCTGTTCCCGTAGAGTATACAGTGTATTTATTTTTGAGTAAGTCATAATCGCTATCTTCTAGAGTTTCTCTTATTTCTTCTAGACTTACGCTTAATTTGGTTAGATCTACAGGGTTCTTAATTATTGTTGTAACGTGTCGGTTTTTGCTAGCTTATTCTTATCGGTGTCTCTATTTTTTATTTCTAATGTTATATTATATTCGGGGAGGTAGTTTTGGATATATTTTATTCCCTCAATTTTTCGCGCTTTTAATATTACGTTTGGTGTGATTAGTTTGCAATTATCTTTTGGTTTTATTTTTCCGGTTTCTTCTAATATAATTTTTTCTTCTATTTGCTTTTCGCACTTAATGCTAATTTCCTGTTTATATGCCGTGGAGTAGAGCCACGCTTGCTCCTCCGTCAATGCTATCCACAACGGTGTGTTACATATCATATGATTCTTTTCGCAGTAATTGAGTGTCCTGGTGTATGTGTATATATTTGCACTTCGCATGGTGCTGTTGTTTCCGCATAATATGTCGCGAAGTTCTGTTCGCATGTGTATGTGTTTGTTTCTCGTATGCAGCGTTCTAACTCTACTTCCTCTAGTAATTTATAGTGGTGATTCTCTTTATCTATAGCTAACAAAGGATGGTTTATCTTTATGTAGGCGAATACATTCGCATGGTCGTGTAACCGGTAACGGTATTGCCTTAACTAGTTTAAATGTAGAGTATGCTACTACCGGAAACAAGATTGTGTATATGTATGGACCATCTGAATACGCGCTAAAAGTAATGTATGTGTATATTGTCTGCCAGTGCTCAGTCTGGATTTTAAGAGGAAAGTGTAATCCCATTTAATGGTTAATTGTGTAGCCGCTTCTCTGAGGGCTGTTATTATGTGTTTGATGGATAATAGTTGTGTCGATATCATTCCATTTTTCCCGTATGTCAAGCAGGGATGCCATTTCATGTACGATTGCAGCCACGCTGCAGCACGTAGAGGGGATAGGCTGGCACACACACTAGCGCGAGCGCTCCGTGTACGCTTCGCGCTTCGGCCAACTTCGAGCGGTAGAGAAGGAATACCGACAACTGCTGTCTTCTTCTTTCTCGAGAAACGCTGTACCGCTGATTTGAAGCTGGCGTCTCATGACATGACACGAATTAATCATGCGAGGCGCGATGCCATTATCGATTATTTTTACATATACTTTTATACATATATTTTATTAAGTTAATAACATTATTACAATATATTTTTTTTCATACATAAATAAAAATTAAAATTTGTAAATACAAAAATCCACTCTTTGCCAATATATACGCTTTTTATTTGCAAAAAGTAATTATTATATTAAAAAAATTTATTGTGGTCTTATAAAGATATTTAGATATAATTTATTAAAAACTTAGCGTTTGTATATTGTATTCTTTGTATTTTTATTGTATTTATTTTCTATAAATATAAACGTATATATTGTCGACAGAAACCGCTAGAAGGTGGTGGTCTCTTCCGTCAGGAGGGAAATGTAAAAAATTATTTATTTAAATTATTAATAAAAAATAATTTAAATAATTTAATTATTGTAATATTAAAAATTAATTTTTTAATATTGCAAAATTGATTTTTTACATTTCCTTGTGTGTGTGTGTGTGTGTGTGTGTGTGTGTATGTGTGTGTGTGTGTGTGTGTGTGTGTGTGTTATGTATAACTATATGCATACATATTACTGATACAAATTCGCTTTTTTTTTCTCATAATATCTCCCGCAAACAAGATTTTTTACACGCTTATTCTCTTTAAGTGTTATGTCTGCTATGGACAAGATTTTTTACACGCTTATTCTCTTTAAGCGTGATGTCTGCTATGGACAAGATTTTTTATACGCTTATTCTCTTTAAGCGTGATGTCTGCTATGGACAAGATTTTTTACACGTTTATTCTCTTTAAGCGTGATGTCTGCTATGGACAAGATTTTTTACACGCTGTGACATCCTAGGAGGTCCTGATAGATCGGACGGAGCCGAAATTAACAGATCCTCGACCGCTACACTCACACGTTATTTGTGGGATTCTTTTCCGTGCGGTTAAGAGGGTAAAACCTCAGGATTAGATACTGCGAAGGAAGAGGGTAACAGGAATGTCGAAGTGACTTCTATTTTCAGGAAAGAGTTTTCGATTTTGGGGATAAGGAATAATATAATATCACACTTGTGATATTTGAATCGGAATTTATTCACTGTTATAAATGATATATATATATATATATATATACTGTTATAAATGATATATATATATATATATATATATATATATATATATATCATTTATAACAGTGAATAAATTCCGATTCAAATATATATATATATATATATCGAGTGCGAATGAAAGTACAAGTGCAAAAATGTAAATGCCCGTGGATGGGGAAACGTAAGTGCGTATCGTAAGTGTGAATAGCAAGTGCGAAATGGGAAATGCGCCGTTGGTATCGTCGCTTGAGGTTTTTATATGTTGCCAAAACATGGAAGTAGGGGTGACCTAGATTCCAATGTTATGATTCTACAGGTCTGAATAAAGCCTTTTATTATGAGTCAGCTATGATTCACGCATTTAAGACCTTCTAATTGTTCTTGACATAGTTTTCTTGCTCGACTTAGCCTACATTTGCTATGAGTCAACGATGACTCGTGGTACTGAAATATTATGGCGCCCTTGACATTTAACGTTGGCCTACTTTCGCTTACAACTGATCATGAGTCACATTTGTGATTAAGTATTATGGGGGCCTTGACATTTAACGTTGGCTTATTTTCGCTTACAAACTGACCATGAGTCACACTTGTGACTAAGTATTATGGCGGCCTTGACATTTAATGTTGGCTTATTTTCGCTTACAAACTGACCATGAGTCACACTTGTGACTATTCGATTGATCTATTTTTGTTTTCAAAGAGTTATACTTTGTTATAATAATTCCTTTTCTTATAATTAACAAACATACAATTTGCTCGAATTTTAGCTTTTATAATAAATATTAATCATCGCAATATTGTTTTAGATATACTTTACAATTTTTTATAATAATAATGATTACATCGTATAATTAGTACATCTAAAATATGTCAGTATAACTCTTTTTACATTTGTAATACATTATTTATTAAATGTTTTCAGGTACAAAATGGCTCTGATTGTGATTGGTTGAATTGTTAGGGTAGTTTTCCATGCATATTAATATTCAAGATTTTTGTCATAGCCATAGGATTAGTGTTAATGAAAAAAGGGAAGTAACAATTATAAATATAAGTCTAGGATGAAGGTTTCTAGAAGTTGAACTGGTTTATATACAGAGATTAGTCTGCTAAACTAATTTGGGTTTTTGAGGTAAGTGTATGTAAGCAAGTTTATAATTGTTTAAATATCTTCTAAACGGTGCGAGTTAGGTAGGTATGTGTAATGAGGTAAGTTGCGGGATTTCCTGTGTGTTGTCTAAATTTTTCATAATAATTATTTGTTAATATAATAATTTATTTATTTATAAATTTTATTAAACGAAATTTAAATCGTAGAATTTCTTTTCTGAGATAAAATATGTTTCTATCGGGGTTGTTTATATAATTTCATAAAGAAAACTATATCTTATAAGGAAATGTATATTGTACGTACATATGTATATATGTGTGTGCTTTCATATACCCTTAATTTTGTTTATATCTTGAGAATTAAGAATCGTAGCCACAAACTATATTTATGTTTTCGAAAGGATTTTCGATGGAGAATGTATTTATACAGGGAAAATATATCCATATAAGGACATCAACAAAATTTATCCTTGAAATAAGGATATGTATCAGATGAACTGTTGAATAAATATTTTGTTGTGGATTTTGTTATATTGTCATTATGACTTTTATTCCTTATTCATATCCTTTCTATTGTTATTAATTTTGTTATTAACTTTTATATTTATTATTAAAATGGAACAAAAGTGAAAGTGTTTGATATACAAGGATTTCTTAGTTTCTGAAGTTATATTTGACGATATAAAGAAATTGGTTGGTATTTTGTTATTTATATAATTATATGATTTTGTTTATTAATTGTTAATAAAAATATTACAATGTACCGATAATTGTTTTGTTATAGTTTTTGTGCATTACGTGGGCGAGGTTATATTTCCTACATTTGTTTTTTGTTCATTATTTACTATTTTATATTAATTTGTTAAGATTTTGTTGTTAATGTTGAAATGCTTAGATAAGAATGCGATATTAAGCTCTATTTTCTTTGTTACTTTACTGAACAGTCTGGGTAAGTGATTTTGGTATGTTCTGTTTTTTGTTAGTGAGTTTCTAGGGAAAATTTACTAGGAGCATTAAGGCTGTAGTAGCGCCATAAGGTTATAGTAAGGAGCGGCCATTTTGTATAAATCTTTAAATAATTTTAAGCGGTATATTCTTTTATTATGTGTATACCAAAGGCTTGACGGTGCTGTCTCCTAACACAGTCAGTCATAAATAATTAAAAATTTTTGAAAAATTTACACTGAACATGATTAGAGGTACTCTCGGCGCTGGGACGTGACAAAAGGGACAAAAACTCAAGACCGAAGAAGAAGAGCGAGCGAAGTGTGCATTGTTTCTTTCGCCACGTTTTTGTAAAGACGATATCCCTATAAGTTTCGTGAAAGATTCTCGACAGGCAAGAAAGAGACGTTTACTCGATTGGAGTGAATTGAAATGACCAGACTTGAAAATTTGTATTACGATCCAGCGCACTATGCGGGATATTCGGCAATGGATAACTTGTTGCGTACCGTTAAACCGAATTTCTTTCGTAAAGAAGTAGCTCGCTGGCTCGAATCGCAAGACGCGTACACGTTGCACCGTCCGACGAAACGAAAATTTTCGCGATTACGTTACAACGTGACGAATATCGACGATCTGTGGAAGGCTGATTTGATCGAACTCCGTAATCTCAAAAGTTATAACGACGGATTTTCTTATCTTCTCGTGATTATCGATGTACTTAGTAAATTTGTCTGGGTAGAACCGTTGCGAGATAAAACGAGCAATTGCGTAACAAGGGGCTTCCAAAATATTCTTTCGAGAAGTGATGGTCAAGTACCGTGTACTTACAAACTGACAAGGGTAAAGAATTTATCGCGCGACCGATGCAAGATTTTTTAAAAGAAAAAGGCATACGTTATCGAATAACTCGCAATCCGGACGTCAAAGTCGCCGTCGTTGAACGCTTCAGTAGAACATTGAAGGAGCGAATGTGGCGCTATTTTACACATAAAAATACGCGGCGTTACATCGAAATGCTGCAAGATATCGTGCGCTTACAATCACACTCGTCATTCGTCCATCAAAATGCAACCGGCGACCGTTACGAGAGAAAATGCGCACATCGCACGCGAAAATATGGAGCGGTGTAGAGAGGAAAGAGAGAAGGGGGTATCGAAAGTAGTAGAACAAAAGGCTAAATTCGATGTTAACGATCTTGTTCGTGTCAGTAGAGCAAAAGCCATTTTCGAGAAAGGATACAAAGCGCGATGGAGCGAGGAAATATTTCGAGTTTGCCGCGTTCTTTATTGGCGAAGACCCCGCGTGTACGAATTGTGTGATTTATCGGGTGAACACATCGATGGGATTTTTTATGAACAAGAATTAGCACGGGTCAGTAAAAATTTGAGGGAGGAAGAGTTTATTGTCGAGCGCGTGATAAAAAGCAGAGGATGCGTAAAGGATGAGAAGAATGCTAATAAGTTTACGGTGAAAGAATTGCACTTACAGGCAGGGATTTAGGAAAATACAGAGGAACTTATCTACGCGATTAATAAAGAGTGCAGACGCACCGATTCGCATTTTACTTTTGAACTACAAAAAGGCTCAGGTGGTAATGTCCGTATAAGCGTCAATTGTGACGACAACTGTACTCTCGTTCATTATATAAATCTGCCAGCTAATATTTTTTAAATATTGAGGATCAACATCGATGATACCGGCACAAGTTACCTAATTCCAACGAATTAACGCTGTTTTTGAAACTCGGTTATGCCATCGGTAGTGGACGCGCTGTATCTTTTTGGACTGAAACCTTTGGGCAGAACCCTGTAGCATGTGGCACGGAATCCCTGATAAAATGTACGTTTATTGCAACATTTGCGAGCCTTACATAACCGGCGATACGCGGAGTCCGCTTCTTCGAATCGTTCCAACCGAAATACCCGGATGTAATTACACGTACGGGATGAATCTACTAAAATATTTCTCCACTTTGCAATATACTCCATTGCGTCAAACGAAATTCCATAAAATTGAAATAGATATAAAAGATCAGCGTGGAGAAAAAATACCATTCGTATCCGGAACGTTGGTAGTAACATTATACTTTAGACGTGTCCGTTAATTACCATTCGCAATGGAAAGTCTACGAAGCTTTAAGAAAAAACTAAACCTCCATGGAATACGACGAGTATTACGAAATGCAAAACGGTGGAGGCAGGGAAAGCGGAATTCCACGAATTTTCGTCGGTTCAACCTATCAGCGCGGTCATGGGATTGGTAGTTTCCTTGGAGGATTATTTAGAAGAGTACTTCCTTATTTAAGTAGGGAAATGCGCGCAGTTGGGAAAGAAGCTTTACGCGCCGGAATTGGTGTGATAGAGGATGTTGAAAACAACACTCCGTTCAAGGAAGCAGTCAAAACGCGGCTCAAGGAATCGGGCGGAAATCTTAAGAGAAAAGCCAAAGAAAATATAAGTAACTTGATGAAGGGCTTGGGATATAAAACATCCGCGAAAATACGAGCGGGCCAGTTTCCCTTCGGAGGGCACGACGCACGCATCGCTAAATCCGGGAGAAGTACAGTTCGTAAACGCAGACAAGTCGGTAAAAAAAAGAAATCATCAAAAATCAGCGTAAAAAAACGATTAAAAAAAACATTGAAGAGAAAAGCAAAATTAAAAAGGCAACGAAACATCGACGAAATAGTGGGAAAAAGCGCACCGTATCCGATATATTCGCTTAACCGACGCACTTCGTAAATTTGAGAGATGTCCTTTCTTCATATCCACTCGAGCAAGTGTTTAAAGAGCGAGCTCAATCTTTTCAATTTACTTCCTACTCAAACCAGTATCGAGAACTCGCAATGGGTTTATTACAAACCGGTAACCTCGCTCGCGGACGACGCACCTATAGAATTCGTCGTACCCGGACACGGAGAAGATTATCTAGATCTCACGCATACCATGCTAAGCCTTCGCGTACGAGTGGAAAGTTTACCCGATCCTGGAACGTCGACAGGAGGAGGAGGAGGAGGAGGAAACAAAATAAGCTCTGTGAATCATCTACTACATTCAATGTTCAACCAGATCGACGTGTACTTCAATCAAAAACTCGTATCACACCTAAACAACGCCTACGCGTACCGCGTGTACATCGAAGCATTGTTAAATTGTTCTTCACCGGTAAAAACTTCCCATCTGACTTCCTGTCTATGGGACACGGACGAACCCGGTTATATGGACGCGCTATTAGAATCGGACAACCCCAATCAAGCTCTCGTGAGACGCGCCCGATACATCCAAGGAGAACGTTGGGTAGATCTAATAGGTCATTTTCATTGCGATGTCTTTAATCAGAATAAATTTTTAATTAACGGAGTGGAGGTTAGAATAAGACTCGTTCGCTCAAGAGACGCGTTTTGCCTCAAGGAAGGCAACTCAACGTTGAAAATACGCATTCTAGATGCTAGTTTACACATAAGAAGAGCAAAAATAAGTCTTGCAGTGTTACTCGAACATGCGAGAATGCTGAGTAAAACAACCGCCAAGTATCCTCTGACGCGAATCGAAGTTAAAACATTTACGATTCACGCCGGAGTGGTAGGACAATTGATTGATAACGTGATACTCGGACAACTTCCGAAGCGAATAATAGTCGGATTCGTCGATAACAAAGCGTTTAACGGCGACAGAAAATTAAATCCATTTAATTTAAAAAATTACGGCATAAATTTCTTCTCGCTATATGCCGATGGCGTGCAAATTCCGAGCAGACCGTTGCAACCGAATTTCTCAAAAGACCATCCGCTCTACGTCAAGGCTTATAACACCCTCTTCTGAGGAACAGACATCCATTTTCTAAATGAGGGGAATTCTATAAACAGAGAAGATTATGCCAAAGGTTTCACGCTTTTCGCTTTCGATCTCACTCCCGATCTATCGGCAAATTGCGCTGGACATTGGAATCTTGTCAGACAAATTTACGATTAGAGGTGCGATTTGAAAAAGCTATTACCTCAACGATTAATTGTATCGTTTACGCAGAATTCGATAACGTGTTAGAGATCGATTCCTCGCGTCAAATTATCGTTGATTTTAGCGGATAAGACGCTAAGGGGAAGTTTATGCCGAAGGAAGTAGCGGTTATCGCCAAAACGAAGCATTCATAAGTCACTGCATTATGATGCCTCCATATCCATTTGTCGAATTACCCGAAAAATACAGACGAGAAAACAACTGGCTCTCTCGATACTTCCATGGGATCGAACGATTTGACGGAACAGTCAATTCCAAACATTTCATGGCGAAACTACGTGAAATTGCACGGCAAGCGCGTTACATATACACCCGAGATCGATTCGAGAGAAGATACATTATTTGGAAAACACACTCGCAAGAAACGTATATAACCTAGAAGGAATCTCTCCTGCTTTCAAAAACCTGTCGGAAGGCGAAGAGCATGAATTATGCTGCAGTCATCACGGGTTTCATCGAAATTCCGACAAATTTCATTGTGCGTTACGCAATGTATGCAAATTGAGATACTGGATAAGATCTCAAGAAGGGAACTGCAGCATAAGTAGCGCTAATTCTTTGACCAATGAAAGTTCCGATGACAGTAATACAGAGAGCGAGGTTTTTACAATAAAACGAAATTTTCCGAATCTCGTTACGTGGAGAAATAAGAGATTAGAAACAGAACAAGCGAGGTGCGAACAAATAAAAGCGGAGAAAGAAGATCTATCGAAACTCGAGCGTGAAAAACAGGAAGCTTCTACCAAACAATCCTCGCAAGAGGATAAAAATATAACGACACCGACGAGCCAAGAAACAACTCAAACATCATTCCTCTCTGCGAAAGATGAATTCGCTCGAAATCTTACGAGCGTTGCATCATCTCAATGTCGCACATGTGGGTGTGTATCCTGCCGACAGAATCCCGAGGGTGTGGACGAAGTTGACGGCCATCGTCGCGAACACAGATAATCACGATCGTCCTGGACAACACTGGGTTGCTTTCTACTTAGACAAGCATGGAGAAGGCACGTATTTCGATAGCTACGGACTACCACTTCTGGATTCCAGATTCAATTTACGACTTCGACGAAACTCTACTACTCATAAATGGAACATCGTGCGATTACAAGACACATTTTCTCAGACCTGTGGACAATATTGCTGCGTATTTCTTTATTATTTGTCTCGCGGTTATAAGCTTAAACAATTTCTTAAAATATTCAGCGAAGATTACGAAGATAATGATAAGCTAATCGTACAATTATTTCGTAAAATCTTTCTTCACGGAAAAAAGAAATGTGAAAAATCTCATGTAACGTCATATATAATACAAACTTGTACTTTTAAAAATAATTAAATAATAAAGAAACACTATTATGAATCGATATAATATGTATAATGATATAACAATAAACTTAATTTTTTGTAATAAATTCCAGTCTTTGTCTGTCTTACTCTCCTTTCCTGCCGGCCTAAAATCAATCTTAGCTACATAACTCCAAGCTAAAAATATCCAATCATTTTTCAGATATTTTCGCTTGCTTACCATAGAATTAAGGAAAATAACCTTGTTAGTGTATAAATCCCAATGTTAGAAAAATCTGGAGTTTTATATCTAGAAAATCTTTTCAACCAGCGTGTTTGTTATAGGATAAAAGCCTCGTGTAACTCCAAGCTTCTAGTACGAACCTGACCGTTCCTGTTTTCCTCCCCCAAATATCATATGATTTGATAAATAACTCTAACAAATATTACACTCCACCAAACCTCGCGTTTTCAAAACGTTTATATATTTATATGTTTATACATTTCCTCCATACAAAAAATGTCAAATGACTCGAGAAATTTATTTAAATTCGCTAGGCGTCGAGAAATCTTTCGTCCTAAGAAAATTTTATCATATTCCATATACATCCGATAAAAACTCGCAAAAAATTAGTTTTCTTCTCTTCGCTCTATCCCACGTATCACAAAAAATCGCATTCCATTCTCAACAAGTATATTTCTTTTCGCAGACGCCATTTTGTTTTTGGACCCCGATCAGCCCCAGACACTTTTTCTCCCTTCCCCTACTTTTTCGTCTAGCATTTCGACAACCAATCGTACACATGGGGCACTACGGGTAGAGCCAATCACGCGCCGGGCAGCTACGGAGCCAGCCAATCAGAACGCTCCCACTAATTACCTAATTATCACCTCCCACCCCCATCGATCAATCAGAACGCTCCATTTCCACGTGGCTGCCAGTTTTTGACTGTCGGGGGCCATGCCCCTGGCGCCAGTGGGAAGGTGGTGCCTTTATTATTTTTAGAAGATTTTATAAATCTTCTGAAATATATGATGAAGATTTTGTTGTGAATAATGTACATTCATTATTACATCTTTATGCAGACGTAACATATGGACCATTAGAAAGATATAGTTGTTTCCCTTTCGAAAATTCTATCTTCAATCTCTAAAAAGACGAATTTGTTCTAACAAATTGTCTTTGCATCAAATATGCAATCGAATTGCAGAACAAGAGAATCTTAATGTTGAAATTAAATCTTCTGTCACTCCAACTTATCTTCCAAAGCAACTTTTTTATCCCAATCCAAACATCATTGATCATTTCACATGTAAAAAACTAATACATAAAAACATGAAAATTTCAATTAAACTTCCCGATAATACTGTAACAGTAGGCAATCAAATTTATGTTATCAAAGAGATTATTTTCATTGAGGATAAATATAAATGTATAGGGATTACATTTAAATACGTCAACAATTTATATCGATATCCTATACATTCATCTAAATTAGGAATTTATTATGTAAAAAGTATTAACATTAATACTTCTTCTGCATTTTTTTGTTGACGACATATTCCAAAAATGTCTTCGATTACTTTTTAAAGAAGGTTTTGTAGTTTTTCTTATTATTCACCAAGTAATAGTTTATTGAAATTGCGATTAATTAAAATATTTAAATAAAAAAACATTCACTTATTATATTTAAGCATATAGTTTTATAAGCATTCATTATATTTAAACATATAATCGCAAATTTTTTTAATATGCTTTGTTTTGAACACTAATAAATTGTAAATATAGTGACAAAAAAAATAATAAAATATATTTGTATAATATAAAAGAAATTCCATAGAAACATTGAATCATGTCACCAAACGTAAACGATAAAAAAACGTATGCTCTTGTAGAGTTTTTAAATGGCAAAATGAAAGAGTGTACTGTTGTTCCATTGATTTGGCTGATAGATGACCGGAAGAGATGTTACTGGCCAAGGATTAGATCTCAACAGATTTTTGATAAAATGGTTTTGGATAATGCACCATATGCGCTACATGGATGAAATATCAAGTTCACCAAGACGCTACATGGATGAAATATCAAGTTCACCAAGTGCTAAAAGTTTCAGGTAAGGATTAGTATAAAGGAGGAAAATATACATTTAATAAAATTTATATTGTTAATAAATATTAAAATTAAAAAGAAATATACATTGATATTTATGGCATCTTTAATACCATTAAAAAATAATGTTAAACAAAGTGAAATAATTATAACTTACTATCTTGTCATTTATATATTGTCATCTAGATATTTACCTTAATATTGGGTTTTATTAGATATTTAAAAAACAAACTGATATGATTATTCTTTTACTCAAGAATTCTTTATTTATTATTAACAATTATACTACGAATTATTTAATTATACTATAAATTATACTGAATAGATTGTATACTTCCTTATTTTAAGTATTATATCAAATGTAATAACCTATTAATATACATATAAATATAAATACTCTAACACTCTGATACACTTTTACATTGTATAATTTTTATATCATTATATAATATGTTACATAAAAATTGACTGCAAAAATTTCAACAATTTTTATAGACAATTCTTATTAATTTCTTATTAATTTTTATTAATATAATTGTAATAATATTTTCATAATGTTTAAACTATTTTATTTCATTTTATTTATTTTATTTATTTTAACCTATGGTTAAACTATATTTGTTTAAATTATTTTTAAATATAATGTTCAAACTCAGATAACTATAGCGGTATCATTAAATATATGGAGATTATTTTGGAACATGATTCAACAGAAGATACTAGATTGAATTCCGTTGAGATTTCACAAAAAATGATTTTTGATAATCAAAAAGAGGAAAACACATCTGATTCATCTAATTCGTCCAAGACAATGACAAGTAAAACTGAACGTAAAAAGAATCAAAAGAATATATGTATATTCTTGTGCACACCCTCCCTTCTTATTCGGGGGCTCGAACCATGCTTGATGCAATCTCTCCTGTCGTGTTCCAGGAGGATTATTTGTATATTTGCCAATGGCGTTGGAGGGTATCGCCGCTGCAGTCCGACCTGCATCCATCGAGAGAATAGGACCATCATCTTTCTGGAGTACCGGTCGTGGGGATTCGAAAGAATACGTGTATATATATGTATATTGTAATATATGTATATATATATATATATATATATATATATATATATGTATCATGGTATTGTTGACGTGTTATTCTAAACACGTTATTTGCGATAAATATCATCACATGCCTCGGTAGTCGAAAGAATAAGATGCCTGCCCGGTAAGCAGGAGACCCAGGTTCGATTCCTGGTTAAGGTGATATTTTTTCACAAAATAATTACGAGTTTTCACGACTGGTTCGTGGTCGAGCCCCGTCGTGACGCACACCCTTCCTTCTTATTTGGGCAATAATCGTCAAGAATCCGAATTATCCCATTCAAGCAGCTCAGAAAATGAGATTAGTAAGCCAAAAAACCTGAATTTGGATGATTTTCGAGAAGACGATTGCTCAAATCAGTTGGAATCCAACGAAAAGAATGTTAACAAGAATTTGAAAAATAAACTTCTCTTACATATTTCATTTGCTAAATCTAAAATATAGAGTATTTATGCATTTTTAGAATTAGAATCATTTTTAGAATTATGAATCATTATGATTTTGTAACGGTATGTCCCTGCGCACTAGATTTATTCTACGGTACGGATGCGGGGACGTGCACTCGGACTATGCTCGTCGGATGCCGGATTCGTGAGAGGATTACAGTCGCCGGGTTTTAACTATTTTATAGAGATTTCATTATATAAATGACGCCTCTTGCAGCGCAGTCGCTCGTGATCGTCTCTCGCTTGTCGCTTTGCGATGTTCGTAACGTGGTTGGATTGATAATGCGACGGATGACGGCGGTCTGATCGTGGTCGTATCGTGACGCGTTGCTAGGCAACCGGGCTCGCGCGTGGCTGAGTGTTTGGACGCGTGGGTTGCTAGGCAACAGTCGACGCTTGCCGTGACACGCGTGGTGACGGATGTCGCAGGAAAGTCCGAGAACACTCCGACTTTTGGGATGGGATGGAACGAAAATACGGAGAACGCTCGGTATTCCTGTGGAGCGAAAAATCCGAGAACACTCCGATTTTTCGAGAAGGAAAGAACAAGAATACGGAGAACGCTCGGTATTCTTGTGGAGCGAAAAATCCGAGAACACTCCGATTTTTCGAGAAGGAGAGAACAAGAATACGGAGAACGCTCAGTATTCTTTGAGAGAATACTGAGAATACTGAGAATACTGAGAATATTATCTCGCTGTTCTGGTCGGATCAATGTTTCGGAACGGACAGGTCGGATGAGCGGACAGGTCTGTCTCTTACGTGAAATTCGTCGGGTATTTATACCCATTTCCACGCCACGTGTCAACGTTTAATTTGTTAACCATTGTCAAGTAAAACAGCTGATCACGTCGTCGACGCGTGACAGCTCAGAGGCGCGCGTGTATTGTTTGGTCGCGGTCGGGGGTGTTCGGGCGGCCTCGGATGGTGCGGGCCGCATAGCACGCGCTAGCAACGGAGCATCTTTTGGATGCTCCGTTACAATTTAAATTTTTATTTTACTTTTTTATTTTTCTGGAAACAATAGAACCAATAATATAGAATATATCAGTTTCGAAATTACATAAATTAAGTTCGACAAACATAAATTTATATTTCATTACAT